>CM038679.1:506509028-506884867 GCA_021605205.1 Aegilops longissima
GGGATTTGTGGATAAGTTTAGCCTGCCCACTAGAACTCTTAAGACACCCATGCTAGTAAGCTCACCGGGAGCGGAGTATATGGCCAGTCAAGGATGTTTTCAAGTGCCATTAAGTATAGGGAGGCATGTTTTCCCAACGGATTTAATTATATTGGAATCCCAAGGTTTGGATGTAATTCTTGGTATGGATTGGTTGTCGATGTATGGAGGAAACATCGATTGCGCCAGTAAGACAATTTTGCTTACGACACCAGAAGGAAGGAGAATCAAGTATGTATCACGGCATGAGCCGAGAAGAGCACATGTAAATTCCTTATCGAGGAGTTGTGCGGAGGAAGTACCGGTGGTAAGGATTTCCCGATGTGTTTAGGAAGAGTTGCGGGCATGCCACCGGATAGAGACATTGAATTTCTGATTGAACTCTTGCCGAGCATTGGGCGATATCTAAGAGACCGTATAGGATGCCAGCCCAAGATTTGGAGGAAATTAAGAAGCAGATTAAGGAGTTCTTGGATAAAGGTTTTATTCGCCCAAGTTCTTCGCCTTGGGGATCACCAAGATTCTAGTGGAGAAGAAGGATGGATCTTTAAGAATGGTTGTTGATTATCGAGGACTGAATGAAGTAACCATTAAGAACAAATACCCGTTGCCGATGATCAATGACTTGTTTGACCAATTGCAAGGAGCTAAGGTGTTTTCCAAGATCGATTTGCGATCAGGGTACCATCAGTTGAAGATTCGAGAGCAGGATATACCTAAGACGGCTTTTACCACCAGGTACAGGATGTATGAGTATACCGTTATGTCATTTGGTCTGACTAACGCACCTGCCTATTTTATGAATATGATGAACAAAGTATTTATGGAGTTTTTGGATAAGTTCGTCGTGGTGTTCATTGATGATATTTTGGTTTACTCGAAGAATGAAGAGGAACATAAGGAGCACTTGCGTTTGGTACTCGAGAAGCTCAGAGAACACCAGTTATATGCCAAGTTCAGCAAGTGTGAGTTTTGGTTGAAGGAAGTTGGATTTCTCGGACATGTTATATCTGGAGAAGGTATAGCAGTGGACCCCACTAAAGTTGCCACTGTGACAAACTGGGAAGCGCCAACAACGGTTGGAGAGATCTGGAGTTTCCTTGGACTCGCAGGATACTACCGGAGATTTATTGAGAATTTCTCAAGGATTGCGAAGCCTATGACAGAATTGTTGAAGAAGGATACCAAGTTCATTTGGACTGAGCAGTGCGAAGCTAGTTTCCAAGAGTTGAAGAAACGTTTGGTTACCTCACCAGTGTTAATCCTGCCAGATCAGACCAAGGACTATGTGGTGTATTGCGACGCTTCACGTCGAGGACTTGGAGCAGTGCTTATGCAGGAGGGAAGAGTTGTTTCGTATGCTTCACGACAGCTTAAGCCTCATGAACTAAACTATGCCACACATGATTTGGAGTTAGCAGCCGTAGTGCATGCGTTGAAAACATGGAGACATTTCCTCATTGGGAATCACTGTGAGGTGTATACGGATCACAAGAGTTTAAAGTACATCTTCACGCAAAAGGAGCTAAATCTCAGGCAGAGGAGATGGTTGGAGCTTATTAAAGATTATGATATGAGATTACATTATCACCCCGAAAAGGCTAACGTTGTAGCAGACGCATTGAGCTGTAAGAGTCACGTCAACACACTAATGACGGGAGAAATACCAAAGGAGTTAGCCGAGGATCTTCGAGAGCTATGTTTGGAAATAGTTCCGAGAGGCTATGTAGCAGCATTGGAGATTCAGTCAACTTTGATGGATAGAATCAAGGAAGCTCAAAAGACTAACAAAGAGATTGCCTCTATAAAGGAGAAAATGAGCGAAGGAAAGGCTAAGGGATTTCGTGAGGATGAGCATGATACCCTATGGTTTGAAGACCGTGTTTATGTGCCCAATGACCCGGAGATCAGGAAGTTGATTCTACAAGATGTATTTGGATTTGAAGAATACTTTCTGGTGGACCAGAATGAAAAAGGATATTGCAGAGTACGTAGCAGTTTGTGGTGTATGTCAGAGGGTGAAGGCAGAACATCAGAAGCCAGCATGATTGTTACAGCCAATGCCTATACCCGAATGGAAGTGGGATAAACTAGGTATGGATTTCATCACGGGATTGCCCAGGACCCGTTCAGGCCATGACTCGATTTGGGTTGTAGTCGATCGTTTGACGAAGGTAGCTCATTTCATTCCAGTAAAGACTACCTACAGCAATGCCTAATTGGAGTATCGTATCAGATAGAGGAACCCAATTCACCTCAAAGTTCTGGAAACAGTTGCACGAAACATTGGGAACCAGGCTGGAGTTTAGCATAGTTGTTCATCCACAAACAGATGGACAAACCGAGAGAGTCAACCAGATTTTGGAGGATATGCTTAGAGCTTGTGCCTTGGATTATGGATCCAGCTGGGACGAAAATTTGCCATATGCGGAGTTCTCTTACAACAGCAGTTATCAATCCAGTTTGAAGATGGCCCCTTTCGAAGCCTTGTACGGAAGGAGGTGCAGAACCCCGTTGTTGTGGGATGAAGTTGGAGACCGCCAGTTGTTTGGACCTGATTTGATTAAGGAGTCTGAACGGAAGGTAAAGTTAATTCACGATAGGCTCAAGGTAGCCCAGTCAAGACAGAAAAGCTATGCGGATTCAAAACGCAAGGAGACAGAATACAAAGTCGGAGATAGAGTTTATCTTCGAGTATCGCCACTTCGAGGAGTTAAGCGTTTTGGTGTTAAAGGAAAGTTAGCGCCCCGATTTGTAGGACCTTATCGTGTCTTGGAACGCATGGGAGAAGTTGCGTACAAGTTGGAACTACCCGAAGGATTGTCAGGAGTTCATGATGTGTTTCATGTTTCTCAGTTGAAGAAGTGTCACGCAGAGATGGCCGATATACCACTGAGAGATACAGTTCCACTAGAAGAGATTCAGTTGAATGATGATTTGACCTATGAGGAGAAACCAGTTAAGATTCTCGAGTTTGCTAGTCGAGTTACTCGCAGCAAGGTTATCAAGTTTTGCAAAGTTCAGTGGAGCCACCACACCAAGGAAGAAGCCACCTGGGAGCAAGAGGAAGATTTGCTTAAGGCCCACCCTCACCTATTTGCTAGCCAACCCGAATCTCGAGGGCGAGATTCATCTTAAGGGGGGTAGGTTTGTAACATCCCAAATTTTCAATTTGGAATGTTATGCATAGATCATCATGCATATCATATTTTTTATTGCATTGTTGGCTCGATCCTAGATATTTCACACAACTCAAGGACCGACGGAGAGAGTTGGGGGTTTCGTTATTTTCATATTTGAGTTTTCTCAAATTTTGAAAATAGGATCATTTGATTTTATTTATTTTATCTTCAAATATTTCTACTGTCAAAATATGAGAGAGGGAATAAAATGATTTTCCCAAAATAAAGAAATAATGAAGATTTAATAATAAAATCAAATAAGATTTTATTTTGGAGTTTTTTGCCTTTTTATTTGAATTTAGGAAAAATGCGCGTTTCTAAAAATTGCATTTAGGCCCCAAATAAATGTTCATCTAGTCCGGTTTAATTTTAGAAGCCAGGGAAAATTTATTTCGGGATTTTTGGAGTCCGTTTAGTATTTCTTTTTATTTTTCTTCTGCACGAAATATTTTAAAAACGCGACCGACCTTGGTCGCGTGCCGAGCGGACTCCGCTTCGGGGCACTTACAAAAGCGCGCCCCGGCGCACCGATCCGCCCAATCCAAATTTCGCACTGCCCATAATTACCACCCGCCACCAAAAACCTAACCCTAGATCCGCGCCGCCCGGATCCGTCGCCGCCGTCGCCGCCGCCGCCTGCCGACCACGGACACCGCCGCCGCCGACGTCGCCGAGGTTCGCCATTACCGTAAACCGTGCGCGGTTTTTCTTGATTTTTTTAGTTTTCGTTTTTTTAGTTTCGGTTTAGGTTAATTAGCGAACGTTCGTTCGTTCGTTCGTTTTTAACGAACACATTCGTCAGATTAGTTTAGTTAACGAACGTTCGTTCGTTAACTCGTTCGTCGTTTTTCTTTTTCTCGGATTTAACCCCGATTTTTCTGATCGTGATTCTTGATCCGATTTTCGTTTTAGTATAACTTTTCGCTCGTTTATCGGAATCAGGCGATTCAAGCGCCTGGAGTTTTGTCTCGAAACCCTCTTTCCGAATAATCAACTTAAACAAGTTTTTGCTTCTGTAAAATTTGACTTAGATCCAGATTAGTAAAACGGAGCTGTTTTCTTTCGTCGTTTGACTTTCGTTGCTTCGTTTGATTTGATTCTTTTTGCAAACCGGAGTTCTTAAGTTGAACTATCTGGTTAGATCTATTTGAGTTTTATCTGTGCATTAGATGAGTACTTATTGTATGCTTGTTTGTTTGTCTGCGATAGAATACCCGGAGTGCGCCGCGTGTTACTTCGAGTCTCTAGGTTTCGCGGATCATCAGCAAGGCAAGTAACACTTTGATCATACCTCTTCTCATACCCAGTTTTTATTGCATTAGATCAATCCTCAAACATTGCATGATTAGGATCTAACTAAATTGTGGGTTTTGGGAAGTAGTTGAGGTAGTACCTATTACCTGTTTATTTTCAAACCCTTGGGAGTTACTTCTACGTTTGCTTATTATGCCAAGCTATGCTAGTAGACGTGGATTGGGTGAGTGTATCCATGATAGATGTGAGATTGTTAATTAATGGTTTATTTAAGGTGGCAACTTAAACACACATCTGGGTGGATTGAGGCACCTGGTTTCCATCAGGACTTGCCTGTATTTCTTCGGACCGCCACCCAGGCTCAAAGGGATCATGAGATTATTCAAACTAGAAATTTACGTGTGCAGCCACAAGCCATTATGGGCTCTGGCATAGTTGATTAAGTTGTGCAAACTCTTACGGGTAGACTAGCAGATGTAGGGGAAAGTAGGTGTACCGGTCTACCCACATGTAAGGTGCTAGCGCTTCCGAAAGACTATGTCTCGGTCATCCGTTCCTCAAACATCATGTAGTGCGAGAAATCCAACGGAGGCGATCGAGTCTTGTGGGGAAAAGCGCGCAAACCTCTGCAGAGTGTATAAATTAATCATGGTTAGCCGTGTCCCCGGTTATGGACATCTTGAGTATCTAGTACTTGGATATCATGTGAATCTCATCATGTTACTTCTAATTAATATTGTTGGGTTTTTAATGAGTATTTTTAATTGGGATTGAGAATGCTGTCAACCATTCCAATGTTTCACAACCACCATGATAGTTAAAAAAATTTATTCCTTTGCAGTAGGGAAAAATTGGCTTTATGCAAAAACTGTAACCATAGAGCTTTCCACCAGCCAAATATGCATGTAGTATAGGCTTATTCTTCCATTATTCTCTATGTGTTACATTGCCAGCATATTCCATGTGCTGATGCGTTTTCGGGCTGCAATGTTTCATGTTGCGAGACTTTTCGAACGACAGTAAGGTGCTTAGGTCGTGGTTCTATACTCGATGATGCCGTTGGAGTTGATGGACTCGCTTATTCTTCCAAGACTTCATTGTTATCGTATTTAGATGGCCTTAAGCCATATTTACTTTATTAAGTTCTCTCTTGAGACATTCGATTGTAATAAGTGTGTGATTGCTACTCTGTTATAAATCCTCCGAGTATTGTGTGGTGTCGGCATTCTTGATCCGGGGATGACACCGAGCACGTAGATCGAGTATTTGAGGTCCGGTCGCTACACAACCTCTTGGTATTGGGATTCTCGGCTAACCAAATAATCAGCGTAGTTGCACTCCCGCACATCGACAACTTCCCAGAAATACAAATCACATGAATCTTCCCTTTTCTGCATGAATCAAATTGAAGATCATCAACCAAACTATTAAAAAAATCAGCAACTGAAAGCAGCAGAACAACACTTAAACATATTATTACCCCATGATTCAGGCATATGTAGAAGACTTGGCCAGGGTTGAGGATTGTGGTTGAGACGCGACGGATGACTCTGCGTGATTTGCAGCAGTGGCACCACACCAACGGCAGCGGGTTGCGATGTGCCGGCGGGAGTGTGATGAGACCCACAGGCGATGGTACGGGTGGTGACTTGGCGCATATTTGGTTGTTGCCTGCTGAAGAGTAGGTGGGCGAGCAGCCGGCGGATATGGTTGCTTTGCGGCGAGCTTGATGCTAAGCGAGTAAGTAGAGAAGAGGAGAAGCGAGCGTTGGATATGTCGGTTTCATTACTTGCGAGTAGCATAGCACCATATATAGTCATAGTCTAGGTTTGGATTCGAACCAGCTACGAGAGCACGTCTCTCTTTTCTAAAACTCAACAACGTCTCTTTCTTGGTACACTAGCTTGTTCATCGCCTTCTCAAGTCTTTGATTCCTCCACCAAGTCAGGACCCACCGAAGGGTCTCAGTATTCCTGAAAAACGTGCCCCCCGCTTGTTGGATGTGGGGTTCCGGCAAACCCTTAAGGTTCAAACACTGGGGTGCACGCGAAGTCTTTCCCTCCTACCGGTCTACGCTCTAGCTCGCTAGGATCTTACGGACGAACTAGATGAACTCACAACATAGAGAGACACAGGGTTTATACTGGTTCGGGCCACCGATGTGGTGTAATACCCTACTCCAGTGTGGTGGTGGTGGATTGCCCCTCGGGCTGGTGATGAACAGTACAAGGGACGAACAGCCTCCTGAGGTTGAGGTGTTCTTGTGCGTATGAACTTGTGGCGTGAATCCCTCTGTTTCGGATCCGTCCCTCCTACTGTGGTGGCTAGTCCTATTTATAGAGGCCCTGGTCCTCTTCCCAAATATCGAGCGGGAAGGGAGCCAACAACGGCGGGCAAATTTTAAGGGGGACAGCTAGTACAAGCTATCCTCACAAAAGCGGTCTTCGCCTGCGAAAAGCTCTGGGGTGACGCCGTCTGGGGCTCCACGATGACCTCCGCCTTGCCGTCCTCTTGGTCTTGGTCTCGTAGCACCAATATGGCAACCTTTGCCTGATGCCTCGGTACTCTTCGCCTGTGCTGGCCTCCTTAGCACCAAAGAGGAAATAAGGACGCTGCGTGCACCGGTGCCCACCTGGCACCGTTCATCATGGTCATGTCACGAGAGCCTCGTGAGGTTTGCCCCGCCTTGATATCTATGCTCCTCGTGAGCCTGCCTGGCTAGGCCACTCCAGAGGAGGTCTTGCGTCGTCCGCCTCGCGAGGCTCGGACCCTTGCGAGGGTCTTGGGTGCCTTGTTGATGAAGATGGGTCGTACGGCCTGCTGCTTAGCCACGCTGTGGGCCGCAGGCAGGCAAGTCTGGGGACCCCCGTTCCCAGAACGCCGACAGTAGCCCCCGGGCCCAAGGTGCACTCGGGCTTGGCTCCACGGCAAAGCCAAGGGTCAAGTTCGGAGCACCGCAGGCCCCAAAAGCCTACGGCCTCGGTCGACGCGTGGTGGTCGATTGGACGTGGGTCTCTCCGCTTCCCCACGCTGCCTCGGCAGTTGCACGACTTGACAAGTCCCTGCGACATGCAAGGAAAACCATCATTACCTGCGATCGTGGGAGATGCCGGTTGGCCTTCTCTTGCTATAAATGGGGAGAGGGGCAGAGCCCCCGTTGCCCATCTCTTCCTCGCTTGCTCGCTTCTTCCTCCTTGCTCCATTACTGAAATCAATGGCTCCCATCAGAAGGTTTTCCGCCGAAGAGAAACGGAAAGCTCCCCGTGATGATCCGGGGCCACTTTCGCCAAAGAAGAGGTCGATCCATCGCCGTGACGAAGCGGCGATGCAAGTGGTGACGAGGCCCTGGTGCGAGCGGCCTCCATCGGGGTACCCGCTACCCTTGTACGCCCGAGCTGAGGGCTCGGGAGGTAGGAGCGACGAGCAACGCCGCCCACACCGCGACCAGGGTCACCGCGCCACGGCGCCGCTTGCCGTTGCCCCTGGGGTCCACGCCGCTCTCTCCTCGCGTGAGTTGTTGTTGTGGGCGCCGATGCCACCAAGCTCCTGGATCTGCTTCCCACTGTTCTTCTCCGCCGTGATGCCGCCGAGGGGGCCGCTCGAGCTCTAGCTGCGACATGCTGACTGCAGTACTCCGGCGACCGGAGCGGAGATCGAAGTGGTCCCCTCCGGTAAGATCTTCATGACTTGCGGCTGGGGCGAGATCGCGCGGGTTTGCCGTGCGAGGGGAGCCCTCGCGATCCACTTCGAGTATGATGGCGCCTCCACGCTCTCCTTCAAGGTTTTCGACACCGAGGGCCGCCGCGTGGAGTGCTGCCCTGGAGAGGAGCGCCAAGCCGACGCGCGCCCCGCACGTAGTTACTCCAACAGCAGCAGCAGCTCTTGGGAGTCCGGCATCTCTCCCGAGCTTTACGAGACTTCGGAGACGAGCGACGACAGCTACGTCCCCCCGAGCTCTCGTCGCGCTTGGAGCAGGGCTGCGGCGTCCGGCCGCCGCCGCCGTAGCTGATCTAGATGGGGTTGGCGCCGGCCTCCCCTGGCTCACTGTTGATGATGGCGTCCGCCATGGGAGGGTGTAGATAGGATTCTCCTTAGTATCAGCTTTTGTTTCCTGTGAAGGATCATGAACCACCCCGTGGGGGCATGTAAGGGTCTGTAATGCCTTTGGTGCTTATCTTCCTTATTATGAAAACTTGGTGAGTGCATGACCCGTTAAGGCTTGGCCCCTCCTTTCTTTCCTCGCGATGGCTTCGTTGCTCTACGCTGACAGGTCCCGGTCTCCAGGCAGGCTACAGCCGTCGCTGGTATGCCAGGTCGCGTGTCGTGGTCAAGGCCAGGAGGTGTGCGGTCCGAGGTCCAGTAAGAGCCCCTGAGGCGCGATGCTTTGGAGGTCCCCCTTAGCGCTCAAGCAGCCATGGTAAGACAGGAAAGGAAAAGACTTGGCTGCAACGGAGCTGCAGCACGGAGTAAGTGACCACCAGACTTAGATATTTAGCCGATCTTAGGGCGAAACTTATCTTGCTGACTTCGTGGCGGTTCCTGATGTCGTGCTAGGGCTGCGCGCCAATTCGTGTGGCATAGCCAGGTCGGCCCATTCGAGTTCCCCCCTTCATGCTCTCCTTAGTGCTCGACGTCCTCAGGTCCCGGCCCTCGAGCGAGCTCAGCCGCCGCTGGTATGCCAGGTCGCGATGCCATGGTCAAGGCCATGGGGTGAGGGCCGGAGAGCCAGTAAGAGCTCCTGAGTCGCGATGCTCAGGAGCCCCCTGAGGGAGTCCTGTATTAGGGGGTATCCGGACAGCCGGACTGTGTACAACGTCCGGACTATTGAAGCGTGAAGATACAAGACTCAAGACTTTGGCTCGTGTCCGGATGGGACTTTCCTTGGCGTGGAAGGCAAGCTTGGCAATCCGGATATTATGTTTCCTTCCTTGTAACCGACTCCATGTAAACCCTAGCCCTCTCCGGTGCCTATATAAACCGGAGAGGTTGGTCCTTAGAAAGCCGATCACAATTACATTCATACCATCATAGGCTAGCTCTTAGGGTTTAGCCTCTACGATCTCGTGGTAGATCTACTCTTGTACTACCCATATCATCAATATTAATCAAGCAGGAAGTAGGGTTTTACCTCCATCGAGAGGGCCCGAACCTGGGTAAACATCTGTGTCCCTTGCTTCCTGCTACCATCAGCCTTGACGCATAGATCGAGACCCCCTACCCGAGATCCGCCAGTTTTGACACCGACACCCCCCTTCTAACGCACAAGCGAATCGCATCATTCAAGATGCCAAATCGCACCATTACCTTGCGACATAATACATGATTCGCCACGCGTACGCATGTATTTTTATGGTGTCTGTGTGAAGCGATATTACCTTGCGACATAATACATGATTAAGCCACGCGCGTACGCATGTCTGAAGAGAAGGAAGCCGAGTTAGATCGGCAGGATAATTTGGATGCCTTGGAGGAGGAGCGCGATGTCGCAAAAGCCCGTTCCGCATTCTATCAGCAGCAAGCTCGCCGATACCAAAGCAGAGAAGTGCGGGCCAAAACTTACAATATTGGCGAGCTCGTTCTACGACTACCGGAGAAGAAGAAGGACAAACTCAAACCCTAGTGGGAGGGTCCCTTCGTCATTGACTAAGTTCTCACCGGAGGAGCGTACGCTTCGTAATGCATCCGATAACAGACTCGAGCCGAACCCATGGAGCGCGGCAAGACTACGGAGATTCTCGCCTAGCGCCCGAACACATTGTTCGTCTCCTAACCCCTCCCTTTAATTATGCCCCATCCCTTTTCCTTTCTTGACCTTTTCTCTCTTCACACAAAGTATTCAATACGGTGCAGTTCCGGATCACTCGGCCGCACTAAGTGTGTAAGCAATACACAGGGGCTTCCTATCACGGAAGCTAAAATGATTACTCACATGGCTTTACTGCGTCGCATATGCATTCTTTTTCCATATGTGCCTTTTCTTCACCATTATATGCATTGATATGACTTAAGATGTTGCCAAGCTGGGTTGCTCGGCTCTTGTGTTTATGCCCTATGTTCCCGTTAATTCGGCTAGGGCATAAGGGAGCACCTCTGCGATTATTCTTGCCGGTTCAGCGGATGTGTACCTCGATGGGTGAAGCCGAAAGCTAGCTTCCTTAAGAGAATATTCGATCGGTGAACAAAAGATGTATTAGTTTATCATAACATAAATCCCAGAAGTCTTGTATCCTGCGCCATCATTCGCGGTCCGGACATGTGCATCGTCGAATCGTACCCGGAAAGGAACCCCTAACGGAACTATTCTCTCGGAAGATGTTTCTTATTATCCATGTAATATAACATAACTAGTTGGGTACTTATGCATTCAAGCACTTATGACCCTAAGCCTTGTTTCCACGCATACCACTGGTTTTGTATAGCTGGCGGGTATTCGGACACACCGGACTATAGGATCCGGGGCTGAAGAAAAGGTCCGCCATGACAAATGATTTTAATTGGCTAGGGCTAATCATGCCCATTAAATTACGATTATTTGGACTGATTACATTCCTCTTCTATACCGTCCAACAGGCTATCTAGCTTACAATCCTGTTGAGAATACTTAGCGGCTAACGCTACCTGGTCATACACCGGACTAACGGAATTTCTTGCCCATCGGGCCCTTGATCCCACTTGACCATATGGTTGGGTCCACTTGGTGTAGCGTGTCTTCACCATTGCCCGAGCTTCTCTTGCTCCTTGCCGGCATGCTGATATCTTACATAGACGGAAGCGCCGCCGGGCTCCTTGAAGCAGGTCCGCAAGTTCCCCTATGCCATTCAGCAGTAGGTTTGATGGCCACAAAACTTGAGCAACACCCTGCATCACTTGCCGAGCTTGCTTGTGCAGTCGCGAAAGGTCTTGCAATAAATCATTTGCAAATGAGGGCATCTCCTCCTCAGGGCGACCCATTAACATTCCTGCAAGCAAAATTCATTCAATATACTTCCTCGTCGAACTGTACAACAGTTCGTCTAGGCACTTACTGTAAATGCCGCGTCAAAGCCTCTTGTTCTCCTTCATGGAGTCCGCCAGCTGAGCGCGGAGATCTTTTAACTCCACGTCCAGTTGGACTTTGGCATCTTGAAGACCGTTCTTCTCCCGCCTAACTCGCGTAAGAATGCGCTCGCCAGCCTCTAGCTGCTTTTTGAGATGCAACGCGTCCTCTCCTTCGCCCTCCGGATTCACCCCGGGATTGTCTGCAGAATTTTCATTTAGACTTGTCATATTATCCATTTACTAACTGGTGCATCTTCGCTGGTTGTGATAATTGTTACGAGATGAGGGCCATTGGGGTTCCTCTAACTTGGCAATACGGCCCTCGATTCGCCTTGCAGTCCTCCAGACTCCGAAACAATAGCTCGTTCTTCTCTACAAGGACATGTACATAAATTGATCCTTAAAAATGTTGTTTCAACGTTTCAAGTCTCGGGGCTCTTGCTATACATACTTATCAAAATTCCTCACCGTATGCCTTTGGTATCTTTGGTTTGTCGCTTAGGCAAGCCCGCCCGAGCAACTTGGACGTCTGCGTCCGCCCGAATTGAAGGCATTAAGCGCCTCTTTGGAAAAGATGTAGTTCAAGTATGGCCCGTCGGCGCTTGTGATTCATGGCGCTCTCTACTTGAATTCGTGGTGAGCAGGTCCGCACTCTCTGTCGAGAAAGCAATGCGGCAGGCCTCATGTCGCCTCGCCCAAGCCGGTTACGCAATCCGGCTGGTGGAAGCGTGATTAGTAGGGTCTCCGGATATAGTCGGTTATTCTTCTTCTGACAGAGACCACGAAGGGTGCTGTCATATTTTAAATTCTATAATTACGGACAGGTTATTGTTTTACCTCTGTGGCGGCGTGTCAACCCTCACGCCTTCCTCTTGAGCACTGCCCGATCTGGGCGCCTGTGGTTGGCGAGTCCCTAGGGGCTCGGCCCCTCGCTCGGCCGTCATTTCTGCAAATAGAGCAGCGCCTCAAGGGTAAATTATAACACACAGGGAGTCCTCTTGAAGGACAGGGCTTTCTAGTTGGCTTACACATGAAGAGGGAGCAGTCCGGGTAGTCGGCCGTAATGGCCACTAGGGCGCCATCCCAGCTCGCCTGATAAAATACCCCGTTGACAAGCTCCACAGTTATATCCGGATCCACTTTAAGTCCCGGATCTAGGGCCCTTCCAGGGTCCTCTAGTTGTCGGGAGGGGCTGAAGATTCCTTCTACGGCCCTCCTTAATTCCTGCCCAGAACCATTGATGCAAGTAATTTTAGCAGAAGAACGCTAGAGCAAAGCGGGGAAAAAAGAATGGCAACTTACCCACGCTGGGGGGGTTGTACATGGAGAATCCTTCCCGCGTTTTTATGCGAAGAATTCCTCCTCTTCCCTTTATGCAGATCGGACAATATCCTTGCGAGGCGGCGAGATCCGGATCTTTACGGCGCAGCGGAGGCATCGTCTTCCCGTTAAAATGCCACATGGGCTTCCCCCGATATTGGAGCGGTTGCACTCCCCGTCTTATGCATATCGCCATAACCTCAACTATCGTCAGTCCGGATTTGGCTAGTAACTTTATCCTGTCCATCAGGAGGAATATTTCCCTCGTGTCCTCTTCTTGAGGACTCCGGGGGCGCCAGCTTAGGCGTGTCCTCGGCGGGGCGTTGCTGAACTCGCGGAGACCTCTCCAGACCGGATCCGGAAGGGGGACATCGTTTATATAAAACCACTCTGAAGGCCAGTTTTCTGGTGCCTTCTTAGGAGTTCCGGATAGGTATCGAGTCTCGGCAATCGCCATACTTGGCCCCACCCACTTGACATAGGGACTCCCCACAGGTGCGGGGGCGAGCGAACATCTTCGCCATAATCCGAGTGTGGTTGCAACCTAGAAACAGCTTCGCCGAGGGGCAACATACCCGCTATGTGCAGAATAGAGCCGAGGGTAAGATAGTGTATGGCTGGAGTCGTAGAACTCCGGGGAGCCCATGAAAAAATGAGTGGATAGGGAACCGCGCCTCGGCGGATGAGGGATCGGACATATCGCTCCTCCGGAGATGGGTTAGGAGATCCCTCAGCATGGTCTCCTCCGTCATAAGTGGCTATTCCAGCTCGGACGAAGACCATGAACGCCGGTGGGAGAAACCCTTGGGTTTGTAACTTTGTAAAACGGCTATGAGGAACTGAACACTCTTCCCAATCCCCCGACTTGGAACGAGAAGGGCAAGCAGAAGAGCTGCGACGGCCGACCATGTTGGAATGGCTTTTCGCGGAGCACTCTATTGGATGCTGGCTCTGGGAGGGAGAGTGAGGTTTGGATCTGAGAATCCCCGTCCCTTCAAATAGGCGGTTCGCCAGGAGGATCAAGGGTGACAAATGCAAAAATGCCTCGACTCCTCGCATTCGCTCGACACGTGGAGATGGTCATTACTGAGGCACCGAAGCCGAGGAGCACAACATTGATGGGAGGCCGGACACTATTCGACGTAACAAGCACTTTGGAGTATTCGGAGAAGGAACCGCCTGCAATGCGAAGACAATACTGCGCCGGACTCACCGTCATTGAAGCCTGGTTCGAGGAGCTCTTGAGGAGTCTGGATTAGGGGTATCCGAACAGCGGGGCGTGTGTACAACGTCCGGACTATTGAAGCATGAAGATACAAGACTCAAGACTTGACCCGTGTCCGGATGGGACTTTCCTTGGCGTGGAAGGCAAGCTTGGCGATCCGGATATTATATTTCCTTCCTTATAACCGACTCCATATAAACCCTAGCCCTCTCCGGTGCCTATATAAACCGGAGAGGTTGGTCCTAGAAGGCGATCATAATTACATTCATACCATCATAGGCTAGCTCTTAGGGTTTAGCCTCTACGATCTCGTGGTAGATCTACTCTTGTACTACCCATATCATCAATATTAATCAAGCGGAAGTAGGGTTTTACCTCCATCGAGAGGGCCGAACACAGGTAAACATCTGTGTCCCTTGCTTCTGTTACCATCATATGATGCAGATCAGGACCCCCTACCGAGATCCGCGGTTTGACACGACACCCCCCTTTTAGCAGCATAAGCGAAATCGCACGAGGAAAAGGAGACTCGCGGTGTAAATGCTATCCTTTCCTCGGGACCCCTGTGAACAGGCACAAGAAGGAACAGGTTTGACCGTTATAGCTGTTAGCCTGCCGCTGGTTGCTCTGGGTGAGGCGAAGACACCGAGGGCCTGGTGAGGTGATGTGCACGGCGTGTGCCGCGAGCCAAAGCTCGACCACTCGGATTTGTCGGTTGTGGCAGGCACGGACCCGTGCACCAGCGCCGTGCCTGTGCGAAGGCCCCGGGGGAGGCGATGATCGGGCGGGCGATAGCCGTTGGCAGGTTAGGCATAAAGAGCAGATCGACTTGGATAAATGCGGGAAGATATATGCCACTGGGTCTGGCCCATGCGGCTCGGGGATGATGCAGCCCGAGGGGCGCCCCCAGCAAGGTAAGCTAAAGACTTAATCAAAAGGGATACATGCCACAGGGATGGACCCGTGTGGCCTCAGAATAATGCAGCCAGGCGCTCGGCTCGCGAACTTGGAAGATGTCACCGGTTACGTAGGCGAAGTAGAGTTGGTGCAATGGAAGCCCGCGTTGAAGGAATGGCTCCTCATGAGCCGCCGGGACCGTGAGCCTCGGGAGGCTCTGGGGGCTCAGGAGGTTCCCTGAAGGCCGCCTCCATCTCCTCCCGAACAGCACGGATCCACGGCCTCTTGAGGCCTTGGGACTTGCATCATGTTGGTGATAGGCGGGGCGCCACGCTCGGCAAGCCGAAGGGCATGCGAACGTAGCTATGTGGTGGGCCCTCACAGCGGCCCACACGTGATGGCTAGAAGTGCTCCTGAGATGCGGCCCTGTTCAGCCCTGGGACATCGATGCAGACGCGCAGCCCGACATCCTCGCCTAGATGGGGTGCTGCGCCTTGTGAGCGGTTGTGGCCGCGCATGGCTCTTGCTTCTTGCAGTTCCTGAGTGGTCTTGGCGATGAACTCCTGGGTGTTGGGCACTCCTTGCCCTGTGCTCTCCTGAGGAAGGTGTGTCGTGAAGCACGCCTCCAAGTGGTGCCCAAGCGCCTCCCTCGTGAGTTAGCAAGATCTGAGGCTCTCGGGAGAGGCCGAGCCTGCTGAGGCGCGGCCCTTTCCTATCTCGATGGAGGGGCGCCCTGGGCGGGCGCTGATCTGTGCAGGCTCTGACGCGCCATCTTCTTGGGGTCCTGCACGGCGTGGCAGCTTTTCTTGGGGATGGTCTCCGGAGGGTCTTCACTTCTGCTGTCGGGGTCATCGATTGCTGCGGCTTGGAAGGCGCACTCAAGGGAGCACACCGCATCCCTCTCTTCACATGGGACCGTGATGATTCCCCTGCTTCCTGGCATCTTGAGAACGTTGTAGCCGTGGTGAGTGACTGCCATGAACTTGCCAGGGCTGGATACCCGAGGATGGCATTGTACGGCAGGTGCATGTGCGCGACATCGAAGTCAATGAGCTCGGTGCGGTAGTTCTTGCGCTCCCCAAAGGTGACAGGCAGGCGGACTTGCCCTATCGGTGTGGTGGAACCATCGGTCACTCCTGAGAAAGGCTTTGCTGGCTGGAGCTGCTCATAGGGCACTTGAAGGTTGTCGAACATGTCGACGGATCAGACGTTGAGCCCTGCGCCGCCGTCGATGAGAGTCTTGGTGACTTGCACATTCTTGATGGTGGGGAGCCTGACATAAGGAGTGCACCGGCGGTGGCTGCGCACTTGAGCTGGTCTGCCGAGTTGAAGGTGATTGCGCATTGGGACCACCTGAGCAGGCGAGTGGCCTCGAGCTTGGGGAGCATCGCGTTCACCTCTCGAGCGAACTGATTGAAGATGCGTTGAGAGGCTGGGGCCTATGCGCCGCCCAAGATGCCAGCGATCGCACGAGGCTCCTGGAAGCCCCCAGCCCCCTCGTCCTGGTGGTGGTCATCGTTCCTTCTGGGTGGTCGCATGGGGGGAAGACCGGCGTTGCCCTGTGGGCGATCCTCACGAGGCGGGTCCCTCCAGGTGCCCTCGCGAGGTTGGTCCTGCCAGCGATCTTCACGAGGCCGGTCGCGCCACTCCTGGCGCGGGCCACGTTCTTCCCAGCGTTTGCCTCTGCGTCCTCCTCCGCGGCCGTAGCCCCGGTCGTTGCGCTCGGTGCGTCGACCGTAGTGTCCTTCTCGTATGGCTCTGAGATCTTGGCAGTCGTTGGTGTTGTGGGTGTTCAGGTTATGGAAGGCGCAGAACGGTCGGCTGTTCTTGGACGACTCAGGCTGATCTCTGCCTCGCTTGGTGTCGGGCTCCGCCGTGAGCACTACTGCTTCTTTGCGCTTCACGTCCTTGGCCTTGGCCTTCTTCTCCTCCGCTCCCGCAGCTGGCAACTCAAGGAGAGAGAGGCGCCCCTCCTCGGCTCTTGCACACTTGGTCGCCAGGTTGAACAGCTCTGAGATGTGCAAAGCTCCTCGTGGATAGCGAGCTCTTCCTTCATCTTGGCGTCACGGGCGCCATCGAAACAGCGGAGATGATGGCCGTCCGTGACCTTGGGGATCTTGAGGCGGGTGTTGTTGAAGCGCTGGATGTACTACGGAGGTTTCTCTGGCTGTTGCTTGATGCGGCGCAGGTCACCCGGCGGCCGTGATCATGAGTGCCACAGAAGTTAGCGGCAAGCGGTCGGCGTATCTCCTTCGAGGAGGAGATCGAGCCGTCTGCAACAGTTCGAGGAGCCGAGGCGAGCCCCATCCTTGAGCCATGGGAAACCAGTTCGCCATGACTTTTTCGCCGCCGTTGGCGCTTGATGGTCAGCTCATAGAGCTGCAGGAACTCAGCGGGGTCGGCGGTGCCGTCGTGTGAGAGGCGGTCAGCAGAACTTGCTGGCGAGGCAACACTCGCAGCTCAAGGGTGAAAGCGCGGCAGCCGGCCGTGGTCGCGGGGCCAGCTTCGAGGAGGCTTGATCTTGGCGAGGTCGTGCTGCGCCACCGCGGCGGCCTGCGGTCTTGGCCAGTGTAGCGCAGGGCGCCGGTGCAGCTTCTGACGTGCAGAGATTTCTTGGCAGCTTCTTTCTTCACAGCAGCGGGCGCGGTGCGATGGATCACGCCATGCGCGCGCTTAGTGCCAAAGCACCGTCTTAGGAGTTGGCGGTGGAGGCATGCCATGAGCTCCGTCGCCCGGCTGGTTGAGGGAGGCGGAGAGTGGGGCGGCGCGGAGAGCCCCTGCGGTGCGGACAAGCTCGGCGGCAGCGGTCAAGCCACTCCTCGTAGAGTCGTCGGCGAGGCGTAATCCGAGGCTCGTTCGCCGCTAAGGCGCGGCCCATGCCTCCATGGGGCCAGTCTGCGTGAGATGAAGAACGGTAAGTCGATGTGAGCAGCGGTGCGGCCGTCTGCCGCACCGAAGAGATGGAAGCGAAGCACTGCTGCTCGTTCCCTGCGGGCTAGTGGCAGCGTTAGCGGCAGGGGCGGAGAAACGGCGAGGTGGCCCGCCTCGGGGGAGCGTCGGCGGCAGCGGGCGGAGAGGGCAACCCGGCGCTCGGCTCGAGCACGGCAGCGTCCGCCATGGAAGCAGCGGGCGATGGAGCAGCGAGCCAGCGAAGAAACTATGGCACACCCTACAGCGGCGCCAAATGTCGGATGTGGGGTTCAGCAAACCCTTAAGGTTCGAACACTAGGGTGCGTGAAGTCTTTCCCTCCTGCCGATCTACGCTCTGGCTTCGCTAGGATCTTGCGAGACGAACTAGAGCGAACTCACAACCTGAGAGAGACACAGGGTTTTATACTGGTTGAACCACCGATGTGGTGTAATACCCTACTCCGGTGTGGTGGTGGTGGATTGCCTCTCGGTGGTGATGAAACAGTACAAGGAAGAACAACCTCCACGAGGTTGAGGTGTTCTTGTGCGTGTGAAATTGTGGCATGAATCCCTACATTTTGGATCCGTCCCTCCTCTTGTGGTGGCTAGTCCTATTTATAGAGGCCTGGTCCTCTTCCCAAATATCGGCGGGAAGGAGCCAACAACAGCGGGCAAATTTCAAGGGGGAAAGCTAGTACAAGCTATCGACACAAGCGGTCTTCGCTGCGAAAAGCTACAGGGGTGGCCTTGTCTTGGGCTCCACGATGACCTCGCCTTGCCGTCCTCTTGGTCTTGGTCTCGTTCGCCAATATAGCAACCTTTGCACGATGCCTCGGTACTCTTCGCTGCTTTGGCATCCTTAGCACCAAGAGGAAATAAGGGCCTTCGGCATACGGTGCCCTTTGCACCGTTCGTCATAACTCACGTCACGAGAGGCTCATGAGGTTTGCCCGCCTTGATATCTCCGCTCCTTGTGAGCCTGCAGCTAGAGCCACTCGGAGGAGGTCTTCGTCATCCGCCTCAAGAGGCTCGGACCCTCGTGAGGTCTTGGGTGCCTGTTGATGAAGATGGGCCATCGACCTGCTGCTTAGCCACGTTGTGGGCATGAGCGAGCAAATCTGGCGACCCCGTTCCCGAAGCGCCCGACACGTGATAGGTCGGACCCACGGTATCTTCGCGCAAGGAAGTGCCTCCTTATTACGCACAAAAAAATGAATACTCCCCTTGCCAGCTGGAACCCAGCATCGTGGGAGGCTGACTTGTGGGCCTACCAAGTTGACGGGGGACGGAGGGCTTTGTCAACAATCAATATGAGCGATTCTAGCTCCGATTACCGTATGATGTTCATCCAGCAGCGGTAGTGCTTCTTCAACCTCTGGTCTTCTTGCTCCGGCCGCCCAAACCAGCGCCCGGTCGTGCCGCTGCTCCACGCCTCCGTGGCGGCTGTGATCTGCGGAGCCTCACCCCCCTACTACTCCCACGCTCGCCGGGCTATCCCTCTACTCACCCACACTGTTGTTATTCTGCGTGACAGCAGCCTCACACATAACCGAACAGGTGAACCCTCGTACTCATCTCCGCTTTGGACATGCACTACCGTGTCTTCCACTGGATCTGCGTCGTCCCCTTCCTAGGACTCGCCGTCGTCCACCGCCTTGGTGCTCTCGGCCTGGCGTGGTCAATCTGGTCAGCGATCGACTTCTATCGGAAGAAATCTTGTCTCGTGGAGAAAGCAATTTGGGTCCACGACATGGGCTGGGTCCTGACCACAGCCAGTCTTTGTGATTTGCCAAGTAAATCGCTTTGTCGGGCCTATTGGGCTGCAAATCTTTCAAGACGAGGAGAGCTTCATTCGGCTGGCCGAGAAAATGGCCTATGAGTAATGAGAAATGGGCTGTACATTTTTTAAACACATCAAACCGGCAATTAGTTTCAAATTTATTTTCTTCCTTTAGAGATTTTAAATTGCATTAATTTTTATGAGTGGACAATTTGTTGGATTTTATATTGATATACATTTATTTTTTAAATCAGTTTGAATGTGACTCAAAATTTCGGGATTAAAAACAGTTCGGACCGCACCGATATATGCAAAAATTTGTATAATTTTTTAACCGTGGCCATAATATGGGCTGTAATGCTAACAAAAAAAATATGGGCTCCAAAAAAACCTTAAGAATTAGCAAATGGGCTGTAAATTATTAGAAATAATGGCGAGATGGGTTGTTTCTTTATTTTCCACAGATTTGAGGCTTTCCTAAAAAGATTGACACACCTTGATGGCTGTTGGATGTCCATCCAACGGCCGTCGTCTTCTTCAATCTCTGCTCTTCTGCTCGGCCGCTCAAACAAGCGCCAGGGACTGCTGCTCCCTCCTCCCATGCGGCTTTGTCTTTGCAGCTTGAACCCTAGCCCACCATACTCCCATGCTGACCTAGCCATCCCTCTACTCACCTACACCTGTTGTTATTCTCCGGCTGACAGCGAGGCGAACGATAAACCCTCGTGCGTCGTACTCCCCTCCGGCGTGGGAAACAAGCTGCGAGTCTTCCCTGCCTCCGTGTCGTTTCCTTCAAGGCCTCGCCGTCGTCCACCTCTGGTGCTCTCGGTCTGGCGTGGTCAGCGTGGTCGAGCGACTTCCATCGGAAAAATCTTGTCACGTGGAGAGGGTGGCAGCTGGGTCCTGGCACCGCAGGAAGTGCCTCCTTATTACGAAAAATAATTATTCCTCCACGACAGCGAGGACCCACGGATGGGCCACCGTGTTTAGCGAAAAACTTTTCCCCCTAGCGATGGGACCCACGGACAGACCAGCGTATTCCACGAAAAAAATGTCCCCGCTGTCATTTCGGACCCACTAGAGGTGCCTCCTTATTACGCACAAAAATGAATACTCCCCACTGGTTGGGACCCACCTTGGTGGGAGGCTGACTTAATGGGCCTACTAAGTTAGGCGGGGCCGGAGTGGTTTGTCAACAGTCAATATGAGCGATTCTAGCGATGATCGTCGATGTCCATCCAATGGCCGTAGTGCTTCTTCAACCTCTGGTCTTGTTGCTCGGCCGCCCAAAGCAGCGCCGGTCGTGCCGCATGCTCCTACCTCCCGTGGCCGGCTGTGCTACCACGGAGGCCTCACCGCCCCCTACTATTCCCACCGCTGGCCAGGCCATCCCTCTACTCACCCACAACCCTTATTATTCTCGGCGGCGGCGGCCTCACACCGCCAGCCGAACGGTGAACCCTCGTACTCCTCTCTGGCGTGGGCATCCACTACCGCATCTTCCCGGCTCGCGTCGTCCCTTCCTAGGCCTCGCCATCGTCCATCGTCACAATTGCTCTCGGCGCGGCATGGTCGATGTGGTCAAGGAATGGCTTACCTCGGGCGTGGGTATGTCGTGGAGAAAGGCGGCAGTGGGTCCACGGCCGCAACAAGGAAGTGCCTCCTTATTACCATAAAATAATTATTCCTCCACACACAGTGAGGGCCCACGGATGGGCCACCGTATTACCTGAAAAAACATTTCCCACATTTGCTGGGACCCACCAGCTACATCTTCGCATGCTAGGAAGTGCGTCCGGGCAAAAAATGATTTGCCCACGAATCTTGGGACCCACCAGCTACATCTTGCGAGCAAGAAGTGCACGGCGGTCAGGACCACGGTGAAGCGTATGTAGCGTTGTCATTCTATTCATGAGCGATATGCGTACATCTTGGTCGATGTAGAGCGTGCGCGTGTGCCGTAGTAGAAACGCATACGTAGCATGTAGGCGTGCGTATAGTGGCGGTGTGCAAGAAATAAAATCTGACCCGCGTCGTACATACGGGCAGGGTCTCAGCGCCTACAGCGCATCGTCGGCCGGGGCTCATGTACATGGCTGGGTGGAGCGGAGAAACAGCATTGTAAATGCGTGTTCATGGGGAGCCAACCGGTGGGTCGGAGCGGAATCGTCGTCGTGTTCATCCGGGAGGGCTCGGGCCGGAACAGCCGATGGAAGCGAGGCTGGCGTCTTGCGAGCGGAGAAAGCGACCTTGTGTTGACCGGCCATGTTGAAACAGAATCCTGTTCGCCGGGAGGGTGCAGCGTACCGCCGCGGAGAAGCGGACCTCCTATGGTGAAAGCAGGGGTCTGTTGATCGGAGGGTGTGGCGTACCATAAAGCGGAGGAGATGGACTTGTGTTGGGCGTTCTGATCGAAGCAGGGGTCTGTTCATCGCGAGGTGTGGCATACCGCCAAAGCAGGGACTCCACGGATCTGTTCATCTCCACCATCGACCCCTCCGGCCTCCACAGACTCTGTTCATCCACCGTCGACCTCCTCCGGCCTCCACTGCATTTGTTCATCCATGGGCTCCTGTTCATCCAGCCTCCACAGCGCTTCTCCACGAGCTCTTGTTCAGCAGGCCTCTCCATGGGCTCTGTTCAACCACCCCTCCACAGACTCTTGTTCATCCTGCCCTCCACCATCTACTATTCATCCTGCCCTCCACGGGGTAGTCACATTCATCCTGCCCTCCACGGGTCCTGTTCATCCAGCCCCAACCGGCTCGAGCGATCGGGGTCCTATTCATCCACCCCCACCGAGGCTGTTCATCAAACCCCGACCGCGCTCCTTTGTTCATCCGGAGGCAATGCCACGGGGTCTGTTCATCCACCCACGGGAAGCTGTTCATCAAACCCCGGCAACACTCACTATTCATCAGGAGGAAGCATCGATCGGCTTGATTAGCAGTAGTAATGCGAAGAATCGCTCGATCGGGTTCGATTAACAGCCATCGATCGATCGCTCGGGTTCGATGCTAGCGTAGCACGGTCTGTCGCTTCGGGTTGAGTTAGAGCCCAACGCCTCCTTCGGGTTGATTAGAGCCCAGCGCCTACGCACTGCAGCAGCGTCGTCTGAGAAAGCAGCGCGCTTCGGCCCCTAAACACCCACCATAACCGGGGACTCCCCGATATTTTCCGCGCCCTCGCTTGTACCATGGTTTTTTTCCATCATGGAATGCCCAAAGAATGTCATGCAGCTTGCGTCTCCGGCCCGAGGGCAGAAAAGCCCATTTTACATCATGATTTTTGTCATAAGTAGGACCCCACCACATCTATGATTATACCGGGTTTTGTCACAATTATAGTGATAGAAGTGTCATAAGTATGATAGAAAATATTTTCGTTCGGCCCAAAATGTCACGGATGTGTCTTTTTTTGTAGTGATAAGCCATCCAATCATCCTCAGTACGGCACTGGTGCAAGATAGTACATTGTGAATTGACAGATGTCGAATCGGATCCATAGCAGTTGGTGAAGCAAGAATCGGTCGGAAGACAAGTCGCCTCGGGAATCAGATTCTCAGATATATGTGAAGGAAGCCAGATATACACCTTAGTGTGACAAAGGACTATGAGGATTGACGACAACACTGAGCTCTGTACAAGTACTGGTGAATCTGGAATATGATACTTATGAGCCATTGTCTTCTTTTCTCTGGTAACGGCACCACGCCTGTGTTCTAAGCTTTTTTGGCCATACGGGGTGGATGCCGATTTTTATTTCTCTCTTCAATGACTGTCACGAGTTCTGAGCTGCTTTCCGGCCGTCTCGTACAGCTGTTGAGTTTCTTTTTGTGACAGTGGCCCTATGCTTTTAGCTACTTTTCGGCTATCTTAGGGAGCTGCTACTTTCTTCTTATCGACACGGTCTCATGCTTTGAGCTGCTTTTCGGTCGTTTTGAGCCGTGGTTGAGCTATTTCAGTGATGTCCCAGATCTGAGTTGTAAATACCGTTCTGGTGGCTACTGATTTATTTGTTGATTTCTTGCAAGGGTTCAGATGATCATTTTCCCCCGGTCAGAATGTT
Source organism: Aegilops longissima (assembly GCA_021605205.1). Classification (NCBI taxonomy): domain Eukaryota; kingdom Viridiplantae; phylum Streptophyta; class Magnoliopsida; order Poales; family Poaceae; genus Aegilops; species Aegilops longissima. Next base: position 506,532,742 of record CM038679.1, read on the forward strand.
GCACCCAACAGAACCTATGGTCACCCGAAGAAGTAATATGACCCCGCTCTTTCAACCAAGGATCTAGATCAAGAAAACAATAATGAAGAAGCAAGACCAGTGGTGCAGATATGAAAATGGTGCAGATACCCCGGACAGCCTGAGTCAGGATCGACCGCCATGGATATTCACCTAAGGGGTCTACTCAATTTTGAAACACCGTCAGTCATGGATGAGGATATTATCAGATAAGGTCATACCCCTTATGCTGGCCACGACAGGCGACAAACACTAATTAAAAAATAAAAACACATCTAACCAGAGGCTAGAACAAATATTTATTCCTAAACAGAAGCTAAAGAAAAAAAAACTAAATAAAATTGGGTTGCCTCCCAACAAGCGCTATCGTTTAACGCCCCTAGCTAGGCATAAGAGCAAGGATAGATCTAGGTATTGCCATCTTTGGTTTTAGGGAAAAAGAGATCAAACTTATTATCTATGGAATTAATCTTTCTATTTTGACAAAGTAGATGTCCATTAATGGTAGAAGAAAGATTAAGTATATTGCGGAAATTGGCATATAGGCTAGCCTTTATCTCTTTGATAGATTCGTTTTGGTAGGAAAGCAAAAGAGATGTGATTTCAACTTTCTCGTTAATGGGATGCCCAAATATAGTTTTCATCTTTTCATAGGTATATATGGGGTCCCCTTCAAGAAAACCTTCTTCAAAAATAGAATCCAAGACTTGTTTGAACGAAGCGGGTAACCCAACATTAAAGCTTTTGAAGTAAACCTCAATTTGGTATTGAGGTATATAGCTAGCACAGATCCTTAAGAGCCTATCCTAGGCATCTTTCAAAGATTCATCAAGTAAATAACGAAATATTCCAGAATCTTCTTCATCAAGATTACTAAGGTTTTCATTGATAATCTCAGCAGATTTTTCCATAGTATTTTTATTTATGAGTTTAGATAAGACAGCGGGATTGTCTAAAGTGCTAAAACCCGGGAATGAAACCCCAACTCTTTTTGGTTCTAACATGGCGAGGGAAAAAGCTAACGAAAAGAGGCAAGCGGAAAAAGAGAGGGCGAATAAAACGGCAAGGGTGAAGTGGGGGGAGAGGAAAACGAGAGGCAAATGGCAAATAATGTAATGCGTGAGATATGGGATTTGTGATGGGTACTTGGTATGTTGACTTTTGCGTAGGCTCCCCGGCAACGGCGCCAGAAATGGCTCGTTGTCGAGAGTCCAAATCTTGACTTGACCTTGCGTAAGACTCCCCAGCAACGGCGCCAGAAATCTTCTCTGCTACCTCTTGAGCACTGCGTTGGATTCCTTGAAGAGGAAAGGGTGATGCAGCACAGTAGCGTAAGTATTTCCCTCAGTTTTTGAGAACCAAGGTATCAATCCAGTAGGAGGCTACGCGCGAGTCCCTCGTACCTACACAAAGCAAATAACTCATCACAACCAACGCGATAAGGAGTTGTCAATCCCTTCACGGTCACTTACGAGAGTGAGATCTGATAGAGATGATATGATAATATTTTTGATATTTTTGTGATAAAGATGCAAAGTAAAATAAAAGCAAAGAAAATAACTAAGTGTTGGAAGATTGATACGATGAAGATAGACCCGGGGGCCATATATTTCACTAGTGGCTTCTCTTAAGAGCATAAGTATTTTATGCTGGGTGAACGAGTTACTGTTGAGCAATTGACAGAATTGAGCATAGTTATGAGAGTATCTAGGTATGTTCATGTATATAGGCATCACATCCGAGACAAGTAGACCGACTCCTGCTGCATCTACTACTATTACTCCACTCATCGACCGCTATCCAGCATGCATCTAGAGTATTAAGTTCATGAAAACAAAGTAGCATGTAAGCAAGATGACATGATGTAGAGGATAAATTCATGCAATATGATAAAACCCCATCTTGTTATCCTCGACGGCAACAATACAATCGTGCCTTACTGCCCTCTCATCACATCGGGAAAGGACACCACAAGATTGAACCCAAAGCTAAGCACTTCTCCCATTGCAAGAAAGATCAATCTAGTAGGCCAAACCAAACGATAATTGAAGAGACTTGCAAAGATAACCAATCATACATAAAAGAATTCAGAGAAGATTCAAATATTGTTCATAGATAATCTTGATCATAAACCCACAATTCATCGGTCTCAACAAGCACATCATAAAAAGAAGATTACATCGAATAGATCTCCACGAGAGGGGGAGAACATTGTATTGAGATCGAGAAGAGAGAAGAAGCCATCTAGCTACTAACTATGGACTGAAGGTCTGAAGTAAACTACTCACACTTCATCGGAGAGGCTATGGTGTTGATGTAGAAGCCCTCCATGATGGATGCCCCCTCCAGCGGAGCTCCGGAACAGGCCCCAAGATGGGATCTCGTGGGTATAGAAGGTTGCGGCGGTGGAATTAGGTTTTTGGCTCCGTATATCGTTTGGGGGTACGTAGGTATATATAGGAGGAAGGAGTACGTCGGTGGAGCAACAGGGGGCCCACGAGGGTGGAGGGTGCGCTTGGGGGGGCGCCCCCTACCTCGTGGCCTCCTGGAAGCTTCCTTCACCTAGGGTCCAAGTCTCCTGGATCATGTTCGGTGAGAAAATCACGTTCCTGAAGGTTTCATTCCGTTTGGACTCCGTTTGATATTCCTTTTTTGCGGAACTCTGAAATAGGCAAAAAACAGCAATTCTAGGTTGGGCCTCCGGTTAATAGGTTAGTCCCAAAAGTAATATAAAAGTGAATAATAAAGCCCATTAATGTCCAAAACAGTAGATAATATAGCATGGAGCAATAAAAAATTATAGATACGTTGGAGACGTATCACGAGCTAGGATAAGCGTTCCAGTCAGAGTCCCTGTGGAGTGGAGTTCATCACTGTCGGTGTCAAAACCGGCGGATCTCGGGTAGGGGGTCCCGAACTGTGCGTCTAGGCGGATGGTAACAGGAGACAAGGGACACGATGTTTTTACCCAGGTTCGGGCCCTCTCGATGGAGGTAATACCCTACTCCTGCTTGATTAATATTGATGATATGGGTAGTACAAGAGTAGATCTACCACGAGATCAGAGAGGCTAAACCCTAGAAGCTAGCCTATGGTATGATTGTTGTTAGTCCTACGGACTAAAACCCTTCGGTTTATATAGACACGAATAGGGTTAGGGTTACATAGAGTCAGTTACAATGGTAGGAGATCTACATATCCGTATCGCCAAGCTTGCCTTTCACGCCAAGGAAAGTCCCATCCAGACACGGGACAAAGTCTTCAATCTTGTATCTTCATAGTCTAGGAGTCCGGCCAAAGATGATAGTTCGCTATCCGGACACCCCGATCCAGAGACTCCTCAAGGTAGCCCCTCGAACCAGGCTTCAATGACGACGAGTCCAGCGCGCATATTGTCTTCGGCATTGCAAGGCGGGTTCCTCCTTCGAATACTTAGAAGGTTTTGAACACAAGGATAGTGCCCGGCTCTGCAAAACAAGTTCCACATACCACCGTAGAGAGAATAATTTTTGCACAGATCTGCTGACGTATTCCGCGGTGTGACATCACACCACGGCCAGGCCTTTATTTGAACCGTTTTTTCCTGTTCCACCTTAGCGCGTTTAGCGAGGCGGTTTCCTTGGCACGTCTTATCAAAGCGGAGATCGTGCCCCCTTATTCCAGGATTCTCATCAATACGGACGTGGGTAACCCATCCGCGCCATTGATTACGGCGCTTGGGAGATAAGCGAGTTTTACCAGGCTGGCGGGGGACGCATAGCCAGTGCGTCCATATAAGGGATAAGGATCCACCTTTTCACCCACGCCTTCTTCCTCCTTTGCTCATCCATTTCCGCAAGACGAGCTCCAGCGCCCAAGTCCGCACACCCCACCTCAACCTTCTCCAACTATGTCCGGGCGCAAGGCAGGTGGATGGCCTCCTCCGTCACGGAGGGCATATCAAAAAACTGCGGAAGGCGGATACTTGTCCAGCGACATCAGCGCACCGGCTACCCGACGAGGGCAGCTAATTCCAACCCCAGGCCCCATGAGAGGTGGTGTTCCTCACCCACTTCCTCCATGGACTAGGTTTTCCACTTCACCCATTTGTCCGGGGCTCATGTTCTACTACGCCTGACTTCCACGATCTGGCCCCGAACTTCATCCTCAACATCTCGGCGTTTATCGTCGTGTGCGAGGCCTTCCTCTGCATCCAGCCCCACTTTGGCTTATGGTGAAGACCTTCAATGTCAAGCCAAGGTAGTGGGCGGCCGCCAAGCGGAGTCGGAGGCTCCATGGTTGGCAAGATGGCCAAAGTCCTATGGCTCGAGGGCTCCTTTGTGGAGACCATAAAGGGTGGCAATCGGGTGGTTCTACATCACCGAGTCGCGACTCTCAATGGGCGGCGGCCCCAATTCGATCTGGCTTCCCCACGGCTCACATCATGGAAAGAGACGGGCTGACGTGGGGGATTCGGACGAGCTGTCCGGACTCCAAACCTGCGTCCAAACACAGTGGACAAGAATCTCAGGCTTGTCAACGTAATCCAGGTGATGCTCATCCGCCGGATTCTCCCATGCCAACAACAGGCCTTCAAATTGTGGGAGTTCGATCCGGCACAGCACCCAACTCTGAAAAGGCTCTTCGACACTACGTACGAAGATGCCTGGAAGGTGCTGTTCAAGGGCGCCGAGGCTCCCACATCCGCTACCGAAGATCGCGGATTCAGCTCGCAGCGTCAAGCCAGCGAGGTAAGTTATTTTACCCTTTATGGGACTCTTTTTTCATAGTTTGACTCTATGTGGGATCTAAAACTCCCTAACCTTTGACAGGACTAGCTGAAGACGTCCGGACAGATTAACTGTCTGGCCCCTTTGCCAGAAGACCCAGCGGACGCCCGATTGACGGGGCTGCTGGCTCCGGAACCTCACGTGGTGCCGGAGAAGAAGGCCAAGAAGAAGGCCACGGGAACTCGAAGGAGCTCCCGGCGCCAGGTGCTGTCGGACTCATCGCCCGACAACCCTGAGGCGGAATCCTCCTCTGAGGAAGAGGAGGAGGAAAAAGAAGCCTCTCCCCCAGCGGGGGGAGAGAAGAAAAGGAAGGCCGCCCCAACTGGGGAGGCCGGAGGGTCCAAGAAGGGAAGGACCCTTCCTCCGGACTTCTCCACCAACGCCGACAACGACGAGGAGGAGTGGCCAACAAGGGCCAAGCCCCTGGCGAGATCGTAAGTGTCCGGATACCCATGGCTTTTTTTTTCATTGCATGGTGTTCTCTAATGCCGAACAATCATGCAGCCCGCCCAAGGACGAGCTCACCGCTTCGTCGAGCGGGTCCCTGAATTCGTCGGAAGTGGAGAGGACTTCACTTCCGGCTGCCTCCTCACCTCACGCTGCTGACGACGCCGAGGTGGGGCCCCGAGGGGGGCCTGGTCGAGAGGAGGTGGCGCAGGAGGCGCCGCAAGGCAGCCTCCCGGACTCAGCGCGAGGGGAGCGAGACCCCGAGGCTCTAAGCCCGACCCTTGTCCGGACTCCATACCGAACCTTCAGCCGTTCAAGTCCGCAAGCGGCCCCTTCAGTAGGAAGGGTAAGACACCGGTGTCCTCCGTCCCAACCGAGGCACCGGATAGCTCTTGGAGGCGCTTAACAGCACCTCCATCGAGGAGGAGCACCGCCTTGCTATGAGTGTGGTGATCCAGAAGTTCAGTCCGCCAAGAGCGGGCTGGTCAAGCTCATACCAGCCTTCTAACAAAGCTTTGAGGTAAGCTTGAGTATGTAAAAATATTACCGCATAGGCAGCAGCCCCGATGCTTAGTTCGGTGTTCGGAAAGAAAAGCGGTGAGGATCTAAAAGATATACGCAGGAGTCTAACATAAGTATGTCAATATGGGAATGCAGGCTCTTGCCGCTGACCTCTGCCAGACCGACCGCAGAGGTCAATGCATTGAAGCAGAGCCTCAAGCGGTCCGAGAACGAGCTCGGCCTTGCCAAGAAGCAGCTCGAGGACAAGGAAGGTAAGTAATACATTATTAAAGAACTACCTTATAGAAAGGATTTGGTTGCAAAAATGATAGGACTAACATAGGTATTGTAGGGGCCACGAACGAGGTGGCGACCCTGAAGGAAGCGGTGTCCGTGGCCGAAAGCGAAGCGGCCGCGGAGCGCACCGAGCGAGAGAAGCAGGAGGCGCGGGTGGCAGAGGTGCGGCAAGAGCTCCAGGCTCTCGTGGAAAAACACGAGAGTTTGGAGCGTGACTCGAAGACTCGAGAGTCTGAGCTCGCCTCGGCTCTTGAGAGTGCCAAAGCCGCTAAGGCGAAGCCCAAAAGCCCTCCAAGAAATTGAAGCATTAAAGAAGATAGCGGAGGGTAAGGCATTCTTTATGCAAAGCAAGCATGTGAAAGTGAATTACCTATTACTTACCCGAATCCGGAGCTCTCCAGGAGCATTCGCAGATCTGCCCCGTAGTGTGTCTGATGCTGCCGCGTTCTACCGCGCCAAGGAGGGGAGCTCGACGGAAAAGGTGTTCTGGTCTCAGTATGCTAAGGCCGGACATCCGGTGCCCCTGAGCGACCAGCTGAAGCAGCTGGTCGAGCTCCACAAGATCGCCGAACAGGCCATGAAGGGCCTCATAGTTCGGCTGTGGCCATTGGAAGCCATGCACAGGAGCTACTTGGGCTAGTCACGGTGGCTGGTGGGCGCCTGTCCATGGATTGAAGTCTTCAAGCGCTCCGTCTGCATTGAAGGTGCCTGTCGGGCCCTTGCCGTGCTAAAGTGCACTTTGGGCAAGCTGGATGCGGAGAAGCTTGTGACGGACGGGCCACCAAGGGCAAGGAGCATCGCAAGCCCGAAATGTACTATGAGGCGTCTGAAGGGTGCCCGCCATATAGCGGTGAATGCTCCAAAGATGTAATTTTGAATAGACTCGCATTTGTTATCTGTCGCTGAAAACTTGTTCATGTGCGCTAAGCAACACTTGTGAATTTAAAATATTACCTTCAATGCGGCCATTTATCAAATTTGAGAGATGGCAAGTCGTTGGCTTCAGCCCCCATGCCACAGTGTTGGGGTGTTCGGGATAAACTTGGCGCTCTTGTTCCCATTCTTGGGTCCTTGAGGAGGCGCTCAGCAGAACGAACAAGGCAACCGGACTTATAGTGCTTGAACACTCTCACTTAGCCATAGAATTCTATAATTTTAAATTTGGTGAAGCCCCTAGTATTCGGAAGACCGAGTTCGGGCGCTATCCACGCCTTGGCGGACAATGCCGACTCCTCGCTCTAAGCGGCATAAGTCTATAGGGACCGAAAAACCTCTCGAACAGCGATCGCTCTCGCCTCTATCATGACGGTCAGTTTTAGCTTTCTCCACCGAGGTGCTCAACCCAGCTCAACCGGGGCACAATCGCGATGGTTCTCCCAGCGCCCCTTAGCCGATATAACGGAACGTAAGGTACCAAAACATGGGGCCGGCAAACCCAACTATTGACCCAAGACATGATTGAGCCGATGCATATAATGCTATAAGTTCGGGTGCCGCACTTGTGAAAGTGTTCGGACTTATCACACCATACTTTTGGGGTACTTAAGCCCTGGTGTATTGGCCGTACCAAAGTGTCTGGGTGCAACATGTCATGAAATGAACATATATATAGATAAAGAAAGGAGTGCAATAATAGGCAAAAGCTATGTATTGTTTATTCAAAAAGGTACTGCAATGAAAGCGAGCGATACAAATAGTGCGATAAGCAAGGGATGGGACTATCTAACATGTCCCCTCGAGGGTAAGCTGCGGGATGGTATGTAAACGGGTATAATGCTCGTAGAAGAGACCACTGGACACTCGGCGTAGCTTTCGCTTCCACGGCTGTTGCATCGTGAGTTCGGCAATTCTAGTGCGGACAGGGCTTCTGGAAAACGGAGTCCCGAAAGTAAGAAAAAGAAAAAGAAAAGAATGACACAATCGGGGCCCTGGTGCGGTTGAGCCGCGTTCAGGCGTGCGTGGTCGTGCCCTCCCTTATGCCCATGGTATCTCCAGGCGTAGTTATGTACGCGTAATCTTCGCCGCAATTCGCGAGGGCTGGTGTTGGGGCGGATTGCTACGCGTGCTTGGATCGTGCCAGCGGTCTTGTTGTAGGTTACTCGGGCGCTGCTTGAGCGGTGTCCGGACGTTTAGTGGCGGACTCGAGAATTGCTGTGAGAGGCTGCTTTGCACCTCCGCCCGAGAGGGCCGTGTGCTCCTCTTCGGAGAGAGCGTTCGGTGTTTCCATTGACCGTGGTTACTCCTCGAGGGCCTGGCATCTTGAGCTTGAGGTATGCGTGGTGCGGCACCGCATTGAACTTTGCAAATGCAGTTCGTCCGAAAGCGATGCGTGATAGCCATCTGCGGAACGGGACTATGTCGAAGATTAACTCTTCGCTTCGGAAGTTATCCGGGGATCCGAAGACCACTTCGAGTGTAACTGAGCCCGTACAATTGGCCTCTACACCTGGTATGACGCCTTTAAAGGTCGTCTTTGTGGGTTTAATCCTTGAGGGGTCTATGCCCATTTTGCACACTGTATCCTGATAAAACAGGTTCAGGCTGCTGCCGCCGTCCATCAGGACTCTGGTGAGGTGAAATCCGTCAATAATTGGGTCAAGAACCAATGCGGCGACACCGCCGTGACGGATGCTAGTGGGGTGATCCCTTCGATCAAAGGTGATCGGGCAGGAGGACCATGGGTTGAACTTCGGGGCGACTGGCTCCATCACATATACGTCCCTTAGTGCACGCTTCCACTCCCTTTTGGGTATGTGGGTTGCGTATATCATGTTCACCGTCCGCACTTGTGTGGGAAAGCCCTTCTGTCCTCTATTGTTCGACGGCCGGGGCTCTTCCTCGTCATCGCTATGCAGCCCCTTGTCGTTGTTTTCGGCGCGTAGCTTGCCTGCTTGCTTGAACACCCAACAATCCCTGTTGGTGTGGTTGGCTGGTTTTTCGGGGGTGCCATGTATCTGGCACAAGCGATCGAGTATTCGGTCCAAGTTGGACGGGCCCTGGGTATTTCTTTTGAACGGCTTCTTCCGCTGACCGGGTTTAAAGCCTCTGAATCCGGCATTGACCGTCGTGTCTTCAACATTGTCGCCGTTAATGCGGCGCTTGTGCTTGTTGCGACGCGGCCTGCCATTGTTGTCCTTGGTATCCGAACTACCAGGGTGTTTGGCCAAGTTGTTGCTTCGAGCTAGCCAGCTGTCCTCTCCCGTGCAAAAGCGGGTCATTAGCGTTGTGAGGGCTACCATGGATTTCGGCTTTTCCTGTCCTAGGTGCCGGGCAAGCCACTCATCGTGGATGTTATGTTTGAAGGCTGCAAGGGCCTCTGCATCCGGACAATCAACGATTTGATTTTTCTTGGTTAGGAACCGTGTCCGAATTTTACGCCGATTCTTCCGCTGCTGAATTATGTGGCTAAGGTCATCGGCGTCTGGTGGTTGCACATATATGCCCGGAAGTTATCAAGGAATGCGGCTTCCGTGTCCTCCCAACAACCGATTGACTCTGGGCAAGCTGTTGAGCCAATGTCGAGCTGGTCCTTTAAGCTTGAGTGGGAGGTATTTGATGGCATGTAGATCATCACCGCGGGCCATGTGGATATGGAGGAGATAGTCCTCGATCCGCACCGCAGGATCTGTGGTACCATCGTATGATTCGATGTTTACGGGTTTGAAGCCCTCGAGATTTGATGATCCATTACTTCATCTGTGAAGCATAGTGGGTGTCTTGGCGCCTCAGATTGGGCTATATCACGGCGTAGCTCATATGAGCTTTGTCTCATGTTCGGCCCGGCGGTTTGTTTGTATCCGTCGTGGCGGTAATCATCCCGAGTCGTTGGGCGCCCACGCGATCTGTAGATCGATCTTGTATGCTTTGCCTTATCCTCCAATATATCTCGCAAGTCCGACGCGCTTTTCCGTGCCTTGGTACTTTTTGAGCGGCATCGGGCGTGGCTTGAGCGGAGGGCCGAGAGGCTTCTCCGTCATGCCACGGGTGGCGATCTGCCATGTCGTCTTGCCGGTGACGTGGGTGCTTCCTCCTCCGATCGAGGCAACGGCCTGCGTTTGGGGTAGCTTTTGGAGGCGCTCGAGTTCATACTCTTGGCTGCAAGGACTTCATCCATCCGCTGCCTAGCAGTGTCTTGGTCACTCTAAGCTGTTGCGCTTTTCTTGAGGCTGCTTGCAGTGGCTATGAGCCTGCGTTAAAACGCTCTTGTTCGACGGGGTCCTCCGCACGACGAATTAAATGCTTGTCGAGGCTTGCCTCGCCTTCGGAGGGGGGCACATAATTATCGTCCTCTACCTCTCTTTACGCCAAGACCGTCGTGCGGACTTGCTTCTCCTCCTCCCGCGCCGAGTCCCGCCGGAGGGGGTCGTCTTCAACACTGCCGGGGTATTATTGTCTCCGTGCGGAATCGCCGTTTCTTGTGGCGGGATTTAGGCGGCGCCACCGACGTCGGCGCTTGGGTTGTTCTTGGAGGGTCATCCTCCGCGTTCCATCGCCATTCCCATCTTTTGGGATGTCCACCATGTATATGTCATATGACGAGGTGGCCTTCCAATGGCTCTGTGGCGTTGGTTCTTGGTCGTCTCCAAGATCGCCGTCCATACCGTCGATGTCTTGAGTCAAAGTCGAACATGTCGGTTAAATCATCGACAGGCTACAAAGTGGGTGGTGGGTGGGCGTTGAATTTCTTCGTCGTCCGCATCCCAACCTTCCTGACCGTAGTCCGGCCAGGGCTCTCATGATAAAGAGAGAGACTTTAGTGAATTCAAGATGTCTCCAAAGGGCGAGTGCTGAAAGATGTCCACGGCAGTGAACTCCATAACCGGCGCCCAATCGGATTCGATTGGGGGGCGCGGAGGTTCGGAGTCCGAGAGGAGTCCGCACCTTGGAGTCACGGTCTTCGCAGCGACATGGATGGAGTTCGGCTCAATCGCCGTAGAGATCGTGAGACCCGAGGTGGTGTCCAACCACTCGTCCTCGATCGGCGAGTCGGCTCCGAGCTAAGGGTCGGAGCGACGCTGAGTGCGCCTCCGTAGGCGCTGTTCGTGCGAGCTAGATCGTACCCATCGAGACAAAGGCGGCACGCCGGGCGTGGCTCGAATCCGTCGAAGATCGAGCCTCCGCGGACATCGGCCGATAGTTCAAGCTTCCAAATCTGACTGATGGCGGGCGTAGCTTTCGATCTGCTCCAGATGGCCTAGCGAATTGGCCCGCAGCAAAGCCGCCGAATATTTAAGATCTGTCCAGGAGAAAAGTCTCACCGGACTGCGTCGTTCTTGATGATTGAAGGAGCCATCGGGCCTATAGGTGACGACCACGAGGAACTCTCAATGAAAGCACCAATGTCGGTGTCAAAACCGGCGGATCTCGGGTAGGGGGTCCCGAATCAAGCGTCTAGGCGGATGGTAACAGGAGACAAGGGACATGATGTTTTTACCTGAGTTCGGGCCCTCTCGATGGAGGTAATACCCTACTCCGCTTGATTAATATTGATGATATGGGTAGTACAAGAGTAGATCTACCACGAGATCGTAGAGGCTAAACCCTAGAAGCTAGCCTATGGTATGATTGTTGTTCGTCCTCGGATCAAACCCTTCGGTTTATATAGACACCGAATAGGGTTAGGGTTACACAGAGTCGGTTACAATGGCAGGAGATCTACATATCCGTATCGCCAAGCTTGCCTTCCACGCCAAGGAAAGTCCCATCCGGACACGGGGCGAAGTCTTCAATCTTGTATCTTCATAGTCTAGGAGTCCGGCCAAAGATGATAGTTCGGCTATCCGGACACCCCCCAGTCCAGGACTCCCTCAATCACCGTCGTCGATGTTCCGCTGCCAGTAGTTATTCCGCTGCGTCGAGTTGTTCTGCTGCTTGCATGGATCAACCGTGGCAGGCGTAGTGTCGCCGTGCCGATGTAACCCCCTTGTACCCAGTATAGCTTGCAATAAAGAGCTGGTTTGTTCTATGCTAAGCAGTGCCGTATTCCAGACGACTTCTCCTCGATCTCTGGACTGGAATACGGGGCTTTCCGGTTTCTTTGAGCCGGGGTGCCACACTTAATCCATCGTACATAACATGACGAAAGACGCTTAATTCATCCTCTACAGATGAATCATAGTTCATCGCCAGACAGAAGGATTAGAATTCATAGGCGGACATCAGAAATTCATACTATAAACGACTAAAAACATAAATAAAACATAGATAGACGGAGAAGGGTGCAAGAAATCATCATTTCCTGGCCGCCCTCTTCCCCTTGCGGTCGCCGGCACTGCACTGTCCCTCCGTGTACGAGTTGGCGTGCAGTGGTGCGCCGTCGTCGGAGCTGGAGCTAGAGCTGTCCGCTAGGTTGGAGTCGCCGGAGCACCTTTGCCCCGACAGCCTCCTTAGCAAGCGGTCATGCTCCCTCGCATGCCGGGCCGCCCTCTCCTTGGCCGCCGCCTCCTTGGATGCCTCGCGTTCTCATAGCTCGATGGCGAGCCGGAGTGCCTTGGCATTTTTGCTACGGAGCCTCCGTGCATCTGTTTTCACCATCGTGAGGGGGCGGTGGAGGATCTATGCGATGAACGCGACCTCGGGATCCACCACGCACTCACGTGTGCCTGGCGCGCGGCCAACATCTTCCAAGTCGCCACCCTTTTCCTCGCTCGCTGCCGCTTGCGGCTGGCCGCCCATGCCTCAGATTCACACGTCCTCACCCGCGCCACGGGCACAAGGACCCACCAATGTCCGGGTACCCCTTCCGAAGCAGATTGAACCCGCGGTGGAGGACGACGTACTTGGATGACCGAGGAAGCGGGCGAGGAGCGGCCTGAGCTACACGACGGGCAGGACGGCCCGACAACGTCGCCGTTGCTGTGTCGGAAGGCGATGGACACTGCAGAACCCGAGCTGCCGCTGCCGCCTTGTTCGAGCAGCGAACGCCTCAAAGCAATGCGGACGGCAACCTCCTCCACATCGTCGGGCTCTGCATCGCTCAACAGGCTCGACTAGTCGTCGGAGCCGCCAAATCTGCCACTCGTGTCGACGGTTCTACCATCGCTGGCCATCGGTCGAAATCGGAGGGGACTCGAAATGGAGTGGACGGAGAAGGGGAGTGGAGTGGACTAATGGATTGGACTTCGGTCTAGGCCTTTAAGATTCTTTGGATGAGGATATTTGTGGGGGCGAGGGTGGGCCAGTCTAGGCTAGTCCGATGTGGCGGACTCATCCGAGCGCTCGGGCCGCCTCATATCCGTTCTAGATTTGGGCTTGATATGAGGGGTGCCGAACAGTCCGGGTGTTTGTGGGTCGATATTTTTTGACCGGTCCGTCTATCCGAGTGTTTGGCCGGTTTGAGCTGCCCGGCTGCAGATGCTCTAGTTCTGCCGACCATTTTAGTGGTACATTTTCATGACGGACAGCGATAGTAGCTAGATTCTGCCCTCCTGGAGTGGCGAACGAAGGAAACCAAATTAGAGTAAAGCATATATTCATTCAAGTCCCTGTCGGCTCTTGCGACGACTTGGAGTCTTGCCACTGGATGATTCAGCACCAGCAGTTCCTTTCTCTCAAAGAAAACAGGGAGTGCTTTGAAGCATTCAGACTCCACAAGCCGCAGCCCCCCAGGTCCGCAGCAGCCACCACGCACGCGAGAAGAAAAGTAAGCCAAGATCAAAAAAAAATGAGACCAATCCAAGAGCTAACCCTCGTTGACTTTTCTTTATAGGAGAACTCCGCGAAGACCACGCATCCGCGCTTGTCCGTCTTGGGGCTCGAACTCGGGTGGTTAAGCAGAACCTCAGCTGCGCATCTCCAGAAGTCCAGCTCATTATGATTTAACAAATCCTACTGTCAGATCACCACATCAAGCCGAACATGCAATAAACTTCAAAATAGACGGACGTCACACACGACGCCATACATCGATCTTTTGTTTTCTATACAACCACAGCGAAGTGTGAGACTAATTGTACATTGTGCTAATAACAGAGTACACTGTTTATTCTACTCCGGCCACCACTACAAGTGAGCCTAGTGGCCGCGGTAACCTTTGCATTTCTAACCGCCCGGAGAACCAGCCGGAGGCCACTCCGGCAGAAAACGTCAGCGACCTGCGTGACGCGTTAGTCGGGGCGGACGGCCGGCAGTCGATCACCAGCACTGGTCGGTCTCCCAGGTGCGGCGGTGGCACCCGGGGAACGACGGCGAGCGGGCGAGGTTCGGGGCGCTGCGGCGGCCGACGGCGGAGGGGATCATGATCATGCGGCGGTCGTAGTCGGCGCGCTTGCTGGGGTCGGAGAGCGTGCTGTAGGCGGCGTGCACGCGTATGAAGTCGTCGGCGGGGTGCGGGGACACGTCCGGGTGGACGGCGCGCGCCAGGCGGCGGTACGCGGCCTTGATCTCCCCGTCGCTCGCGCCGGCGTCGAGGCCGAGCACGTCGTAGAAGCAGGAGGAGGCGCCGCGGCCCGGCGCGGCGACGGCGGAGGCGGAGCGGGAGAAGGTGGCGTGGCGCGCGAGCGGGGCCGAGAGCAGCCGCGGCGGCGCCTGCGCGGCCGGCGAGGCAGGCGGCGAGGAGGAGAATGAGCCGGGGCGGGAGAAGGAGGCGGAGCGGGAGAAGAAGCCGGAGGAGAGGGTGGGGCGCGGGGAGATCATGGTGGCGAGGCTCGGTTCGGATGCGCGGAGGAGCCGAGGCTGCTTTTAACGCCGGACGAGGAGGCAGTCGCCAATCAGACGAGGCATTTGAGGGGGATTGGCTTTGGCTATTCGTTAACGCCGGGCGAGGCTCGCGTTGCGTTGTGGGTGTCCCTTTGGCTGCGCGTTGTTTCGTCAACGATTCTCCCTGGGCTGCTCCCATTGGCTGCAGCGCAACTCGAGGGGGTCATGTGCCTCTGGCCGATTATTGTTGATTTTTGTTGCCATCAACACCTCGTTATTGGGTTAGCGCGAATCTCAAGTCTGCATCTGTGACGAGTTTCATTTGAAGTGGTCGTTCACGGTACCGATTTGGTTTGCAGGCATGATTCATCGTGACAACGACATCGTATCCAAATAGTTCCGGCTGCTGGGTGCATGTACATGTCAAGTAAGGGCCGACATCTGTACATCAGTTTGTATTAACTACAGTATATGAAGTTGTAATACTATTAAGTTTTTCTTTAGGAAGTTGAAATATCAAGGTTGGGGACTTAAGAAGCATACAAGTCGCTGTCAGTTTTACCCGTTCGTTCCCGTAACCCTTATCTGAGTATATCATCATACATCAAGTTTGACAAAAACCGTAAGGCTAAGCAGTGGCGGAGCTAGGATTTGAAACCAGGGTGGTCCTTCTAAAAAATTGGCAATAAATGTGTCATGTGAACATTTCTAGCTATTATCAATACCATATATAAATAGATCAATATGGCCTTACAAACAATGACAAGGTTATTTGCCTATGTGTTGATGTAGTGTTGTACAAATAATAATTATCTGGCTACATGACGCCACTCTCTGGACAAATTGAAATCGAGGCTACTGCACGCCTCCAGCCTAAGACTAGTGAGTCCAAGGTGCACAAAGGACTAGAGGAGCTGCCGGGTCTGGACAAATTCAGATCTATACCAAAAATCTTGTCAAATGTGATGTAAATTCGTGTAAATCAGAGATTCAGAGCAAGTGAGCAACCATGGGTGATTAGGATGGACAGCGGATGGGGTACCTCTCTAGGAAGAAGGTGACGGGCTCAACAGACAACAGCTGAGTGGATTGGGCGGCTCCAGCAGTTCGGCTAACAGGGCGGATGAGCGCTGTTGCAAGACACCGTGTGCTGCTTTCGAACAGCGGCTTTGGGCGGCGGGAGGCGCAAGCCAGCAGGGGTTAGGCGATCCAGCAGTGTCTCCGGGCGGGCGGGCTCGGCAGGCAGCAGATCAAAGTTGGGCAGTCGCCGTGGACTGGATTGACCCCTGTGCGGTGCTGCGTTCGGGACAAGCAGACGAGCAGAGAGATGTTTGCTGGGCTTCTTTTTCCCATGCCCATCTCCTAATAACCTATACTATATAGGCCAGCCCAAAATATCAGGGTGGGCCGCGGCCCACCCTGTCCACCCTGTAGCTCCGCCCCTGAGGCTAAGGCTGGCGCGGGCCGCCCGACCCAAATTTGGGTCGGACGGTGTGTAGCCCTTCGATTTTGCGCCTCGGCACCGTTGGAATGTACCCGGCCGATCCGTCGCTGATGTAGCCCACTACCGCATGGCATTCCATCCTCATCCTGTCGTCCATCGAAGCACCGCCCATCGACGGTTGCAGCATCGACGGCCCTGGGTGTCGCGGTTCGCCTCCTCTTTGGTCATCGCCAGTGGTACTCACCATGCGTGCCACCCTTCTTCCCCCGCCCCCTCCCAGCATCACATCGCCCCCTCTGTTCGTTGGTTCCAGCAAAACAAAACCATCGATCCAACAAAAATGTCGTTGGTTGAAGGAAAACCCGCCACCAGTCCCAACAAAACCATCACCCATCACCCTGTGGCCCACCATTTTTGGTTCCAACAAAAACAAAAATCGTTTCCAACAAATTTGAATGCCTGTCGTAGCAAAATCCACGCCCGGTGCCAGCAAAAACATCCTTGGTTCCAACAATAATTACCATTGGTTGCAGCAAAAAACTACGGTGGTTCCGGCATCCAGCTGCCCCGGTTCCAGCACGTCGCCATCGTCGCATCTCCTCCGAGTGTCGGTAGCAGCTTTTCCGCTGGCCAGATGCAGCTTTTTCCGCGGGCTGTTGTAGCACACAAAAAAAGGACGGCACCGTAGTAGCACGCACAGCCGGTGATCTCCTGGCCGCCGCTTCCGTTCCAGCATCAACAACGGCTGCTGAAAGGATCGAGAAGAGGTGTTTAGAGGGGGGGGGGTGATTAGTGTTGGGGAACGCGGTATTTCAAAAAAATTACCTACGATCACGCAAGATCTATCTAGGAGATGCATAGCAACGAGACAGGAGTGTGTGTCCACGTACCCTCATAGACCGAAAGCGGAAGCGTTTAGTAACGCGGTTGATGTAGTCGAACGTCTTCGCGATCCAACCGATCCAAGTACCGAACGTACGGCACCTCCGTGTTCAGCACACGTTCAGCACGATGACGTCCCTCGAGCTCTTGATCCAGTTGAGGCCGAGGGAGAGTTCCATAAGCACGACGGCGTGGCGACGAGGATGATGAAGTTACCGGCTCAGGGCTTCGCCTAAGCACTACGACGATATGACCGAGGTGTGTAACTGTGGAGGGGGGCACCGCACACGGCTAAGAGAAGACTTGGTGTCCTTTGGGGTGCCCCCTCCCATGTATATAAAGGAGGGAGGGAAGAGGAGGCCGGCCCAAGGGGGGGGGGCACCAAAGGGGGGAGTCCTACTTGGACTCCCGGTCCAAGTAGGATTTGGCCCCACCTTTCCTATTCCAACTAGGAGAAGGAGGGAAGGAGGAAGAGGGGAGAAGGAAAGAGGGGGGCGCCGCCCCCTCCTAGTCCAATACGGACCAGCCAGGGGGGAGGGGTGGCCACCCCTTGAGGCCCTTCTCTCCTTTCCCCTAAAGCCCATTAAGGCCCATTACTCTCCCCGGCGAATTCCCGCAACTCTCCGGTACTCCGAAAAATACCCGAATCACTCGGAACCATTCTGATGTCCGAATATAGCCTTCCAATATATGAATCTTTACCTCTCGGCCATTGCGAGACTCCTCGTCATGTCCGTGATCTCATTCGGGATTCCGAACAAACTTCGGTCATCAAATCACATAACTCATAATACAAATCATCATCGAATGTTAAGCATGCGGACCCTACGGGTTCGAGAACTATGTAGATATGACCGAGACACATCTCCGGTCAATAACCAATAGTGGAACCTGGATGCTCATATTGGCTCCTAGATATTATACGAAGATCTTTATCGGTCAAACCGCATAACAACATACGTCATTCCCTTTGTTATCGGTATGTTACTTGCTCGAGATTCGATCGTCGGTATCATCATACCTAGTTCAATCTCGTTAGCGTCAAGTCTCTATACTCGTTTCGTAATGCATCATCCCGTAACTAACTCATTAGTCACATTGCTTGCAAGGCTTATAGTGATGTGCATTACCGAGAGGGCCCAGAGATACCTCTCCGATACACGGAGTGACAAATCCTAATCTCGATCTATGCCAACTCAACAAACACCATCGGAGACACATGTAGAGCATCTTTATAATTACCCAGTTACGTTGTGATGTTTGATAGCACATAAAGTGTTCCTCCGATATTCAGGAGTTGCATAATCTCATAGTCAAAGGAATATGTATAAGTCATGAAGAAAGCAATAGCACTAAAACTAAACGATCACTATGCTAAGCTAACGGATGAGTCTTGTCCATCACAACATTCTCCTAGTGATGTGATCCCGTTCATCAAATGACAACACATGTCTATGGTCAGGAAACTTAACCATCTTTGATTAACGAGCTAGTCAAGTAGAGGCATACTAGGGACACTCTGTTTTGTCTATGTATTCACACATGTACTAAGTTTCCAGTTAATACAATTCTAGCATGAATAATAAACATTTACCATGATATAAGGAAATATAAATAACAACTTTATTATTGCCTCTAGGACATATTTCCTTCAGTCTCCCACTTGCACTTGAGTCAATAATCTAGTTCACATCGTCATGTGATTTAACACCAATAGTTCACATCTTTATGTGATTAGTTCGCATCTCCATGTGACTAACACCCAAAGGGTTAATAGAGTCAATAATCTAGTTCACATCGCTATGTAATTAACACCCAAATAGTACTAAGGTGTGATCATGTTTTCCTTGTGAGAGAAGTTTTAGTCAACGGGTCTGCCACATTCAAAGCCGTATGTATTTTTGAAAAATTTCTATGTCTACAATGCTCTGCACGGAGCTACTCTAGATAATTGCTCCCACTTTCAATATGTATCCAGATTGAGACTTAGAGTCATCCGGATCAGTATAAAAGCTTGCATCGACGTAACCCTTTACGACGAACTTTTTGTCACCTCCATAACCGAGAAACATGTCCTTATTCCACTAAGGATAATTTTGACCGATGTCCAGTGATCCACTCCCGGATCACTATTGTACCCTCTTGCCAAACTCATGGTGAGGTACACAATAGGTCTGGTACACAACATAGCATACTTTATGGAACCTATGACTGAGGCATAGGGAATGACTTTTCATTTTCTTTCTATTTTCTGTCGTGGTCGGGTTTTGAGTCTTTACTCAACTTCACATCTTGCAACACAAGCAAGAACTCATTCTTTGACTATTCCATTTTGAACTACTTCAAAAGCTTGTCAAGGTATGTACTCATTGAAAAAACTTATCAAGCGTCTTGATCTATATCTATAGATCTTGATGCTCAATATGTAAGCAACTTCACCGAGGTCTTTCTTTGAAAAACTCCTTTCGAACACTCCTTTATGCTTTCTAGAAAATTCTACATCATTTCTGATCAACAATATGTCATTCACATATACTTATTAGAAAGGCTGTAGTGCTCCCACTCACTTTCTTGTAAATACAGGCTTCACCAAAAGTATGTATAAAACCATATGCTTTGATCACCTTATCAAAGCGTATATTCCAACTCTGAGATGCTTGCACTAGTCCATAGATGGATCGCTGGATCTTGTATAGTTTGTTAGCACCTTTAGGATTGACAAAACCTTCTTATTGCATCATATACAATTCTTCTTTAAGAAATCCATTAAGGAATGTAGTTTTGACATCCATTTGCCAGATTTCATAAAATGTGGCAATTGCTAACATGATTCGGACAGACTTAAGCATCGCTACGAGTGAGAAAATCTTATCATAGTCAACACCTTGAACTTGTCAAAAACCTTTTGCGACAATTCGAGCTTTGTAGATAGTAACACTACTATCAGCGCTCGTCTTCCTCTTGAAGATCCATTTATTCTCAATGGCTCGCCGATCATCGGGCAAGTCAATGAAAGTCCATACTTTGTTCTCATACATGGATCCCATCTCAAATTTCATGGCCTCAAGACATTTTGTGGAATGTGGCATCATCATCGCTTCCTCATAGTTTGTAGGTTCGTTATGGTCTAGTAACATGACTTCCAGAAAGGATTACCATACCACTCTGGCGTGGAATATAATCTGGTTGACCTATGAGGTTCGGTAGTAACTTGATCTGAAGTTTCATGATCATCATCATTAGCTTCCTCACTAATTGGTGTAGGAATCACTGGAACTAATTTTTGCGATGAACTACTTTCCAATTCGGGAGAAGGTACAACTACCTCATCAAGTTCTACTTTCCTCCCACTCACTTTTTTCGAGAGAAACTCCTTCTCTAGAAAGGATCCATTCTTAGCAACAAAGATCTTGCCTTCGGATCTGTGATAGAAGGTGTACCCAACAGTTTGTTTTGGGTATCCTATGAAGACACACTTCTCCTATTTGGGTTCGAGCTTATCAGGCTGAAGCTTTTTCACATAAGCATCACAACCTCAAACTTTAAGAAACGATAGCTTAGGTTTCTTGCCAACGGATTTAGATGGTGCCCTATGAAGACACACGTTCAGCACGATGACGTCCCTCGAGCTCTTGATCCAGTTGAGGCCGAGGGAGAGTTCCGTCAGCACGACGTCGTGGCGACGGTGATGATGAAGTTACCGGCGCAGGTTTTCGCCTAGGCACTACGACTATATGACCGAGGTGTGTAACTGTGGAGGGGGGCACCGCACACGGCTAAGAGAAGACTTGGTGACCTTTGGGGTGCCCCCTCCCACATATATAAAGGAGGGGGAAGAGGAGGCCGACCCAAGGGGGGCGCGCCAAAGGGGGGAGTCCTACTTAGACTCCCGGTCCAAGTAGGATTCGGCCCCTCCTTTCCTATTCCAACTAGGAGAAGGAGGGAAGGAGGAAGAGGGGAGAAGGAAAGAGGGAGGCACCGCCCCCTCCTAGTCCAATTCGGACCAGCTATGGGGGGGTGTGGCCACCCCTTGAGGCCCTTCTCTCCTTTCCCCTAAAGCTCACTAAGGCCCATTACTCTCCCCGGCGAATTCCCGTAACTCTCCGGTACTTCGAAAAATACCTGAATCACTCGGAACAATTCTGATGTCAGAATATAGCCTTCCACTATATGAATCTTTACCTCTCGACCATTTCGAGACTCCTCGTCATGTCCGTGATCTCATACGGGACTCAGAACAAACTTCGGTCATCAAATCACATAACTCATACACTAGAGCAGAAACGGCCTTTAGTGCCGGTTCATGACGGCCTTTAGTGCCGGTTCGCCAACCGGCACTAAAGAGTGGGGACTAAAGGTCCCTGTCGGTGTCAAAACCGGCGGATCTCGGGTAGGGGGTCCCGAACTGTGCGTCTAGGCGGATGGTAACAGGAGACAAGGGACACGATGTTTTTACCCAGGTTTGGGCCCTCTCGATGGAGGTAATACCCTACTCCTGCTTGATTAATATTGATGATATGGGTAGTACAAGAGTAGATCTACCACGAGATCAAGGAGGCTAAACCCTAGAAGCTAGCCTATGGTATGATTGTTGTTCGTCCTACGGACTAAAACCCTCCGGTTTATATAGACACCGTATAGGTTAGGGTTACACAGAGTCGGTTACAATGGTAGGAGATCAACATATCTCAGATCGCCAAGCTTGCCTTCCACGCCAAGGAAAGTCCCATCCGGACACGGGACGAAGTCTTCAATCTTGTATCTTCATAGTCTTGGAGTCCGGCCGTGGCGATAGTCCGCTATCCGGACACCCCCTAGTCCGGGACTCCCTCGGTAGCCCCTGAACCAGGCTTCAATGACGATGAGTCCGGTGCGTTGATTGTCTTCGGCATTGCGGCGGGTTCTTCTCCAAATTCCATATACTTGTCGAATAGTGTCCGCTTCGATAAATGCTGCGCTCCTCGGCTTCTCGCCCAATAATGG
This sequence comes from Aegilops longissima, assembly GCA_021605205.1. Taxonomy (NCBI): domain Eukaryota; kingdom Viridiplantae; phylum Streptophyta; class Magnoliopsida; order Poales; family Poaceae; genus Aegilops; species Aegilops longissima. The sequence continues at coordinate 506,554,720 of CM038679.1, forward strand.
CCATCTTCCACGTGTGTGAATGAATGCGAAAAGCCGGGGTATTTTACAATATTCCCTAGCCGCAAAGGAGCCGCTTATAAAAGGGGCAAGGATCTAGATCTGAGTCACACCATTCCCCCTTCGCGAGCTTTCATCGGAGCGCCTCTGACCAAAGCCCATTCCATCATGGACAGTCGACGCGGCTCCTCCTCTCGCGCTCCCAGCCCCGAGCCAGGAAATTGGGAGAGATGCTCAGTCCCTCATAGCGAGCTAGTTATACTCCAAGCCAAGGGATTTCTCCCTTCGGTCTTCATGGTTCCGGTTCGAGCGGACTTGCCACCTACAAGGGCGGAAAGCAAGCGGAGGCGTCCCGATCCCTCTAAAGGAGGCGGGTGTGCTTCATCTCTTATCTAGTAAGAGGACTCGGATTTCCAATCCATCCGTTTCTCCGGGGCTCTTGGAGTTCTCTGACCTCCAATCTGCACCATCTTACTCCTGCCTCCATCTTGCACATCGCGGGCTTCGTGGCCCTTTGCGAACTGTTCTGGCGTCAAGGCTCATTTCAGGTGTGGAAGAGAATATTCTTCCTAGTTCCCCGTTCTCATGAGGGGTCAATATATCAAGTGGGCGGAGCCGAGCTATGGCGCATCGCCGGGACGGATACTGTCCGGAACCCCAAAGAAGGCGTCCAAGATTGGCCTTGGAATGGTTTTATATGGAGGACGTCCGCTGCGGATCTGTTCGGATCGGCCTTCCGGAGTTCGGCAATGCTCCTCTGAAGAAGCGCCTAAGCTGGCGCCCTCGAGCCCCGGAGAGAAGATGACCGGGATGTCCGTTATCGATGAGCGAATAAGGTTCTTGGCTCATGCGGATGACCATGACAGAGTCATGGAAATCTGCATTATGAGGGGAGTGCAGCCGCTCCAATCTGGGCCACCCATGTGGGACTTCAGCGGGAGGACGATGCCACCCGCCATGGCCGCAAAGGGCGGGATCGGTCACCGAACTGGTGAAGATCTTGTCGCCATGTACAAAGGAGAGGAGGAGGATTTCCTCCATGTCAACCCACTGCAGGAGTTTTCTTCGAATAATCCTCGAAGCTGGGTAAGCAAACATCCTTGTGACCTATCCGATCCATATTCCCGTAGTTAAATATCTCATTTCATGGTTTTTGCGCAGAACTGCGCGGATATGGAGAAGATACACAGCCCGCCCCACAACCCGAGGATCCGAGCGATCCCTCGATCCGACCTCGAAGAGGATCCGGATATAACAGTGGAGTTGATCGACGGGGTGTTCTACCAACTTAGCATCGACAATGCTTTGGTAGCCATTACGACCGATTACCCCGGAATACTTCCAGCCCCACAGGTAACTGAGATCAAGATCCCAAAACCCTGATAATGACCCGTCCGTGCTTATTTTTGATCGCCGTATACCAATGGTGCTTCGCAGGGGGTACCTTCGAGGCAGGAAGCCGAGCCAGCGCGACCGCCAACAAAGGGCAGTCGGCCCGCGAGCTAAAAAAGAAGTGCGGTGCGGATCGAAACTCCGCCGCAACGGTATGGCATGTCACCATACTTCCAGGATTGATTCGGGAAGGCGTACTAACGCTGATGCTCTTTTCAGAAAAAAGCGCCGCGGATCGAGCCCGGAGAGGCTGCCGATCGAACCTTCACGGACAAGCTTCAAAGCCGGGTCCGGAGGCCGAGGCGAAGCGCGAGACGTCGTCGGATGCTCCTCCGACAGAGGATGCCTACAGGTTGTCCGCCACCAACTCCGAGGTGGAGAGCGCTGAATCACAGCGCCGCGGACAGTTCTTCGTGGCGCATGTTTCTCCCGAGGCCCCGAATGCCTTTGATTCGGAGATGCGCATCTCCGTGCCGCTCAAGATGGTCTAGCGAGCCACGGAGCAGTATATGAAGGACATCTGGTAAGGAAATTTGTGATTATATATGCCAAGAGCCCCGAGACTTAAAATAGTTAGAATAACTGATTTAAGGATCATTTGTTATCTGAGATCTTCTGAAAAAGAATACCCGATCGTCCCCAGAGCTGGAAGAGTCTGAGGCCAACTTGAGGCCGCAAAAGCCGCTTCTGAGGGCCATAGAGACCCCTCTGGTAATATCGCTTGAAGATAAATAATTTATGAAGTCGGCGGGTGTGTAAATCGACAAAAACATTGCAGATGGAGCGGACTAGATCCGGACAAGAAACAACTCTTACGCGGTTAAAGGCTGGAGAGCGTGCTTACGAGGGTGCGGCAGAGAAGAATAACCTCCAAGACGCCAACACCAAGCTGGGTGAGGAACTAAAGGACGTTCGTGCCTAGTTAGGCGACTCAGTAAGGAGAATCGGCGGCTTCGTCGCGGCATTTTCAGTAAGTGCTTGGCGAACTTTGAAAAGAGTTCGGCGAGGAAGGCCAACATAAACATGTTTGTAGGTTTGCTCACAGGTCGTCCCGAGGAGGAGATGCCCGTTCTTGGTGATCTTCTTCTGAATTCGTCGGTACTGCACGAACGAGTCCGCGGTGATGAAAGGCATCGGCCAGGCCTTGTGGCCATCTATCTCCCTGCCCGAAGGCGTTGGGGAGCTGGCGGAGCGGCTTCAAGGAGCACGGCGGCGCTTCCGGCTATGGAAGATATCGACCTGCCGTCAAGGCGCCAGGAGGCTGGGCCATGGTGAAGAGCGGTACACAAAGGCTGACCCAAACCACATGGCGAGGTCGGACTGCGGGGCGGATGGGATGGAGATCCTGTAAGCAGTGTCGCCAAGTAGAGTTGGCGCCAAGTATTCCAACAAGATTGTAAATTAGATAGCCTATTAGATGGCATTGAGGAGGAATACAATGAGTCGAATTGACTATGTAAAAATATGACATGAAAGAATGTCTTCTAGCGGATTGTAGATCGTTTGTCATAGCGAACTTTTAACCCGACCTCCGGACCCAATAGTCCGGAGTGTGTCCGAATACCTTCGTGGTTATATAAGAACCGTGGTATGCATGGAGACCAGGCGTAGGGGTCATTGTTGCTGTATCAGACAAGTACCCAACTAGTTATGTTATATTACATGGGTAGTAAGAATCATCTTCCAGGGAGAATAGTTCCGTTAGGGGTTCCTTTCGCTGGGATGCATGCCCTAAAGTGCATGTCAAAGCTGCTATAAAAGCAGAAAATCATCTGGGGGCAGATGTGTAAATAGTTAAAAATCATCTTTTAGTTCACCGACCGAATATTACCTTAAGAACGCTAGCTTTCGGCTTCACCCAGTCTGAGGTACACATCTAGCTGACCCGGCAGTAACAATCGCAGAGGTGCTCCCTTTACCTCCTTTCCGAACAATCGGGAACGTAGGGGTAAGCGCAGGAGCCAGGCAACCCAGCTTGGCCAAAACTTAAGTCATATCGATGCATATAAATGGTGAATAAAAGGCACATGCGGAAGTTTAACGCATGTGTTGGGCATGAAAGCCCGTATAAATAAGCTTCTGTTAAAGAAGCCCCCAGGTATAGTGAGCGCGGACAGCGCGTCAAGTGTGTGCGAAAAAAGCGCGAACGAGCCTCTAGAGGCTACATGAGGAAGAAGGGGGAAGGAGAGAAATAGAAGACAGCAAAAAGCAAAAAATAAAGAATGCGGACGGAGGAAGGAGACGAACTTGGAGTCCGGCACTTAGGCGTAGAATCTTCGTAGACGGGCTGCGTTCCATGGGTTCGGCTCGAGTCGGTTATCCGATGCGTTTCGCAGATGGTATGCTCCGCCGGTCAGGACCTGGTCGATGATGAAGGACCTTCCACTTGGGCTTGAGTTTGTCCTTTTTCTTGGCGGCGAGCGAGAACTAGTTCTCCAACGTTATAAGCTTTGGCCCGTATTTCCTGCTTTGATATCTTGAGCCTCTGTTGATAGAATGCGGAACGAGCTTTTGCCACGTCGCGCTCCTCCTCCAATGCGTCCAAACTGTCCTGCCGATCGAGCTCGGCTTCTCTTTCTTCGTACATGCGCTTTCGAGGTGAGTCATGTATTATGTCGCAGGGCAAGACTGCCTCTGCGCCGCACACCATGAAGAATGGAGTGAATCCGGTGGTACGATTCGGCGTGGTCCGCAGCCCCAGTCTGGTCGAGCTCCTCAACACGGTGCGTGTTAGATTCCTTGAGGGACCGCACTAGTCTGGGTTTAATGCCGCTCATTATTAGACCATTTGCCCATTTGACTTGGCCGTTGGTTTGAGGGTGATAGACTGAGGCGTAATCGAGCTTGATGCCCATGTTTTTGCACTATGATTTGACCTCATCGGCCGTGAAGTTGGTGCCATTATCAGTAATGATACTGTGGGGGACACCGTAATGGTGCACTACCCCTGATATGAAGTCTATCACTGGTCCGGATTCGACCGTTTTAACAGGTTTGGCCTCGATCCATTTGGTGAATTTATCCACCATGACCAATAGGTATCTTTGATTGTGGGTTCCTCCTTGAGGGGTCCAACCATGTCAAGCCCCTGCACCGCGAATGCCGTGATGGGTATAGTTTTAAGGGCGGTGGGTGGCATGTGGCTTTGGTTAGCAAAAGGCGGCAACCGACGCATCGTTGGACTAAGTCCTCACAGCATCTGCCCGTGCCGTCGGCCAATAAAATCTGTCGGAAGGCCTTTCCTACAAGGGCCGGGCTGCAGCGTGGTGCCCACCCAGTCCGGCATGGATTTCAGCCAGAGGTTTCGCCCTTCCTCTTGGAGATGCACCTTTGAAGGACTCGGTAGTGCTTTTCTTATAAAGCTCTCCTCATGGACTTTATAGGCTTTAGAGCGCCGTACTATGCAGCGAGCCTCATTTTGGTCTTCGGGAGTTCCTGCCTAGTTAGGTAGGTTAGGAATGGTTCCGTCCCACGGGCGATAACCGCCATTATTTCGTGAGCAGAGGGTGTTATCTCGGGCGGAGCCTCGGTTGTGTCGAGTGTTCGGCGTCAGCGGTGCGGTTGGGTCCGGATTGTTATTGCCGGACTCCCCTTCCCATAGTACGGATGGCTTGAACAGCCGTTCCAAAAAGATATTGGGTGGGACGGCATCGCGTTTTGCACTGATGCGCGCCAATATATCCGCCGCATGGTTGTTGTCCCGGGCTATATGATGAAATTCGAGCCCTTCGAACCGTGCTGACATTTTTAGGACCGCGTTGCGGTATGCTGCCATTTTCGGATCTTTGGCGTCAAAGTCTCTGTTTATTTGGGATATTGCGAGGTTTGAATCCCCGCGCACCTCTAGGCGTTTAATGCCCATGGAGACTGCCATCCGGAGGCCGTGCAGGAGGGCCTCATATTCGGCTATGTTGTTGGAGTCCGTATACATTATCTGAAGGACGTATTGGACTGTGTCCCTGGTTGGGGACGTCAGGACGACGCCAGCCCCCAGGCCAGCCAACATTTTGGAGCCGTCAAAGTGCATGATCCAATTGGAGTATGCGCCGTACTCTTTAGGGAGTTGACTTCATCCATTCGCCACGAAGTCGGCCAAAACCTGCGAATTGATAGCTCGTCGTGGCTTATAAGTTATGTCGAATGGGAGGAGCTCTATGGCCCATTTAGCAATCCGACCCGTCACGTCTCGGTTGTTTATAATGTCATTAAGAGGTACTTCGGAGGCTACCGTTATCGAACACTCTTGAACGTAGTGTCGCAGCTTCCGGGATGCCATGAACACCGCGTATGCTATCTTTTGATAGTGTGGGTACCGGGACTTGCATGGATTTAGGACAGTGGACACATAATAAACCGGTTTTTGAATAGGGAACCGGTGTCCATCCGTTTCTCGTTCGACAACGAGCACAGCGCTGACAACTTGATGTGTTGCGGCGATGTATAACAACATTGGTTCGCCCACGTTGGGCGCGGCCAGGACCGGATTTGTTGCCAAGATGGCCTTTATTTCTTCGAGTCCGGCCGTGGCGGCATCCGTCCACTCGAAGTGTTCGGTGCGGCGGAGGAGGCGGTAAAGAGGTAATGCCTTTTCTCCTAAACGGGAGATAAAGCGGCTTAGAGCCGCTACGCATCCCGTCAATTTTTGTATTTGTTTGAGGTCTCTTGGAATATCCAATTGTGACAGAGCTCGAATCTTCGCTGGGTTTGCTTCAATTCCTCTACGGACACAATGAAGCCGGGGAGCTTTCCTACCGAACGCCAAGACGATTTTCCGGATTGAGCTTGATGTCATATTTTCGAAGATTGTCGAATGTGAGCCTCAAGTCGTCTACTAGAGTTTCGACGTGCTTGCTTTTGACGACCACATCATCTACATATGCTTCCACTGTTTTGCCGATCTGGTTTGCCAGACATGTCTGAATCATGCGCTGATATGTTGCGCCGGCGTTTTTGAGCCCAAAGGGCATTGTGTTGAAGCAGAACGGGCTGTATGGAGTGATGAATGCTGTTGCAGCTTGGTCCGGCTCCGCCATCTTGATTTGGTGGTAGCCGGAGTACGCGTCGAAGAATCACAATGAGTCGTGTCCTACTGTGGCATCAATGATTTGATCAATTCGAGGGAGGGGGAAGGGATCCTTTGGGCAAGCCTTATTAAGGTCCTTGAAATCAACACATAGGCGCCAGGATTTATCCTTCTTTGGTACCATCATCAGGTTTGCTAGCCAGTCCGGATGTTTTATATCTCTGATGAATCCGGCCTCCAAAAGTTTGGCTAGCTCCTCTCCCATGGCCTGTCTCTTGGGTACGGAAAAGCGCCGAAGAGCCTGTTTGACCGGCTTGAATCCTTTTAGGATGTTTAAGCTGTGCTCAGCCAGCTGACGTGGGATTCCTGGCATGTCTGAAGGGTGCCAGGCGAAGATGTCCCAATTTTCTTGTAGAAATTCTCGTAGTGCGGCGTCTACATCAGGGTTTAATTGTGCCCCGATGGAGGCCGTCTTTGCAAGGTCCATTGGGTGGACTTGGAATTTGACTATTTCGTCCGCTGGTTTAAAAGAGGTGGACTTGGATCTTTTATCAAGTATCACATCGTCCCTGTTCACCGTAGAGCGCATCGCGGTGAGTTCCTCGGCTGCTAGGGCTTCGGATAATGCCTCGAGGGCTAGTGCGGACGTCTTATTTTCGGCACGGAGTGCTATGTTCGGATCACTAGCGAGAGTGATGATTCCGTTGGGACTGGGCATTTTAAGCTTCATGTACCCATAATGGGGTATAGCTTGAAAAATTGTGAATGCCTCTCGTCCTAATAAAGCATGATATCCGCTGTTGAATGGGGCCACTTGAAATGTGACCTCCTCGGACCTGTAATTGTCCGGCGAGCCGAACACTATGTCCATCGTGATTTTTGCTGTGCAGCATGCTTCCCAGCTGGGGATTATTCCTCTAAAGGTTGTGCTGCTTCGCTCAATGCGGTTCCAGTCTATTTCCATTTTTCGTAGGGTTTCCTCATAGATGAGGTTTAGTCCGCTGCCGCCATCCATGAGTACATTAGTAAGGCGAAAGCCGTCTACTATCGGGCTGAGGACCAATGCGGCTGGTGCTCGGGCAGTTCGGAATTTGGGTTCGTCACTGGCATTGAAGGTAATAGCTGTGTCACTCCATTGATTTATTGTTGCTACTTGGTAGACTTCGGCAAGGTTGCGGAGTTGTCGTTTTCGCATGTTATTTGATGCGAAAGTCTCGAAGACTGTTAACACCGTACTGGTGTTGCTGGGCTGGGATTCTGAAGCTAGAAGCTCCTCGCCACTTTTGGCCACCTGCCATAGTATCCAACATGCTCGAATGCTATGAGTTGGAGTGGCGCCCTCTGTGCTATGAATTTTGCAGGTCTGCTTAGCCAACCCTCCAAAGAGTTCCTGCACCCTTTAGGGGTTTTGGTTTTTGGTGTTCAACCCGGTGCTTGATAGTGATGCACCCTTTTGTTCGGACTAGGGATGTATTCGGGCGGATTATCCCAAAATTTACTTTCGGTTTTCAGCGCTCTCCATCGCGACAAGACTTTTTGTACGATGGTCACCAAGTCGAAAAGCGTGTGATTTCGGCGACTTATGGCGTTTAGGATTCCCTTGTCCGTGCAATTATTGCAGAATATTGGTATTAAGTCCTTCTCTCGGCAGTCCTTTATCCTGTTCATAACCGGGAGGAATCGCCCATAATGATGTCTTGTTTGGCGGGCTCTTGCGAATTCGAGAGAGATCACTAATGTTTGGGTGGGCGGGTGGCACTAAATCCGGAACCCTGTCCAATTTAGGACTCAAGGGCCGGGAAGTTTCCGAACTCGGACGCTTGGATTTTTGAGTGCTATCCAATGAGTCCGACCCGCCGCCTGACTTTAAGTTCAGGGCTTGATCGACATCCGTCCCTCCGCAAGAATCCGACATGGAGGGATCGGGAATCCGGACGTAGCTAGTCCTTAAGATAGAAGAAGAGTCGCCGCATTGCTCCTCTATCACAGCCACATGATGGGTAGCCTGGGGAGAGTTGATCTCTCTCAGATCGGTTTTAGGCCCGATCCGGTCGTAATCTGTGGCGACTCCCAGGGTGGCGATGCGATCCAAGAGCTCGTTTACGGAGGAGAGCTTGATTGGATCTAACTGTTCGGCAAGTTCCGAACTGACATGGATATTGGTTTCGATGACTCGAGAGGTCATCGTCGGCGCGACGGCCGAACTAGCGATCATGAGAAAACCGCCTAGCCGAAGAGTCTGACCAGTGGCCAAGGCTCCTTTGGTGATGGTGTCGTCTTTAAAGACGAGATGAGGCATCCTACCTGATGGCGACGGCACAGAGGAACTCTCAATGAAAGCACCAATGTCGGTGTCAAAACCGGCGGATCTCGGGTAGGGGGTTCCGAACCATGGGTCTAGGCGGATGGTAACAGGAGACAAGGGACACGATGTTTTTACCCAGGTTCGGGCCCTCTCGATGGAGGTAATACCCTACTCCTGCTTGATTAATATTGATGATATGGGTAGTACAAGAGTAGATCTACCACGAGATCAAGGAGGCTAAACCCTAGAAGCTAGCCTATGGTATGATTGTTGTTCGTTCTACGGACTAAAACCCTCTGGTTTATATAGACACCGGATAGGTTAGGGTTACACAGAGTCGGTTACAATGGTAGGAGATCTACATATCCGTATCGCCAAGCTCGCCTTCCACGCCAAGGAAAGTCCCATCCGGACACGGGACGGAGTCTTCAATCTTGTATCTTCATAGTCTTGGAGTCCGGCCGTGACGATAGTCCGGCTATCCGGACACCCCCTAGTCGGGGACTCCCTCAGTCCCCCCCCCCTTTAGTACCGGTTCGTCACGAACCGGCGCTAAAGAGCCACCACGTGGCACGAGCCAGGCCCGTGTGTGCGTAGGGCTTTAGTACCGGTTGGTAACACCAACCGGTACTAATGTTTGGGTGATTTTTTAAAATTTTTGCTTTAGTTTTGTGTTTTCAATTTAATTTAGTGATTGTTTTACATTATAATGAGTTGTTAAATCATTAGGTCAAAGTACCGCGGATTAGTTTCGACTGGATCTAGCTAGCTAGCTAAGTGATCAAGTATATGCCATATTGATATTATACTTGATCACCTAATTAGGTGATCAAGTATAATATATATATGGATATGGCATATATATATACTTGATCACTTAGGTAGGATCCATCCAGCTGAAACTAATCTGTGGTTTCTTTCATTAAATGATATAATAACTCATCATCATCATCATATTAATATAAAAACTCTTGCATCACATATCATCAACATACTCTAGCTAGCTAGCTAAAAAACATCGTAGTCATCATTATCACTATTTAATCATCATAGTCATTACCGCTATCTAATCACCACCAACAGTAGCTTAAAGAAGAAACATTCACTTGTACCAGAAGCAAAAATATCATTGAGTTCAACATGATTGTCATGATATTATAAGCGTTCATAACAAAGAACACCACAAAAGCAAATCACTCTTTGAGATTAAGTTCAGAACAAAGAACACAGACATGAAAGGACAAGTACTAAGAGCAGCATGAACTAGCTAAATCACTCCTGCTAGCTACTCTCTCTCTGGTAAAATAGCATAGAACATGTATAGCTCTCCTGATTCATCATACTGGAGCATGCAGATGAACCTGTCTCCTAATCGTGGGGTGCGCTTCTCATTGCTGCCGCCTAGTACTTCTCTGCGATCGTTAACAATTTTGCTCCAATCTTTCACTATTAAGCATTCATCGCTTTTAGAAACCTTGAATGCACTCATGTGCAATGTAGGATATCTTGACCGTAAGCTAACCATTGACATGTGACCTTTAGTCTCGATCCACTAAGGCACAACTGTCATCGGGAGTCCCTGTTGAAGAACATCGTATAGTAATTAATATACTTAGCAATGAGAGTTTAGCAAAAAATAATGTATGCAAAAGATGCACTGAGGACAAATAGTAAAAATATTACCATCTTTCGTAAATAGATGTGACCGTAGTTCAATACGATCACTATTGGTCGCACGTTTTGAGTACTAACATTTCTAAGTGCATGAAGAAAATTTGCATTGACAGTATGAAGATCCTCAAGCCATGAAACATAATGACTTATCTCCTCGCAGTTTAGTTCAGCTCCGGGACAGTAGTAGGTCCTGTCTACCAAGCGCCGGACATGTTTGCTTGAATGGAGATAAGCTGTCAATAGAAATTAGTTGTCAATTAATTTTGAATAAGCAATATCAAAGACAAAAATATAGTTGAGAAGAACTCACATAATGGTAGAATTGGAGGTGTCTGCACATCGACCCATATGTCTCTATTACCTTCAATATCATCTTCCGGACGAATATCAAAGGTGATAACCATACCAGGCTCAAATGCATAAGCCTTGCATAGTGCTTGCCAAGTTTTGCATTCAAAATAGGTGTACGTGTGTGCATTATATACTTTGACGTTGAAAGTATAACCATGCTCAGTTTTCAGGTAAACTCTCTTCACCTCCATAGTTTCCATATCATTGAAACCTATCTTATCCAAGACAAAAATTCTTGCATGGCAGGGGATGCGCTAGTAGAATAGTGAAAATTAAAAATTATAAGTCAGGCAAATGAAGCATATATAAGTCATGCTTAATTACGAAAACAGACTTGTCGTTGTGACTTACTGTATCGAACTTGAAGTTCTCCTCCAGCTTGATGCTGAATCGCCTATCATCAACAAGGAAATTTCTGTCGCACTGGCCGCGCTGGTCTTCACAGTATTCGCACATAATGAAATTTTTTCCGTCGTTAGACAACATTTCCTATGTTCATATTAGGCCAAACATTAAACACTTACTAATTCAATTAATTAAAATACTTCTATTAATTCAACTAAGCATTTACTAAAAGTAAACTAGTTCTATTAATTCAACTAGTTCAACTAAGCATTTACTAAAAATAAACTAGTTATATTAATTCAATTAGTTCAACTAAGCATTTACTAAAAATAAACTAGTTCTATTAATTCAATTAGTTCAACTATGCATTTACTAAAATTACCTAGTTCTATTAATTCAACTAGTTCAAATAATATAACTAGTTCTATTAATTCAACTAGTTCAAATAATAATCTCATATACGCACCTAAATTTTCTTACTAAAATAAACTATTTCTATTAATTCAACTAGTTCAACTAAACATTTACTAAAAATAAACTGGTTATATTAATTGATTAGTTCAACTAAGCATTTACTAAAAATAAACTAGTTCTATTAATTCAACTAGTTCAAATAATATAACTAGTTCTATTAATTCAACTAGTTCAAATAATCTCATATACATAATTTTTTTACTAAAAATAAACTAGTTCTAATTCATCCAACATGCATTAACATTTCTAACATTCTAAAAATAAACTAGTTATATTAATTAATTCATCTAAACAATAGAAAACAGAAAATAAGTACAAAAATATGTGTGTGTGTGTAGTGTAGTGTGTGTATGTGTGTACGTACATGTGTAGTGTACGTGTAGTGTGTGTGTGTGTGTGTGTGTGTGTGTGTGTGTGTGTGTGTGTGTGTGTGTGTGTGTGTGTGTGTGTGTGTGTGTGTGCATATGGAGCGGGCGCGTACGGGCGGCGGGGGCGGCGAGGGCGGCGGCCGGGGACGGCGACGAGACGGGCGGCGGGATGGCGACGAGACGGGCGGCGGGGCGGCAACGACGACGGGACGACGACGATGGGCGGCGGGGCGGCGAGGGGGGGACGCCGACGACGTGCGGCGGGGGCGACGACACGGTGGCGCGGTGGCGGCGGCTAGATCGATGTATCTCGCGCGAGAAGTGGAACGAAGTGGCGACGATAACTGATTTTTCGTAAGTGTAGTATATAGGGGGAGCCTTTAGTACCGGTTGGAGCCACCAACCGGTACTAAAGGCCAATTTAAAGGGCAACACATTAGTACCGGCTGGAGCCACCAACCGGTACTAATGGCCGTGCGCTGCCACCCGCGATGCGCTACTTTTAGTCCCACCTTGCCGAGCGAAGGGCAGCCGCACTGGTTTATAAACCCAGCCGCGGCTGCCCTTTCGAACTCCTCTATATAGCAGGCTTCTGGGCCTAACTATGGCGCGCTGCCCTATGAGCCTGCTGGCCCTTCTGGTCCTGTATTTGCACACCATAGGTTTGGCAGGCCCACCGGGCAGCGCCCCAACATTTTTTTTATATATATTTGCTTTATATAATTTTTTTTCTTTTCTGCATTATTTATTTTCTTCTATTTATTTTGGAGTAATTTTTTATATACTTTTTTCTTTTCGCTTTATTTTTTTCTTCTATTTATTTCTAAGTAGTTTTTTGCTGTATTTAGTTTCTTTGTGAATATTTTTGCTTTATATATTTTTTATTTTCTGCTTTATTTTTCTCTTCAATTTTTTCTTTTCTGCATTATTTATTTTCTTCTATTTATTTTTGAGTATTTTTTATGTAGTTTTTCTTTTCTGCTTTATTTTTTCTTCTATTTATTTCTGAGTATTTTTTTTGCTGTATTTAGTTTCTTTGTGAATATTTTTGCTTTATATATATTTTTTCTTTTCTGCTTTATGTTTTTCTTCAACTTTTTTCTTCTTCTTCTCCTCTTCTTCCTCTTCTTCTTCTTCTGTTTCTTCTTCTTCTTCTCCTTCTTCTCCTTCTTATCCTTCTCCTTCTTCTTCTTCTTCTTCTTCTTCTTCTTCTTCTTCTTCTTCTTCTTCTTCTTCTTCTTCTTCTCCTTCTCCTTCTCCTTCTCCTTCTCCTTCTTCTCCTTCTCCTTCTCCTTCTTCTCCTTCCTCTTCTTCTTCCTCCTCTCCTCCTTCTTCCTCCTCTCCTCCTTCTTCTTCCTCCTCTCCTCCTCCTCCTTCTTCTTCTTCTTCTTCTTCTTCTTCTTCTTCTTCTTCTTCTTCTTCTTCTTCTTCTTCTTCTTCTTCTTCTTCTTCTTCTTCTTCTTCTTCTTCTTCTTCACAAATATCATATGTGCCGGCTCTTACAGAATCAAGTTCACTGTCCGGGTCACATAAACCGGCGGTATCATTCAAAGGATCATAGGGATCTTGTAATCTACTTGTGTGCGGATAAGACTACATTTGGGTGGTTACCGTCCGGCTCTTGACGTTAAGTCGCCAGGGCATATGTTGTTTAAACTCATGCAGGATTTGCGAGTTATGACTTATATAAATGCTTGATCCAAGCTCATCATTGAAATTGGTGTCTCAAAAGGGTTATCAATTATTGATTTTCTCAAGGGCTATAGGCCACCAGGTTACAAAAATTCCAGCTTACAATGAATGCGCATTAAGTCGTCATCGGCCAAGAGCCGCCAGGTATTTCAACTCCGGATTTACTTGTCAACCGATGAGGTATTCAAATCTTTAATAGACAAAACTGGCTGGATTTTCATGATGATATTGAATGATTGAGGTTTTCATACCGGATTATATTATTCAAATCTCGAATAGCCAACATGGCTGGATTTCTATTGTGATTACCAATAACCAGTGTAATGATTGAGGTTTTCAAAGTCGCTTTAGCGCAACGGCTATTATTTTTATCAATGGATATGATTTATTCTACAATGGAAGGAATAGTCCCGAGTCGCTGCAGGCTTACGACCCGGCACTTGGGGGCTACATTATTCAGATTGGGATTATATCAAATATGCAAGTCCCATGCCACTGCCAGCATGCACCATGGCACTTGGGGGCTAATGCAAAGTCATTTTTTGCTCAACTTATTGAAGACCTGACTCATCACATTCTAAATGAGTTGGCCCTTGGGGGCTACCAATTGCTCCTGTCAAAAATTCAAGGTACACAAGCATTAATCCATTATATTGAACGGTCCACTATTTAGTTGGTGGAGTACAAAGCTCTTAACCTTGTGGACGTGGGTTCAAGCCCCATGGTGGAGACTATATTATATGATGTTATTATCAATTATATACAAAGTCCAGCTCAGTATTATCTTACTAAGCCGGCCCTTGGGGGCTACACATTGCTGTTCAAATTTACATGGTTATATCTACAAAGTCCCTGCTCATTATTGTATAATGACCCGACCCTTGGGGGCTACACTGCTTGAAGTTTTTATGAGCATAAAGCAATTACAAGTCCCATGTTGCTGCAAGCATGACAACCCGGCACTTGGGGGCTACATGTGTGGAATATTCAGTTTATATGATTGAGATGAATAAACCGGATTTCTTCAAGGTTGCAACATTTATTGGAGCAAGTCTTAAACCATCACTTTGTTCTGCTCAAGACTTGGGGGCTACAGGTAATATGGATATAAGGGAGAAAAATCTTCAAATTATCATTTTGAGCAAATCAGGAGGATCAATTACATAAACCGGTGTCAACAACAATTATGACCCGGCATCGTCTGTTTTATAATCAGGTAGTTTTTGGTAATGATAAACCGGCAAGTTTTACATCTTCAAGCCGGCTGAATATCAGATGAGTATTGTAAGACCAAAATTATTTAACCCGGCGCCTTGGAAGCCGACTCAAGTGGATTATTCTTCACAATATTTTTTCTATGAGAAACCAACATCAGCAAATTGAGTATGAAGCTAGCTTATTGACCCGGATTTTCTAGATGAAGGAAATGACAATTGGACTTAAGGATAATCAGGTCCCGGCTGAGGAGAATATTTAACCCGGAGCACAAGGAATTAAGGATGATCAGGTGCCGGTTTACAAGAATTTTTAACCCAGAACACAATCTGTCAAATTTGTTCTTGTGTTTGTTTTACAGGATCAGTTTAACATGGATAAATATAAATTAAACTAGGGGCTAATGTCGGGGATATACCCCGCAGTATGACCCGGCCGGAAGTATGACCTGGCCGGACTTGGCGCTTCACCGATGACCCGCCGGAGGACTGGCGACTCACGGGTCTGACGGCTCACTGGTCAGACGACTCACGAGCCGGGCGACTCACGGATGGCCCTAACGGCGGGTCAGATAGAAGACTAGGCCCAAGGCCTAGAAGGCCGGCTCATGTTATGTTGGGCTGGCTTAAGAGGAAAGGGATAACGAGTATTTCCTTTACGAGGAAGCAAGACCCGGACTTGTATTCAACTTGTAAGAAAAGATAGACTTGTCCTAGTCCTACTAGGACTCCACATGTAACCCGCCCCTCTAACTTATATAAGGAGGGGCAGGGCTCCCCAAGAGGGACAAGTTAGAAGAAACAATCTCTAGGGCTAGAATCAAGAGTCGGCTTACCGGTGACTCCCTCATGATCATAATGAGACCTAGCCACAAAAAGCATGTAGGGTTATTACCGGATGATGTTTCCTGGGGCCCGAAGCTGTCTAAATCCTCGTCTTATTTGATGATCCGCCTCGCATCTCTCGTCCCACTTAACCCCTCTCAAGCTACCACATAGATGCGTTGGCCTCGCGACTAAGTCCTGGCACTAAGGACATCTGCCGTGACAAATCCACGACACAAAGTGTTCCTTCGTTATTCGGGAGTTGCATAATCTCATAGTCAGAGGAATATGTATAAGTCATGAAGAAAGCAATAGCAATAAAAATAAACAATCATTATGCTAAGCTAATGGATGGGTCTTGTCCATCACATCAATCTCCTAATGATGTGATCCTGTTCATCAAATGACAACACATGTCTATGGTCAGAAACTTAACCATCTTTGATTAACGAGCTAGTCAAGTAGAGGCATACTAGGGACACTTTGTTTTGTCTATGTGTTCACACATGTACTAAGTTTCCGGTTCATACAATTCTAGCATGAATAATAAACATATATCATGATATAAGGAAATATAAATAACAACTTTATTACTGCCTCTAGGGCATATTTCCTTCAATTAGACCCTCAACAAAGAAAATTAGCAGTTTTTATGTTCTTCAAGTCAAGGTGGAGTTTTAGCACAAGTTTAAACATTCACAATACATTTCAAGCAAGCATGGAAAGAGTATATGAGCAACGAAAAGTAAAGCATGCAACTTGCAAGAAAGTATAGGGATGTGATTGGAGTGTGCAAATGCAATTGGAGACACGGAGATTTTGAGCGTGGTTCCGATAGGTGGTGCTATCGTACATCCACGTTGATGGAGACTTCAACCCATGGTTGCGCGAATCCACGGAGGGCTCCATCCACGAAGGGTCCACGAAGAAGCAACCTTGTCTATCCCACCATGGCCATCAGCCACGAAGGACTTGCCTCACTTGGGTAGATCTTCATGAAGTAGGCGATCTCCTTGCCCTTACAAACTCCTTGGTTCAACTCCACAATCTTGACGGAGGCTCCCAAGTGACATCTAACCAATCTAGGAGATACCACTCTCCAAAAGGTAATATATGGTGTGTTGATGATGAACTCTTTGCTCTTGTGCTTCAAATGATAGTCTCCCCAACTCTCAACTCTCTCTCACAGATTTGGATATGGTGGAAAGATGATTTGAGTGGAAAGCAACTTGGGGAAGGCTAGAGGTCAAGTTTCTTGTGGTTGGATTGGAATGTCTTGGTCTCTACACATTAGTAGATGGTTCTCTCTCAGAAAATGAGTAGTGGATGTGTAGGCACGTTCTGATATATAGCCTCCACACAAAATCTAGCCGCTACACACAATTTACCAAACTCGGTGGGACCGAATAGTGAGACTCGGTCAGACCGATATGGTTCAAAATGTGAACGTTAGGATTTTCGGTGGGACCGACATGATCAACTCGGTGGGACCGATGTGCTAGGGTTAGGGTAAAACCTCAACTCGGTTTGACTGATTACACAAACTCGGTGAGACAATTTTGGTAATGAGCAAACAGAGAGTTGGTTAAGCAAACTCGATGGGACCTACTTCATATCTCGGTGGGACCGAAATGATTGCAACATGCAACAGAGAGTTTGCAGTCCCATCTCGGTGAGACCGAACTGATTAGGGTTTCTGGCAGTGGCTATGTCAAGTGAATTCGGTGGTGCCAGATAGATCAAATCGGTGGGGCCGAGTTTGACTTTAGGTTTAGGACATATGTGGAAATGAGAAAGTGGTTGAGGGCTTTCGAGCATATCACTAAGCATTTTGAGAAAGTAGGCTATTAAGCATCACCTCATCCCCTTTTAATAGTATTGGCTTTTCCTATGGACTCAATGTGAGCTTGGATCACTAAAATGAAAATGTATAGTCTTGAGCTTTTGCCAATGTTTGTCCTTAGCATCTTGAAGGGGTTCCACATCCTCTTTTCCATGCCACGCCTTTGTTGAACTCTCTGAAATATACTAGATAAAAGTATTAGTCCAACAAGAGATATGTTGACATTAATTACCAAAATCACGCAGGGAGAACTTGTGCTTTCAATCTCCCCCTTTTTGGTAATTGATGACAACATACATCAAAGCTTTAGATAAAGATATGAAGAATACTAAGTAAAGCTTTGGAAAGACATTTAACATGCATAGGCTGCTCTACATGTATGCAATCATGTAAATATGAAGTGTAAGAGCATGTGAATGAATAAGCATGTCAGAGCAAGCAATGAGTTGCATGTATCTTGGCTATATGCGTCAGAGAAAATTATGTGAATATAGGAAGTGTACCTCCATGTTCATGATTCCTTCTCGCAAACAATAAGTACAGTAGCAAGAAATCATCATGCCCATGAGTGTGATGCATATACTTACCTTGTGGTCTTGAGCTGGCTTTGGAGGAGGTGAACTTGAGGAAACAGGGTTAGATAACACAAGAACACCTACTAAACAATGCAAGAACAAGAAACCACAAGAGTACCAAGATTGGGATGCCATGTAGAGAGTGAGTACTAGGTACTCTATTTGGATATAGACATGTCCCCAAAGAGTAAAGATACACAATGAATTCAAATATTTCCTCCCTTTAAATGTCTTTCTCCCCCTGAATCTTATATTGGATAATGAGAGAATATAGGGAAAAGAAAATCAGAGCAAAAACAATCACAATCAAACATAACACATACTAACATGTCTTTCCCCTCTTGAAGACATGTGACTTCTCTCCTCTATGGATAATAAGCATCTAGAGAAGCTTAAGGTGTACATTCTCTCTTATGTGATAAGCTTTGATGTGCTCTCTCTTCCCCTTTGACATCAATTTCCAAGAAGGGATCTTCTGGAGCGTGAGTCAAGTAGGTTTGATCCTTGAGTCATAGTACAAAGCAACATGTAATACAAGATACTGGTAGAGGACAAGAATCATGGAGTGGAGCTGGAACAAATATGCATGATGCAAATGGCAGAGTGTTTTCTCAATATTGAAATCGGTTACTCCGAGTTATTTGCTTCGATGGCACCGAGTTGTTTCGTTTTAGCCGAGAAGAACAAATCGGTGAGGCCGAATTCAACACACACAGAAAACAATTTCATCTCAGCTCTCTTGGGCAAATAAGATATCACAAAGATTTGCAAGGAATTTACTAAAAGATTTGCAATGAATTGGATGCAGGGAATGCAAAACATAACAGAAAAAAGAAAAGAAATCTAGATGAAGTTTTTTTTTGAAAGGGGAAACAAGCATGCAAGAGACAAATGCAAGAACAAAAAACACTAGAAAACTTCATCTAGAATTGGTTGGCGACAAAGTCACCTATGTTAGAATATATTGACTGAGGAGTCAAGTGAGAACACTTGATCGTAGGTAATACTCATCGTTTAAGCTCAAAATGGGGTTGCCATTTTTTATTTAATCATTTTGATGTATTCACATCTTGTTGAGCTGCTTTGACCCATGTCTTGGGGTAAAGCTTCTCTAAGATGGAATAACATACCTTGGGTGGTGGTGTTGATCTCGATCATGTAGTTGAACTTGTGTGGGTTGCTCAAGGTTGATGTAGCTCATCAATGGTTGGGATGACCACTTGTAGTTTGAGTTCATCTTCCTACATGGGTTAATATTGCAAGGAAGAGCACTTGTATATCCAAAATGACAAGCATGAGGTTTGATACCAAATGAAATTTGATATATAGGGATTGTCAAAGGATATGTTGAAAGGTTTCATGCTTCCTTGTCTTCAACTACAGTATTGTAGAGACTTGGTGATGTAGAGATTGCTCAAGATATGATGGAGTTGCAATCTCATTTATTTGAATTCATCCAAATACGTACAAGGGTTAGATAGCATGCAAGGGTACATGTATAGATCCAAGACATATAATCATCATCATAAGAGAAATATCAAGGATTAGTCTAAGGCTCATGCCTTGCATGTATCCAAATGGAGTTTCTACTCCAAGTTTGAAGCATCAATGATGTTCAATCCACCTCTCAAACGGCAAAATACTTTCTCATCAAGCGGTTTGGTGAATATATCTGCCAATTGCTTATCAGTACGAACATGCTTAAGATCAATGTCCCCTTTAGCAACATGATCTCGAATAAAATGATGACGAACTTCAATATGCTTAGTTCGAGAATGTTGCACGGGATTGTGAGCAATCTTAATAGCAATTTCATTGTCACAAAGCAATGGAACATGTCTCACATATATCCCATCGTATTTAAGAGTTTGGGTCATCCAAAGTAATTGAGCACAACATAAACCGGCAGCAATGTATTCCGCTTCGGCGGTGGATAAGGATACTGAGTTTTATTTCTTGGAGGACCAAGATACAAGAGATCTACCAAGAAATTGACAAGTGCCCGAAGTGGACCTTCTATCAACCTTGTCACCGGCATAGTCTGAGTCGGAGTAGCCAACAAGATCAAAATAGGACCTCTTAGGATACCAAATGCCATAATTTGGTGTATGAATTAAGTATCTCACTATCCTTTTCACAACCTTAAGATGACATTCTTTGGGGGCCGCTTGATATCGTGCACACATGCACACACTTAGCATAATATCGGGATGGGAGGCACATAGATATAACAATGAACCAATCATAGAGCCGCAAACCTTTTGGTCAACTGGTTTGCCATCCTTAGTCAAGTCAAGATGACCACTAGTAGGCATGGGTGTTTTCATACCTTTGCTTTCTTGCACGTTGAACTTCTTGAATAAGTCCTTGGTATACTTTGTTTGTGTAACATCCCAAATTTTCAATTTGGAATGTTATACATAGAGCATCATTGCATATCATATTTTTTCGTTGCATTTTTGCTCGATCCTAGAAATTCTACACAACTCAAGGACCCACGGAGAGAGTTGGGGATTTTCGTTATTTTCATATTTGAGATTTCTCAAATTTTGAAAATAGGATCATTTGATTTTAATTATTTTATCTTCAATTATTTCTATTACAAAAATATGAGAGAGGGAATAAAATGACTTTCCCAAAATAAAGAAATAATGAGGATTTAATAATAAAATCAAATAAGTGTTTATTTTGGAATTTTTCACCATTTTATTTGAATTTAGGAAAAATGCACGTTTTTCAAAATTGCATTTAGGCCCCAAATAAATGTTCATTAAATCCGGCTTGATTTTAGAAGCCGGGGAAAATTTATTTCGGGATTTTGGAGTCCATTTAGTATTTCTTTTTTTTTCTGCGCGTAATTATTTAAAAAAATGCATGATCGACCTCTGGCGCGTGTCCGCCGGACTCCGCCCGAGGAGGCTTTATAAGCCGGGAGGCCAGCCGAGGCCCACCGCCACCCAGCCCCTGAACCTAGCGCCTTGCGCCTCCTCATGCCCCGCCGCCACGCCATTGTCGCTAGGACCTCACGGACCCGCCACCACCGCCGCCGACTCGCCGGACCCCGCCGCCGAGGTTCGTCGCCGCCTCGATCCGCGTGCCGCCGGTTTTTCTAAAAACCGGGCGGTATTTCTTCGGTTTTTATTTTGGTTTTTTTTCGGTTTTTTTAGTTTCTTTTTTTTATTAGATTCGGTTTTTTTCGGTTTAGGCTAATTAGCGGACGTTCGTCAGTTAGTTCGTTTAAACGAACGCGTTCGTCAGATTAATTTAGTTAACGAACGTCCGTTCGTTAATCCGTTCGTCATTTTTCTTTTTCTCGGATTTAATCCGCGATTTTTCTGATCGCGATTCCTGATCCGATTTTCGTTTCAGTATAACTTTTCGCACGTTTATCGGAATCAGGCGATTCAAGCGCCTGGAGTTTCGTCTCGAAACCCTCTTTCCGAATAACCAACTTAAACAAAATTTTGCTTCTGTGAAATTTGACTTAGATCCAGATTAGTAAAACGAAGCTGTTTTCTTCCGCCGTTTGATTTTCGTTGCTTCGTTTGATTTGATTCTTTTTGCAAACCAGAGTTCTTAAGTTGAACTATCTGGTTAAATCTATTTGAGTTCTACCTATGCATTAGATGAGTACTTATTGTATGCTTGTTTGTTTGTCTGCGATAGAATACCCAGAGTGCTCCGCCTGTTACTTCGAGTCTCTAGGTTTCGCGGATCATCAGCAAGGCAAGTAACACTTTGATCATACCTCTTCTCATACCCAGCTTTTATTGCATTAGATCTATCCTCAAACACTTGCATGATTCGGATCTAATTAAATTGTGGGATGGGAAGTAGTTGAGGTAGTACCTATTACCTGTTTTATTATCAAACCCTTGGGAGTTACTTCTACGTTGCTTATTATGCCATGCTATGCTAGTAGACGTGGATTGCGTGAGTGTATCCATGACAGATGTGAGATTGTTATTTAATGGTTTATTTAAGGTGGCAACTTATACACACATCTGGGTGGATTGAGGCACTGGTTTCTATCGGGACTTGCTGTATTTCTTGGACCGCCACCCGTGCTCAAAGGGATCATGAGATTATTCAAACTAGAAACTTCCGTGTGCAGCCACAAGCCATTATGGGCTCTGGCGTAGTTGATTAAGTTGTGCGAACTCTTACGGGTAAGCTAGCTGATGTAGGGGATGTAGGTTGGTACGGTCTACCCACATGTAAGGTGCTAGCGCTTCTGAAAGACTATGTCTCGGTCATCCGTTTCTCAAACATCATGTAGTGCAAGAAATCCAACGTAGGCGATCGAGTCTTGTGGGGAAAAGTGCGCAAACCTCTGCAGAGTGTATAAACTAATCATGGTTAGCCGTGTCCCCGGTTATGGACATCTTGAGTATCTAGTACTTGGATATCATGTGAATCTCATCATGTTACTTCTAATTTAATATTGTTGGGTTTGTAAATGAGTACTTTTAATTGGGATTAAGAATGCTGTCAACCATTCTCAATGTTTCACAACCACCATGATAGTTAAATAAATTTATTCCTTTGCAGTAGGGAAAAATTGGCTTTATGCAAAAACTGTAACCATAGAGCTTTTCCACCAGCCAAATATGCATGTAGTATAGGCTCATTATTCCATTATTCTCTATGTGTTACATTGCCAGCATATTCCATGCGCTGACCCGTTTTCGGGCTGCAACGTTTCATGTTGCAGACTTTTCAGACGACGAGTACGGTGCTTAGGTCATGGTTCTATACTCAGTGATGCCGTTGGAGTTGATGGACTCGCTTATTCTTTCAAGCCTTTCGCTGTTATCATATTAGATGGCCTTAAGCCATATTTATTTTTATTTAGTTCTCTCTTGAGACATTCGATTGTAATAAGTGTGTGATTGCTACTCTGTTATAAATCCTCCTAGTATCTTGTGTGGTGTCGGATTCTCGATCCAGGATGACACGAGCACGAGATCGATCGTTTGAGGTCTGGTCGCTACAAAGATGGTATCAGAGCACACGCTGACTATAGGACACGACCATTAAGCTAAAGCCCTAGATCACTACTCTCTCTTCTCATTTCTAACTCCTCATCTTTTCTACTCTTTTAGGATGACGGAAGCGAGGATCAAGTTCACTCAGCCGGATGAAGATACACCCTTTGGACGACACCTGAAGGAAGTCACTAAGTACCTTAACATCGGATTACCAAGCTTCACCGGGACCTACAATTCCACTTTACCTGAAGAAGAGCGCTGGAAGATTCAAGCTCAAGTTCCTCAAGGACGCTTATGCCAATCATGGAGCCCATAGAGTGTGTTTTCAATGCACCAACCGAGTGCAGGAAAGAGCATGGCAGCTCACATAACCATGGGACGCATTGGAGAAGTTTATAAAGAAGACCTCAAGGATACTATCTACCAGATTTGCGGGCGCCGAGATGAACAATGGGAGATAGTTGGCACTAAGAAGGACCGATCCATTGCAGCTTTCATCCAGGAGCTAAATCAGCACATTCGACGCCAGGAGAACCAGGATGTCTTGCAGACATGATGGAGTTGAAGACAGCAAAAGCCAAGATTATCGAACTAGAAGGAGAACTGAAGGCCACTCGCAAGGATTACATGGAGGAGATTGGAGCTCTAGTGGGACAAAACGGCGATCTTAAGGAGAAGATTGAAGAACTCATGGGAAATTCAGCACCCGGAGGAGAAGATGAAGATAGCACTGTCTGAGAGAACTACATCATCATCAACGACACCGATTCCGATCCTAGTGATGATGATTACGAAGATGAAGTGGAGCAGATATCATGGAATCTTCATCGAGCAGTTTTTCTAGTTGACCACCATAACAGAGTAGATTTCCCCATTTATATTAGTTTTAGTTTCAGACTTTGTAACGATAGATAGACCGTTGTATGCCCTTGTTTGAATTGATTGGAGTGATATTGTGTGATTTGTCTCATGAGCATATGGGTAGTGTTTCTCTCTAGACCTCATTCTATTCTTAACTCTCGTCTTTTCTTTAAACCCCTCAGATGCCTCCGAGACGCGACCCCGGATTTGTTTTCCCGCCAGAGATCACTCAGTTGATTCAGCAGCAAAATGCCTTGATTCAAACATTGGTACAGAACCAAGGCAACAACAACAACAACAACAACAACAACAACAACAACAACAACAACAACAACAACAACAACAACAACAACAACAACAACAACAACAACAACAACAACAACAACAACAACAACAACAACAACAACAACAACAACAACAACAACAACCCACCACCACCTGTTGACCATTTGACCCGTTTCTTAAGGCTGAATCCGCCGGTGTTTTCCAGTAGCACCGAGCCGATTGTTGCAGATGATTGGCTCCGTAAGATAGGGAGGGAGTTGACCACTGCAGGATGTACAGATGGAGAAAGGGTGAAATTTGCCGCACATCAGCTCGAAGGACCCGCAGCAGCATGGTGGGAGAATTTTACAGCCACTTACCCTGTAGACACTGTCACATGGGATCAGTTTCAGCAAGCTTTCCGTACTGCCCATGTTTCAGCAGGAGCTATGGCCATGAAGAAGCGTGAGTTTCGCAACTTGCGCCAAGGAGGACGGACAGTTGGCCAGTATGTGGATGATTTTAGCAAGTTAGCACGTTATGCCCCAGATGACGTTGCTACAGATGCAGCTAAGCAAGAGAAGTTTCTAGAAGGACTGAATGATGAGCTGAGCATGCAGTTGATGGTAGCCACTTTCAGTAACTACCAGGAGTTGGTAGATCGTGCGCTTATGATTGAAGGGAAGCAGCAGCAGATTGACGATCGCAAGAGGAAGTATGGACAGGGGAAGAATAACTCTGGAGCTCAGCAGAAACTTCGCTTTACCCCGAAGCCAGGAGGACAATTTCAGCATAGCCATGGAGGAGGTAGCTCGAACAACCATAATGGCACCAAGAATGGAAACGAGAATGGAGGAAGCAATGGACAAAACCGCACCAACCCGTCAACACCATCCAAGGTAGACCTGAGCCACATCACTTGCTTTAAGTGCTGCAAGACTGGGCATTATGCAAATGATTGTCCAGAAGGCCAAAATGGTAATGGAAATGGAAGCTCAGGGGAAAGAAGCCGAACCCTTTCAACAGAGGGCAAGTGAACCACATTACCGTGGAGGAGGTTGAAGCTCAGCCAGACGCAGTAATAGGTAAGTTTTTGGTTAAGTCATTTACTGCAATTGTTCTTTTTGATACTGGTGCATCGCATTCATACATATCAAGGGGATTTGTGGATAAGCATAAATTACCAACCCAAGCCCTTAGGTCACCCATGCTAGTAACCTCACCCGGAGCAGAATACATGGCTAGTCTATGGTGTGATCGACTGCCATTAAGGATTGGACACTATGTATTTCCCTCGGACCTAATAGTTCTGGAATCCCAAGGATTGGATGTGATATTAGGCATGGATTGGTTATCGAAGTATGGAGGAAACATAGATTGCGCCAGTAAGTCAATTTTGCTTACCACCCCAGAAGGGAGAAGAATCAAGTTTGTATCACGGCATGAGCCGAGGAGAGCACATGTAAATTCCTTAACAGGAGTTGTGCAGGAGGAAGTACCAGTGGTAAGGGATTTCCCGGATGTGTTTCCGGAAGAGTTGCCAGGCATGCCGCCGGACAGAGACATTGAATTTCTGATTGAACTACTACCAGGAACTGGGCCAATATCTAAGAGACCGTATAGGATGCCAGCCCAAGATTTGGAGGAAATTAAGATGCAGATTAAGGAGTTACTGGATAAAGGTTTTATTCGCCCAAGTTCTTCGCCTTGGGGATCACCAGTACTTCTAGTGGAGAAGAAGGATGGATCATTAAGAATGGTTGTGGATTATCGAGGATTGAATGAAGTGACCATTAAGAACAAGTACCCACTACCGATGATCAATGACTTGTTTGACCAATTGCAAGGAGCTAAGGTGTTTTCCAAGATCGATTTGCGATCGTGGTACCATCGATTGAAGATTCGAGAGCGGGATATACCTAAGACGACTTTTACCACAGTGCGGGCTGTATGAGTATACCGTTATGTCATTTGGTCCGACTAACGACCTGCCTATTTTATGAACATGGTGAACAAAGTGTTTATGGAGTTTTTGGATAAGTTCGTCGTGGTGTTCATTGATGATATTTTGGTTTACTCGAAGAATGAAGAAGAACATAAGGAGCATTTGCGTTTGGTACTCGAGAAGCTCAGAGAACACCAGTTGTACGCCAAGTTCAGTAAGTGTGAGTTTTGGTTGAAGGAAGTTGGATTTCTTGGACATGTTATATCCGGAGAAGGTATAGCAGTGGACCCCACTAAAGTTGTCACTGTGACAAACTAGGAAGCGCCAACAACAGTTGGAGAGATCCGGAGTTTCCTTGGACTCGCAGGATACTACCGGAGATTCATTGAGAATTTCTCAAGGATTGCGAAGCCTATGACAGAATTGATGAAGAAGGATACCAAGTTTATTTGGACTGATGAGTGTGAAGCTAGTTTCCAAGAGTTGAAGAAACGTTTGGTTACCTCACCAGTGTTAATCCTGCCAGACCAGACCAAGGATTATGAGGTATATTGCGACGCTTCACGTCGAGGACTTGGAGCAGTGCTTATGCAGGAGGGAAGAGTTGTTTCGTAAGCTTCACGACAGCTTAAGCCTCATGAGCTAAATTATGCTACGCATGATTTGGAGTTAGCAGCCGTAGTGCATGCGTTGAAAACATGGAGACATTTCCTCATTGGAAACCATTGTGAGGTGTATACGGATCACAAGAGTTTGAAGTACATCTTCACGCAGAAGGAGCTAAATCTCAGGCAAAGGAGATGGTTGGAGCTCATCAAAGATTATGATATGAGATTGCACTATCACCCCGGAAAGGCTAACATTGTAGCAGACGCGTTGAGCCGTAAGAGTCACGTCAATACACTAATGACGGGAGAAATACCAAAGGAATTAGCCGAGGATCTTTGAGAGCTATGTTTGGAAATAGTTCCGAGAGGCTATGTAGCAGCATTGGAGATTCAGTCAACTTTGATGGATAAAATCAGGGAAGCTCAGAAGACTAACAAAGAGATTGCCTCTATAAAGGAGAGGATGAGCGAAGGAAAAGCTAAGGGATTTCGTGAGGATTAGCACGATACCTTATGGTTTGAAGACCGAGTTTATGTGCCCAATGACCCGAAGATCAGGAAGTTGATTCTACAAGAGGCACATGACTCACCATATTCGA
The DNA here is from genome assembly GCA_021605205.1 of Aegilops longissima. Lineage (NCBI taxonomy): Eukaryota > Viridiplantae > Streptophyta > Magnoliopsida > Poales > Poaceae > Aegilops > Aegilops longissima. The sequence continues at coordinate 506,582,066 of CM038679.1, forward strand.
TTCACCCAGGAAATACCAAGATGTATTTGGATTTGAAGAATACTTTCGGTGGACCGAATGAAGAAGGATATTGCGAGTACGTCGCGAGTTTGTGATGTATGTCGAGGGTGAAGGCGTAACATCGAAGCCGAGGGATTGTTACAGCCATTGCCTATACCCGAATGGAAGTGGGATAAACTAGGTATGGATTTCATCACGGGATTGCCCAGGAACCGTTCAGGATATGACTTGATTTGGGTTGTAGTCGATCGTTTGACGAAGGTAGCTCATTTCATTCCAGTAAAGACTACCTACAGCGGTGCCAAATTGGCTAAGATATACATGACCAGGATTGTATGCTTGCATGGAGTTCCGAGGAGTATCGTATCAGATAGAGGAACCCAGTTTACCTCAAAGTTCTGGAAGCAGTTGCATGAAACTTTGGGAACCAGGCTAGAGTTTAGCACAACTTTTCATCCACAGACAGATGGACAAACCGAGAGAGTCAACCAGATTTTGGAGGATATGCTTAGAGCTTGTGCTTTGGATTATGGATCAAGTTGGGATGATAACTTGCCATATGCGGAGTTTTCTTATAACAACAGTTACCAAACCAGTCGGAAGATGGCACCTTTCGAAGCCTTGTACGGAAGGAGGTGCAGGACCCCGTTGTTGTGGGATGAAGTTGGAGACCGCCAGTTGTTTGGACCGGATTTGATTGAGGAGTCTGAATAGAAAGTAAAGTTGATTACCGATAGGCTCAAGGTAGCCCAGTCGAGACAGAAAAGTTATGCGGATTCAAAACGCAAGGAGACAGAATACGAAGTCGGAGACAGAGTTTATCTTCGAGTATCGCCACTTCGAGGAGTTAAGCGTTTTGGAGTTATGGGAAAGTTAGCACCTCGATTTGTAGGACCTTATCGTGTTTTGGAACGCATGGGAGAAGTTGCGTACAAGTTGGAACTACCCGAAGGATTGTCAGGAGTTCATGACGTGTTTCATGTTTCTCAGTTGAAGAAGTGTCACGCAGAGATGGCCGATATACCACTGAGAGATACACTGCCACTGGAAGCGATTCAGTTGGATAACGATTTGACCTACGAGGAGAAACCAGTTAAGACTCTGGAGTATGCCAGTCAAGTCACCCGTAGCAAGGTCATTAAGTTTTGCAAAGTTCAGTGGAGCCACCACACTGAGGATGAAGCCACCTGGGAGCGAGAGGAGGATTTGCTTAAGGACCACCCTCACCTATTTTCTAGCCAACCCGAATCTCGAGGGCGAGATTCATCTTAAGGGGGTAGGTTTGTAACATCCCAAATTTTCAATTAGGAATGTTATACATAGAGCATCATTGGATATCATATTTTCTCGTTGCATTTTTGCTCGATCCTAGAAATTCTACACAACTCAAGGACCCACGGAGAGAGTTGGGGATTTTCGTTATTTTCATATTTGAGTTTTCTCAAATTTTGGAAATAGGATCATTTGATTTTAATTATTTTATCTTCAATTATTTCTATTACAAAAATATGAGAGAGGGAATAAAATGACTTTCCCAAAATAAAGAAATAATGAGGATTTAATAATAAAATCAAATAAGTGTTTATTTTGGAATTTTTCGCCTTTTATTTGAATTTAGGAAAATGCGTTTTCCAAAATTGCATTTAGGCCCCAAATAAATGTTCATTAAATCCGCTTGATTTTAGAAGCGGGAAAATTTATTTCGGATTTTTGGAGTCCGTTTAGTTTTTTTTTTCACAGAATTATTTAAAAAAGCAAGAACCGACCTCTGGTAGTGTCCGCCGGGACTCGCCGGGAAGGCTTTATAAGCCGGGAGGCCAGCCCGAGGCCCACCGCCACCCCAGCCCCGACCCTAAGCGCCACACACATTGCCGCCACCCTTCCGCCCTCCCACGCCATTGTCGCGGACCCACCGACCCGCCGCCGACCTCGCGGACCCGCCGCCGCCGCCGCCGACTTGCGGACCCGCCGAGAGTTCGCCGCCGCCTTGATCCGCATGCCGCCGATTTTTCTAAAAACCGGGCGGTTTTTCTTCGGTTTTTATTTTGGTCTTTTTACGGTTTTTTTAGTTTCGTTTTTTTATTAGATTCAGTTTTTTTTCTCCGGTTTAGGCTAATTAGCGGACGTTCATACGTTAGTTCGTTTAAACGAACGCGTTCGTCAGATTAGTTTAGTTCATGAACGTCCGTTCGTTAACCCGTTCGTCGTTTTTCTTTTTCTCGGATTTAATCCGCGATTTTTCTGATCGCGATTCCTGATCCGATTTTCGTTTCAGTATAACTTTTCGGTCGTTTATCGGAATCAGGCGATTCAAGCGCCTGGAGTTTCGTCTCGAAACCCTCTTTCCGAATAACCAACTTAAACAAGTTTTTGCTTCTGTAAAATTTGACTTAGATCCAGATTAGTAAAACGAAGCTGTTTTCTTCCGCCGTTTGATTTTTGTTGCTTCGTTTGATTTGATTCTTTTTGCAAACCGGAGTTCTTAAGTTGAACTATCTGGTTAGATCTATTTGAGTTTTACCTGTGCATTAGATGAGTACTTATTGTATGCTTGTTTGTTTGTCTGCGATAGAATACCCGGAGTGCGCCTCCTGTTACTTCGAGTCTCTAGGTTTCGCGGATCATCAGCAAGGCAAGTAACACTTTGATCATACCTCTTCTCATACCCAGTTTTTATTGCATTAGATCTATCCTCAAACACTTGCATTATTAGGATCTAATTAAATTGTGGGATGGGAAGTAGTTGAGGTAGTACCTATTACCTGTCTTATTATCAAACCCTTGGGAGTTACTTCTACGTTGCTTATTATGCCATGCCATGCTAGTAGACGTGGATTGGGTGAGTGTATCCATGACAGATGTGAGATTGTTATTTAATGGTTTATTTAAGGTGGCAACTTAAACACACATCTGGGTGGATTGAGGCACTGGTTTCTATCAGACTTGCTGTATTTCTTCGGACCGCCACCCAGTGCTCAAAGGGATCATGAGATTATTCAAACTAGAAACTTCCGTGTGCAGCCACAAGCCATTATGGGCTCTGGCGTAGTTGATTAAGTTGTGCGAACTCTTACGGGTAGGCTAGCTGATGTAGGGGATGTAGGTTGATACGGTCTACCCACATGTAAGGTGCTAGCGCTTCGAAAGACTATGTCTCGGTCATCCGTTTCTCAAACATCATGTAGTCGAGAAATCCAACGGAGGCGATCGAGTCTTGTGGGGAAATGTCGCAAACCTCTGCGCAGAGTGTATAAACTAATCATGGTTAGCCGTGTCCCGGTTATGGACATCTTGAGTATCTAGTACTTGGATATCATGTGAATCTCATCATGTTACTTCTAATTTAATATTGTTGGGTTTGTAAATGAGTACTTTTAATTGGGATTGAGAATGCTGTCAACCATTCTCAATGTTTCACAACCACCATGATAGTTAAATAAATTTATTCCTTTGCAGTAGGGAAAAATTGGCTTTATGCAAAAACTGTAACCATAGAGCTTTTCCACCAGCCAAATATGCATGTTGTATAGGCTCATTATTCCATTATTCTCTATGTGTTACATTGCCAGCATATTCCACGTGCTGACCCGTTTTCGGGCTGCAACGTTTCATGTTGCAGACTTTTCAGACGACGAGTACGGTGCTTAGGTCGTGGTTCTATACTCAGTGATGCCGTTGGAGTTGATGGACTCGCTTATTCTTTCAAGCCTTTCGCTGTTATCGTATTAGATGGCCTTAAGCCATATTTATTTTTATTTAGTTCTCTCTTGAGACATTCGATTGTAATAAGTGTGTGATTGCTACTCTGTTATAAATCCTCCGAGTACTGTGTGGTGTCAGCATTACTGATCCAGGGATGACAATGAGCACAGAGATCAGACTGTTTGAGGTCTGGTCGCTACAGTTTGAGAAACAAAGGTGCCCTCCTTAGTTTGCTTGATTTGGAAACCAAGAAAGAACTTGAGTTCACTCATCATAGACATCTCAAACTTCTCCGACATTAGCCTTCCAAACTTTTCACTAAAATGAGGGTTAGTCGAACCAAATATGATATCATCAACATGAATTTGGCATACAAATAATTCTCCATTAACCCTTTAATAAAAAGAGTAGAATCAATCTTTCCAATCTCAAAGCCTTTTTCAATAAGGAACTTGGTCAAGCATTTATACCACGCTCTAGGAGATTGTTTAAGACCATAAAGAGATTTGTGAAGTTTGTAAACATGGTCGGGTTTCTTAGGATTAGCAAAGTTGGGAGGTTGTTTAACATAAGATTCCTCCTTAATTTCACCATTTAGGAAAGCACTTTTAATGGCCATTTGATACAATGTGATATCATGATGACTGCCATAAGCAAGTAGGATGCGTATGGACTCAAGTCTAGCAACTGGGGCATATGTCTCACCATAGTCCATACCTTCGACTTGAGTGTAGCCTTGGGCGGCGAGACGTGCTTTGTTCTAATGACTTGTCCATCTTCATCCTGCTTGTTGCGAAACACCCATTTGGTACCGATGATGTTGTGGTTGTTGTCGGGCTTCTCAACCAATGTCCACACTTGGTTCCTTTAAAAGTTGTGTAGCTCTTCGTGCATGGCATTTATCCAATCCGGATCTTCTAATGCTTCTTCAACCTTCATAGGTTCAATGCTAGAGATGAATGAATAATGTTCACAAAAATTAGCCAAACGAGTTTTAGAGCGAGTAATTCTCCCGGTTTGGATATCATTGAAGATTTGTACGATGGGATGGTCTCTTGAAACTCTTGCTCTAACTTGTGAGAGCTTTTGTTTGGGTTGGGGTGGAACATATTCTTCATCATCTTGTTCTTCCTCTTGGCCTTCTTCGTTGTTGGTGTTATTGTTCTCTTGTGGAGGTGGAGAATGAGGTTGTTGAGGTTCATCTTGGTGTACTTCCTCATTTTCTTCATCTTGGCGTGTCCCACTTGTGGATGCCTCAGAGCCAACTCTTGGTTCACCTTGTCGTGAGGTAGAAGCTTCCACTTGGACGGACGAGGTACTCTCCTTCACCTTCGTTGGACGAATCTTGCCACAAGTCTTGGATTGCTTCCGAAGGGTCTTTGTCTCCTACATCAATTGGCAATTTCTCTACTTGCGAGCCGTTAGATTCATCAAACTTCGCATCTACCATCTCTTCAACCTTTCGGGTGAAATTGTTGTAGACACAGTAAGTGTGAGAGTTTGAGCCATAACCGAGTAGAAAACCCTCATGAGATTTAGGAGAAAATTTATAACGACGATGCTTATCAAGTATATAGCACTTTGAGCCGAATACTTGAAAGTATCCAACTTGGGGTTTGTTACCGGTGATAAGCTCGTATGTCGTCTTGCTGAGTAGCTTGTGAAGATATAGACGATTTGTTGCGTGAGAAGCTGTCTCAACCGCTTCCGCCCAAAAGTGTTTTGGCGTCTTTACTCATCAAGCATCGTTCTTTCCATCTCAATAAGAGTCCAGTTCTTCCTCTCAACAACTCCATTTTGTTGAGGCGTGTACGTAGCCTAGAAATCATGTGAAATCCCTTCTTCATCAAGAAAGGTGTCCACATTTGTGTTCTCGAACTCCGTTCCGTTGTTGCTGCGAACCTTCTTGATCTTCACTTCAAATTGATTTTGGGCCTTCCTAGCGAAGTTCTTGAAGATCTTTTGGACCTGCGATTTATCATCAAGAAAGAACCCACGTAAATCTTGAAAAATCATCGACTATGACTAAACCAAATGAGTTTCCAGCGAGACTTTTATAGGCGTTTGGACCAAAGAGATCCATATGAAGTAGCTCGAGCGGTCTTCTCGTGGTCATGATGTTCTTCACGGGGTGGCTTCCTCCAACCTGTTTTCCTGCTTGACAAGCACTGCACAATCTATCCTTGTCAAATATAACGTCTTTCACTCCAAGGATATGATCACCTTTAATAAGCTTATCAAGATTTCGCATGCCCACATGACCTAACCTCCTATGCCACAACCAGCCTTTAGAAGGTTTAGCAATTAAGCAAGTTCTAGGTTGAGCCTTTTTAGTGAAATCAACAATATATATATCACCTCTACGTATACCGGTAAAGACCATATTATGATTATCTCTTCGAAACACTTAGCAATCTACCTCAGTAAATAGAACATTGAAACCAAAGTTAGCTAATCTAGATACGGAAAGTAAATTATAGCCAAGAGATTCAATGAGCATAACATTTTGTATGGAGCTATCATGTGAGACGGCCACCTTACCAAGGCCAACCACCTTACCCTTTGAGTTATCACCAAAAGTGACATATTTTTGAGGGCCGTCATTTTCAGCAAGCTCATGAAACATATCCTTGTCTCCAGTCATGTGATCGGTACATCCACTATCAAGAACCCATTCCTTTCCTCCAGCCATGTAGCCACGCAGATTTGCCATAAGACCAAAGTGTATCATAGACTCATCGAGATCAAAGTCACTATCCTCATCCTCATCATAGTATCCATGTTCAACATCGTCTTGTGAATGATCATTTCCTAGAGAGAGTGATTCATTAGATATATGATCATGGAAATGTTCATCTTTATGAATTCTAATGACTTCCGAGATGATATTGCTAATGATTCCAACATCTCCTTTGGCACACATAAGGTCATGAAGATCAAAAAGACAATCATCAAACTTCGGATCACTGGAATTCGTCTTACTTAAGGCAATAGACTTATGAAGAATCACATCTAGACTTTGCAAGGAATAGTTTGGAAATCATTCCTCAAGAAATCTCCATATGGTGTAAGCACAATCAAGAGTAGGCAAGCAAACAATCAAATTTCTATGCAAACCTCTAGCGATAAGATTGACAGTTCTAAGGTTGCGGATCATGTCAATAGACTCATCCGGGGTAGTGTCGTGGTTTTGTCACGGCAGATGTCCTCGTGAAAGGACTTAGTCGTGGAGCCATCGCTACGGGTTAACTTGAAGGGGTTAAAGCGGACGCAAAGACACAAGAGTTTATACTAGTTCGCCCCTTCGATGAAGGTAAAGCCTCGCCTAGTTGTGATGGGATTGATGTGGTTTCGATGACTAGGAGAAAATAAGCTTCGCCTAGGCCTCGAGTTGTTGTTGTCTGTCTTGAACCGCCGCCGGGTCGTCCCTTTATATACACAGGTTGACGCCCGGCCGGTCTACAAAGTCCCGAGCCGACCTATACAAAGTGTCCGGCTCGGTCTCTCCCCTTTCTAACTTATATTACAAGTTTACATAATCATGGCGGTTTACCACTACGGGCCCGAATCCGCCCTTGGGCCGTGGGCTTCCAAGCTTTACTAGTTGAATGCCATCTTCGAGACCTTCATGGGTTTCAGCACAGTCTAAGGTGAACCGGGCCCTCCTGGCCGGTTTATACTTAGTAGCTATATCCTCAACATTAGGCCCCGGATTGATTTGAATTTATTCATGTCAATCTTCAACACTAAAAACATCTTGTAAACATCCTCTTGAATTTTCGTAAACCGCCATATTGACTTCTCCTGTGAATTTTTGTAAACCGCCGTGACGTCATCTTCGGAGCACCGCAATGGTCCGTCATGACATCATCTCTGCATAAAAGGATTAAAAAGATTCCCTTCTCATTAATGGTTATCTCGAAAATCGAGGCGACAGGCGCGCCCACTCGGCCGCTTCGGACGCCTTGATTCTCGCGCCTGCCATTTATTCTTTCCCTTATAAATAAAGCCCGAGGGCTCCTTTTTCTCTTCCTCTTCTGCATCTTCTTCTTCCTCGCGACGCCCTCAGCTCTGAAGCTCCGCCGCCGTCCGCGACCTTCGAGAACTGCACCAACCAAGGCCGCTGCATCAACCTGAGTTAGATCAGAGGCTCATCGCCCCCCTCCGCCGTAATCTGCAACGGTAAATTTTTTCTGTTCTTCGTCCTTAGATCTGCATTATGTTTTTGCAAGCTCATCCGTATAGTTCTCCATTTTTCCTCTTCATCCTACCTTCTGCCGCGGTAATATTGATCCAAAAAACGGTATAGATCTCCTGCGGTAGTCATTCCGCATCTGTTTTTTAATCTAGCAGCCCTTCCTTTTCTTCTTGTAAAGTATGCATCCTTCTCTGTTCTACTTGAACGCCTTTTAAAGAACGCGGTAAAAACTGCTTTATAGATGTGCAGTAGATCCAAATAGATTTGAACATTGTGTAAAACCTGTTTTTGTCAACACTTAGCAGAAATCTTGAATCTTGGCCTTTCTGCCTATGGGCGGTTTAATCCTTGATGGCCAATCCGCCATATGTCATTAGCCCTCTCTTAAACCGCCAGCTGGACCTTGCATTGTATTTTCACCGGTTTAACACTGAATTTTTCACTTACAAACCGTGAGACAATGAAACCGCACTGCTTGATTTTCTTTCAGCTCCCCCTTCCGAATGGCGAAACAATTTGCTGCTTGCAATTGGGTTCCGTCCGGATCACGGAAACACAACTCAACGGCTACGCCACCACCGGCGTTTTAGCCTCAAAAATGTTCTCCATCAAGCGAGTTCCGAATCGGAGTGTCCACCGAACCTCAAGAAGGAGAGGTGATTGTTTTATGCAACACCTAGACCGGGATTCAGCCCGCCGGATCAAAATTTTCCGGATGTCCTCGCAAGCTTCCAACTCCATCCACAAGATATTGGTCCGAACTCTGTCCAATATATGCAACTTTCAACTATTCTGCAAGTCTATCTTCAAGAAGAACCAACCGTGGAGTTATTTCGAGATTTCTTTCATTTGAACCACCGTATAGAATTCTCGGACGGTCCTAACACGAACTTGGTGGCGTTTCAATCCGAAAAGGAAGGAAGTGGACTTCCCTCACGCCAAACATCATAGCCATCCTAAAGATTGGAATCAAACCTGGTTCTATTGCGAACACTGCTCCTAACAGAGAAAATCCCTTGCCGGGTTATCGCCTCACCGCTTAGCAACAGCCACCCATTGCCTTCGCGCTTGACCGCCGCAGAACGGAAGAATTTTGCACCTCAAATTACCAAGCTCCGGCTCTGATGGCCAACGGTTTAACTGGTATTGACCTTGTTCGCTGCTGGGTTTCTTGGGGCATCTTGCCATTAAGCCGCCGCCCGGATTGATGCACGAATATACTGGTGACGTCAAAGATCCTCAACGACATCACGAACTATCAATAACTGAGCTTGAAGTTACCAAAGCAAGGAAGAAAATGCTCGATGAACCGATCTCCGCATGCAGCCAAACCGGGTTGGCTCCGTTCGCATCTCCAACAAACCGCCCATGTAAGGTTCCTCTCATTACTCTACCGACTGTGATTCCATATTGATTGTATTAATCCTCTCATTAATTTTTAGGCTAACAGCTCCTTTTGAAACGAACTAAACCGGCCGGGTTCCTCGTGCAAAGACCAAGACCACCAAGAAAACGGCAAGAAGAAAACGCCGAGTCTTCGAACCGCCGAAGATGAAGAATCGATCTTGAGGTAGAGCTTGACTCGCTTGGTTCTTTTTTCATTCATTTTATTGACAGTTACAATTCCCAGGATGACGCTGAGGCCAGCCATGCAGAACCTGTTGAGGTAATCCTTCTTTCTTCTGATTCTGATCTTCTAATGGTTAAAAGAATTCGCCGCATAGTCCGGAAAGGGAAACGATCTCACTCCTATGTTCATTTGGATCCAAATTTTTCTTTGAAGACACAGCAAACTGAAGAACGCCGCACGACCCGGCATAGCGGTCAACAAATTACGTCATCCGGTTTAGCTGACACACCAACCCGGAAACGTCGTCCAGAGGTGACTTGTTCTCCTGAAAAGCGTTATCCTTTGAAAGGTTTCTTCCGATGCCCTCTCAATCCTTCTGACCCGAATTACCAAGCTTCTTCCAACTCGTCTGGCGGTTCATCAACCACTCAGCTACCTCCTCTCAAAGTTGCTGCTGGGTAAGTATATTACTCCTTAATTTGTTCCTTGTATTTGTTGGTTTATCATATTCTAACCCTTGATGTTGTAGCACCAAGGCTCGACTTAGTAAAAAGGCCAAGACCCTCAACCCTACTGTGGATGTTGATCCGGAGAAGACTCCAGAGCATCATGGTGAAAATCCTGAAGTTGCTAAAGACAACTCTGCTGGGAAAAATCAAGATGCCAATGCTAATCCGCCAGAGGTTGAACCGGATGTCGAAGTAGAGACTTCACATCCTCCTGCTCCTCCGAGTCCTGCAGCAGAACAACGGGACTCAACTGCCGATCCGCCAAGCCCGGGTATGAAAGCGCCAAGCCCTGTTGAAAATGCTACTTCAGCCAGTCCGACCAAAGATGATGATGTCGTAGTTACGGGCACCGCATACACCGCCCCTGGCAATCCGGTTGCTCTATCAAAGCACTCAGCCAAGGAAGAATTTGCTGCCATGAGCAAAGGGAAGGAAAAAACTGATCTGTCAGCTAACAATTTTTCTGCCCAAGATCTTCACTCTGGCTTCCTGAACTGGCTCTACACAAGCCGTGATTATGAAGCCGGTTTAGTAAATCTTATGAAGGAGCGCTATGAGGTAAATAGTTGTGCCCTTCTCTTGTACCTTCATTGCATAGTAGCCCCCAAGGGCCGGTTTGTCCCTAGAAAGTCAAACCGGGACTTTGCATAGTTCATAGTACTTTGTCTCTTATATTTCTGATCAAACACACATTAGCCCCCAAGTGCCATGATTAACACTTGTATTAGTCCATGGGACTTCAATAATCAGTCTAAAAAATGATCCGCATTAGCCCCCAAGTGCCAAGTGTATGACTGGTTATGCGCTTGGGACTTCTAATGAAGATATTAACATGCTCTCTTTTTGTTGCGGAGTGAGATACGCCAACAAGTCTCACAAATCAATGATCTTCAAGAAAATCTGAAATCTCAACAAGCAGAAACCTCCAAGGCCAAGGATGAGCTGAAAACCGCCTTGACTACCATGGAGCAGCTCAAGGAGTGGTTCAAGTCTGAGCGGGCCAGCTGGGATACTGAAAAGGCGGGCTTGCTAAAACAGGCGGAAGATGCTGAAGCAGCTCTTAAACCGGTGACGGAAGAGCTCACTGGACTAAAGCGCCAAATCAATGCCATGACCTCTGCAATATTTGTAAGCAACGTTTCACCAAGGTTGTGATGAATATTCCGTTTTGAAATTTCCTCCGGTTTAACCTGAACTTTCTTAAACCGGTATAGGTAGGCGCATTGCTCATCTGGGCTCTGACATGCGGAAGAAACTCAAGGCCGCGTATACGCTAATTGAACAGCTGTATACCGCACCCAGCGAAGTTATTTGCGCCACTTCTTATGATAATGCAGCTCGACATCGATCAAGGACACATCGGACCGGCTATCTATGATACCAAAGCAGATAGAAGAATTGAAACGATCCGCTCCCGGTTGGCACCTTATTGGCACTAACTCGCGCCAAAGCATGGATAGTCGACCTTGATCCGCCGACATAGCCAAAGGCTTCCCGATGCTCAAGAAAATGGCGAAGTATTTGATAATGATGCTCTCAAATGGGTAACAAGGAGATGCGTCCTCTGGCGAGTCAATCGGCGAAGAGGCCAACTGACGGTTCACCGCTCCTTCTATGACGCGAACAATGAGGGGTTGAAGCTGTTATTCGGAAGTGCGTAATCTTGTTCCACCAACCCGTAAGCACACTTACGCCTCGACGTTGATCCGATGAGCTTATAAGTGAAGAGGCTGTCTTCGAGCTTTAACCGGATTGATCGGACCACCAATGACTTCGCCATTGGATGGTGAGGAGGAAGAAGTTGAACCGACGCTGACGACCCATCCACTTCACGTCAACCCGCAATGAAGCTTAATCCGTCAAGTCGGTTGATACGTCGAAACTTCCGTTATGAAGCAATTCCAAATTTTGGGCCTCTGAATGCCTTGTAATAGGATAGCCAACACTTTTGCTTTTAATATGCCTTCGTGCATGGGTGCGATACTTTTGATTGAATGATCGAAACCTTCAATCTATATTGCTGCAATCACAAAATCTTAAACTGCCACGGCGGTTTGTGACGCCAACCCGCTTTAGACGTTCATATATATATATATATATATATATATATATATATATATATATATATATATATATATATATATATATATATATATATGCAATCAAATATTGAGGTATATAATCAAAATTTGTGATATAAAATACCTGCCATCGCTGGGCATGAAGTTGGCTTAGCCAATCTTGAAGCGGAGGTTGTATAAACCATTACCATCAAAGGAGAAAACAGCTCGTGTGTTTATAATGCCGATTTACCATGTAAACCGTGCCGGGTCATGACAAGCCCCCTGTTACTCCATAAGGGGATGTTAACAGAAAAAGTCAAACCGGAAAAATTATCTCCGGATTAAAAATGGACCGAATTCCGTCAATTGACAGTTTGAACCGGTTTAAAAATGTTATCGGTTTAAAAAACGCAACAAAAATCAAATAATAGTTATGAAAAAATATGAAAGCAAAGGCAATGATAAAACCGTTTGCAAAAAGAGGCTTTACTGAGCCGATCAGATGGTGTTACCATGGTCGGACACGACCAAGCTCCCAATAAGGTGTAGCTATGGTTCAAGTCAGCCAGTCCCCAATCAAACCGTGGCATTATGCCGATCAAGTGGCGTGGCAATGGTTCGGTTCACCAAGCCCCAAGTGACTCTATGGCCTTAGGCCGATCAAGAGGCGGATCGGTTCAGACTTGACCATGTCCCCAAGTGATCTGGTGGCTTTCGCCTATCAAAAGGTGTTGCATTGCTTCGGACACGACCAAGCCCCCAAGTGATATCATAAAGCTTTTGAAAAGCAAACGCAAGAGGTAAACCGGAGGCCGCTTTAAGACAGAACAACTCCATGTAACCACGCATGATGTAACAGAACAGATACCCCGTTTTAGCTGAGGCTCCGGTTTATTACTTTATTCATAATATATACACTGTCATAATATGTACATGAGTAGAACCGATGGCTCAGGTATAATATGGCCGAAGATGAGCTATGTTCCACGGCCTGTTGGTCTCCTCCTCCGACGTACGTGAGTCTTTATGCTCTCGAATATCGATCAGATAGTATGACCCGTTGTGCAGATTCTTGCTAACCACGAAAGGTCCCTCCCAAGGTGGGGATAACTTGTGCATATCAGTCTGGTGTTTGATGAGCCGAAGCACCAAATCTCCTTCTTGAAAAGTTCTGGTTCTGACCCGGCGACTATGGTAACGACGAAGATCCTGTTGGTAAATCGCCGAGCGGGCAGCTGCTATGTCACACTCCTCGTCCAACAGGTCCAAAGCGTCTTGCTGTGCCGTCTCGTTGTCCGCTTCAACATAAGCTGCCACACGAGGTGAGTCATGACGGATGTCACTGCGGAGAACCGCCTCCGCTCCATAGACCATAAAGAATAGTGTGTATCCTGTGGATCTATTGGGCGTAGTGTTGATACTCCATAACACAGATGGTAGTTCTTCTACCCAACAACCCGGTGTCCTCTGCAAAGGTACCATAAGCCGGGGCTTGAGCCTCTCAAGATCTCTTGATTAGCTCTTTCCGCTTGACCATTGGACTGTGGGTGGGCTACTGAAGAAACGTCAAGCCGGATGTGTTCACGTTCGCAGAACTCTTTCATGGCACCTTTGGACAAATTGGTACCATTGTCTGTGATGATACTGTGTGGAAAGCCAAACCGGAAAATCACCTTTTTGATGAACTGAACCGCCGTGGCCGCGTCACACTTGCTAATAGGTTCTGCCTCTACCCACTTTGTAAACTTGTCAACCGTCACCAGGAGGTGTGTCTTCTTGTCCTTGGACCGTTTGAAAGGTCCAACCATATCCAGCCCCCAGGTGGCAAACGGCCAAGTAATTGGAATCATCCTCAATTCTTGGGCCGGTACATGAGCACGTCTGGAAAACTTTTGGCAACCGTCACATCGTCTGACCAGATCTTCCGCATCAGCATGAGCAGTCAACCAATAGAAACCGTGGCGGAACGCTTTAGTCACCAAGGATTTTGAACCGGCGTGGTGACCACAATCTCCTTCGTGGATCTCACGCAATATTTCATAGCCTTCCTCAGGGGACACACAGCGTTGAAACACCCCTGACACGCTGCAATGATGCAATTCGCCATTAACAATGGTCATAGACTTGGATCGCCGGTTTATCTGCCGGGCCAACGTCTCATCTTCTGGTAACTCGCCCCGGTTCATGTACGCAAGATAAGGAAGCGTCCAATCCGGAGTGACGTGAAGAGCTTCCACCAATTGAGCCTCCGGATCAGGAATAGCCAAATCCGCTTCACCAGGGAGCTTGACCGACGGGTTGTGCAGCACGTCCAGAAAAATATTGGGCGGGACCGGCTTACGTTGAGAGCCCAACCGGCTTAAAGCGTCCGCCGCTTCATTCTTCCGACGGTCCACATGGTCCACCTGATAGCCCTTGAAATGACCTGCAACAATGTCCACCTCACGACAATATGCAACCATGAGTGGGTCCTTTGAATCCCAAGTGCCAGACACCTGTTGAGCCACTAGGTCCGAGTCGCCGAAGCACTTAACCCGGCTTAGATTCATTTCCTTAGCCATACGGAGACTATGGAGCAAGGCTTCATACTCAGCTGCATTGTTAGTACAAGGGAACATTAAGCGGAGAACGTAACAGAACTTGTCACCTCATGGGGAAGTTAATACGACTCGACCCCGAGCCTCCAATTGCCTGGATCCGTCAAAATGGATGGTCCAATATGTGTGATCCGGCTTTTCTTCAGGTGCTTGCAACTCCGTCCAATCATTAATGAAATCCACAAGTGCTTGAGACTTCACCGCCGTCTGAGGCACGTACTTTAGACCGTGCGGCCCAAGCTCTATAGCCCACTTGGCAATCCGGCCAGTCGCTTCCCGATTCTGTATGATATCGCCTAAAGGAGCAGAACTGACCACCGTGATGGGGTGCCCTTGGAAATACTGCTTCAGCTTCCGGCTTGCCATGAAAACTCCATATACCAGCTTCTGCCAATGCGGATACCTTTGCTTAGATTCAATAAGTACCTCGCTGATATAGTAAACCGGACGTTGAACCGGATGCTCCTTCCCTGCCTCCTTCCGCTCTACCACAATGGCCACGCTGACCGCCCTGGCGTTAGCCGCAACATATAGCAGAAGCGGCTCCTTGTCAATGGGAGCGGCGAGCACAGGCGGGTTGGCCAATTGCCGCTTTAAGTCCTAAAATGCCTCATCACCGCGGACTCGCACAAACCGATCGTTTTTTCAAAGATCTGGTACAAAGGATGGCCTTCTCTCGAGGCGGCCGATAAACCGCTCAACGCGCAATCCGCCTGCCAAACGCTGGACATCATTAATACACTTCAGTTTAGCCAGGGAGGTGATAGCCGTAATCTTTTCCGGATTAGCTTCAATTCCCCTGTTGGACACGAGAAAGCCCAATAACTTGCCTGCCGGAACACCAAAAACACATTTGGCCGGGTTGAGCATCATCTTGTAAACCCGTAGGTTGTCAAAGGTTTCCTTCAAATCATCAATCAGTGTCTCTTCCTCCCTTGACTTGACCACAATGTCATCTACATAGGCGTGCACATTATGGCCGATCTACTTGTGCAGGCAATTCTGTACACATCGTTGATAAGTTGCCTGGGCGCTTTTGAGCCCAAAGGGCATGGATACATAGTATAAGGCTCCAAAGGGGGTGATAAACGCCATTTTCTCCTGGTCCTTAACCGCCATTTTGATCTGATGATACCCAGAATATGCATCCAAGAAACTCAACCGTTCACAACCCGCAGTGGCATCAATAATCTGGTCAATGCGGGGGAGGGCAAAAGGATCTGCTGGACAAGCTTTGTTAAGGTCTTTGTAATCCACACATACGCCAGTGCCGTTTTCTTAAGGACCAGCACCGGATTAGCCAGCCACTCGGATGGAAAACTTCAACAATAAAGCTCTGCCAAGAGCCCGCTACTTCTTCACCAATAGCTTTATGTCTTTCCTCGTTAAACCGGCAGAGGAACTGTTTCACCGGTTTGTACTTAGGATCCACATTAAGAGTGTGCTCAGCGAGTTGCCTCGGTACACCTGGCATGTCAGAAGGCTTCCATGCAAAAATGTCCCGATTCTCACGGATGAACTCGATGAGCGCTTTCCTATTTCGGATCAAAGTTGGCACCGATGTTGAATCTGCTTGGACGAATCGCCAGCACGAAGTCAACAAGCTTAGTCTCACTGCCGATTTGAATTTCAGGGCCGGATCATGCTCTGTAGTTGGCTTCTTCAATGGAGTCATGTCCGCCGGATCAACATTGTCCTTATAGTACTTCAGCTCCTCGGTGGCACAAACCGACTCTGCGTAAGCTGCATCTCCTTCCTCGCACTCCAAAGCGACCTTACGGCTTCCGTGAACCGTTATGGTCCCCTTGTGACCCGGCATTTTGAGCTGTAAATACACATAATAGGGCCGTGCCATAAATTTGGCGTAAGCCGGTCACCCGAACAGGGCATGATATGGACTTTGGATTTTTACCACCTCAAACGTCAATGTTTCCGATCTGGAGTCATAATCATCACCAAAGGCCACTTCCAGAGCTATTTTACCAACATGATATGTGACTTGCGTGTACCACACCATGGAACACTTGTATTGGACGGCTTGAGATGTTTATCTGTTAGTCCCATACGACGGAAGGTCTCATAGTACGTGATGTTAATGCTGCTCCCTCCATCCATGAGTACCTTGGTGAACTTATAACCTCCCACCGAGGTGCCACCACGAGGGCTAGTTGACCCGGATTGTCGACCCGGGGAGGATGATCCTCTCTACTCCATATAATGGGCTGCTCCGACCAGCGTAGGTAATGGGGCACAGCCGGTTCAACAACGTTGACTGCCCGCTTCTGAACCTTCCGGTCTCGCTTGTCTAAGCTAGTGGTGAAGACATGGTACTGCCCACTATTCAACTGCTTTGGGTTGCTCTGATAACCCGACTGTTGCTGCTGCTGATTGTAACCACCTTGGTTATTCTGATTGTTCTGATTGTTATGTCCGTCCGGATTACTATTAAATCCTGAACCGGAATTTCCTCCATCGTAACCCGGCCCTGATCCTGAACCGCCGCCAGAGCCGTGATCATACCGGAAAGCATTAGAACTCTTGAACTCCTGCATAATGTAGAAATCCTTCCAAAGGTGGTTGGCTGGCATCTCCTTCGTCCCATGCTTCGGACAGGGTTGATTCAATAGATAGTTGAGGCGGTCCGGATTGGGATTAGGCACTCCACTTCGATTCGGCTGTTTACCCTTGCGCCGCTAGCCCTTGTCCTGCGCGTTGGTATTAGCTACAAAGTCCATGTTGCCATCTGCTTTACGCTTGCCATTACCTGCTGAGTGATGTTGCTGGCCCTTGGAGTTGCTGTTCTTCCTTCCCTTCCTGTCTTGTCATCATCGGACTCGGATCCTTGGTACTATCGAATCAGCATACTTCACTAAAGCGCCCATGAGAGTTCCCATGTCATTACAAAATCGCTTCATGCTAACTTTAACTTCAGAGGCTGAAACCGGCGGTTGCCCTCGAGGTTAAGATCGCAGAGTCGGCGTTGATCCGGTCCGACGAGTGCAAGATTTCAAACACACGGCGTACCCAATGGGTTGTTGACTCCCTTCCCCCTGGACACAAGCCGCCAAGTCCACTACGGACATGGGCTGCTTACAGGTATCTTTGAAATTCTGGATAAACCGGGTTCGCAACTGGGCCCATGAACTGATAGAATTGGGTGGCAAGCTCTTTAACCAAGTACGGGCCGTCCCTTCCAGCATCATGGTAAAATACTTTGCACATGCGGCCTCATCCACATCTGGCATCTCCATGGCCATCTCATAGCTCTCTATCCATGCTTCTGGAGGTAAATCAGCAGTGTAATTCGGCACCTTGCGCGGACCCTTGAAGTCTTTGGGCAAGCGCACGTTGCGTAAAGCGGGGATCAAACAGGGCACCCCCGAGCTAGAAACAACCCCTGGCTCGACTGAGATGGTGGGGCGAACCGGCGTAAGCGGACGCGCCTCGTTCTGTGCTGCTAACTCGGCCTGCCTTCATGCCCGGGCCCGGTCCACCACTTCCTGAGCATCGTGAATACCGCTTGCCGGGTTATGGCCATGGGTCGCTTCACGGTGCTGTGCGTTGCTCGATACAGCCGGTTCATCCACACGCATGCTGTAGCTCCTGCTCGGACGTGGGGTGGAATGAATCCGGTCACGGCTGTACGAGTATGCTTCCTGTTGGATCAAAGCAGTTCGAAGAAGCTTCTTAACCGGCGTGTCTCTACTGCCTGCGGAGAAACTCCTTCGATCAGGGTGGAGGGGATCGAACAGGGGGCGCCCCTCCTCTGGGTGAGTGGGCGATGGCGCAGGGAGGGAACGAGGGAGAGTGGGGATCGTGGGGGATGTGGGTGTAGCAGTTAGGTCACGGGGGGGAGGGGTTAGGTGTATCTTTGGGGTGGGCGGCTGGTGGCCTCTTGGCGATTGGGCGGTTAGCCATCTGGTCAAGGCCCAACAGGAGGGGAACGCTTTTTTTTATTGTTTTGCCTTTTCCTTTTTTGTAGCTTTTGCATTTTCTTTTAGCCACAATTGACTTTGCAAAAATATGCCACTGGCCAAAACAATTTTAATTAATTATTGGGCACTGCCAGAAAAAGTTTGGGGCCATCAGGAGTTGTCCAAGCATTTTAGAAAATGATAAGGACATCGTAAATACTGCTGGACCAGATAATAAATTCCCAGGGGCAAATTGGGAATTCCAAAAATGTTGGCATCAACATGACAAATATCTAGGGATTATTGCCATAGGATGAACTATTTTATTTGCATGAAAGAAGAAGCAAATATTTGACATGCAATTTGAATTTGAAGTAGATTTTGGACAAGTTGCATTTTGGCATGATGATCATGATGACATGACCTTCATTAGGGGGAGATTACTGTAGTGTGATGCTGGGGATGTTACACACGACAGGCGTGTTCCAAAGCTGCGTCGATCAGGACAAGGGCGTAGAAATCCTCCTCGACATACACAAGGGCGAGTGCGGGCAGCACGCCGCCTCCAGGTCCCTGGTGGCCAAGGCTTTTGATCATGGCTTCTACTGGCCCACGACATTCAAAGACAGCGAGTCGCTAGTCCTCAAGTGCGAGGGATGCCAACGATTCAGCAAACGCAACCACCAGCCGGGTTTAGCCCTGCAACTGATACGTCTCCAATGTATCTATAATTTTTGATTGTTCCATGCTATTATATTATCAGTTTTGGATATTTAATGGGCTATAATATGCTCTTTTATATTAATTTTGGGAGTAACCTATCAACCAAAGGTCCAATGCTAGTTTCTGTATTTTTGCCTATTTCAGTGTTTTGCAGAAAAGGAATACCAAACGGAATGAAACCTTCACGATGATCTTTCTTGGAACAAACGCAACCCAGAAGACTTGGAGTTGAAGTCTGGAACTCCGCGAGGCGGCCACGAGGCAGGAGGGCACGCCCAGGGGGGTAGGCGCGTCCCCCACCCTCGTGGGCCCCATGGAGCTCCACCGACGTACTTCTTTCGCCTATATACACTCTTATACCCAAAAAACATTGGGGGGAGCCACAAAATCACTTTTCCACCACCGCAACCTTCTGTACCCATGAGATCCCATCTTGGGGCCTTTTCCGGTGATCTGTCGGAGGGGGATCGGTCATGGAGGGCTTCTGCATCAACACCATAGCCTCTCTGATGATGTGTGAGTAGTTTACCACAGACCTTTGGGTCCGTAGTTATTAGCTAGATGGCTTCCTCTCTCTCTCTTTGATTCTCAATACAAGGTTCTCCTCGATGTTCTTGGAGATCTATTCGTTGTAATACTCTTTTGCGGAGTGTTTGCCGAGATCTGATGAATTGTGGATTTATGATCAAGATTATCTATGAATAATATTTGGTTCTTCTCTAAATTCTTATATGCATGATTTGATATCTTTGCAAGTCTCTTTGAATTATCGGTTTAGTTTGGCCTACTAGATTGATCTTTCTTGCAATGGGAGAAGTGCTTAGCTTTGGGTTCAATCTTGCAGTGTCCTTTCCCAGTGATAGTAAGGGCAGCAAGGCACGTATTGTATTGTTGCCATCGAGGATAAAAAGATGGGGTTTATATCATATTGCTTGAGTTTATCCCTCTACATCATGTCATCTTGCATAATGTGTTACTCTGTTCTTATGAACTTAATACTCTAGATGCATGCTGGACAGCATCAATGTGTGGAGTAATAGTAGTAGGTGCAGAATTGTTTCGGTCTAGTTGAAACGGACGTGATGCCTATATTCATGATCATTGCCTAGATATTCTCATAACTATGCGCTTTTCTATCAATTGCTCGGCAGTAATTTGTTCACCCACCGTAATATGTGTTATCTTGAGAGAAGCCACTAGTGAAACCTATGGCCCCCGGATCTCTTTCTTATTATATTGCATCTCTTTTATTTACATCACATCTCGTTTTACTATTTTCCAATCTTTACTTTCCAATCTATACAACAAAATACCAAAAATATTTATCTTACTATCTTTATTAGATCTCACTTTTGTGAGTGACCGTGAAGGGATTGACAACCCATTTATCGCATTGGTTGCATGGTTCTTGATTGTTTGTGCAGGTACTAAGTGACTTGCTTGTTATCTCCTACTGGATTGATACCTTGGTTCTCAAAAACTGAGGGAAATACTTATGCTACTTTGCTGCATCACCCTTTCCTCTTCAAGGGAAAATCAGCATGCTCAAGAGGTAGCATAGACCATCCCGATCACCTTGCCCTTGATACGTCTCGACGTATCTATAATTTTTTATTGTTCCATGCTATCATATTATCTGTTTTGGATATTTTATATGCATTAATATGCTAATTTATATTATTTTTGGGACTAACCTATTAACCTAGAGCCCAGTGCCAGCTCATGTTTTTCCCTGTTTTTGAGTTTCTAAGAAAAGGAATACCAAACGGAGTCCAAATGGAATAAAACCTTCGCGGTGATTTTTCTTGGACTAGAAGACAACCAGGAGACTTGGAGATGAAGTCGGAGGAGCCACGAGGCGGCCACAAGGATGGAGGGCGCGCCCCCACCCTTGTGGGTCCCTCGTGCACCACCTGACCTAATTCTTTTGCCTATATATTCCCATATATCCCCAAACCACCATAGGCATCCATGAAAACACTTTTCCACCGCCGCAATCTTCTGTACCCGTGACATCCCATCTAGGGACCTTTTCCGGCACCCTGCAGGAGGGGGATTTGATCACGGAGGGGTTCTACATCAACTCTATTGCCCTTTTGAGGAAGCGTGAGTAGTTTACCACAGACCTACGGGTCCATAGCTAGTAGCTAGATGGCTTCTTCTCTCTCTTTGATTCTCAATACCATGTTTTGCTTGATGTTCTTGGAGATCTATTTGATGTAATACATTTTTGCAATGTGTTTGCCGAGATCCGATGAATTGTGGATTTATGATCAGCTTATCTATGAATATTATTTGAATCTTCTCTGAATTCTTTTATGCATGATTTTATATCTTTGCAATTCTCTTTGAATTATCAGTTTGGTTTGGCCAACTAGATTGGTTTTTCTTGCAATGGGATAAGTGCTTAGCTTTGGGTTCAATCTTGCGGTGTCCTTTCCCAGTGACAGTAGGGGCAGCAAGACACGTATTGTATTGTTTCCATAGAGGATAAAAAGATGGGGTTTTTATCATAATGCTTGAGTTAATTCCTCTACACATGGCATCCGTCTTAAGGCGTTACTCCATTCTTTATGAACTTAATACTCTAGATGCATGCTGGATAGCGGTCGATCTACTTGATGCATGCTGGAGTAATAGTAGTAGATGCAGGCAGGAGTCGCTCTACTTGACACGGACGTGATGCCTATATTCATGATCATTGCCTTAGATATCGTCATAACTTTGCGCTTTTCTATCAATTGCCCGGCAGTAATTTGTTCACCCACCGTATTATTTTCTATCTTGAGAGAAGCCTCTAGTGAAACCTATGGCCCCGGGGTCTATTTACCATCATATAAGTTTCCGATCTACAATATTAGTTTCTGATTTACTCTTTCTGCGATCTTATACTTTCTGATCTATAAACCAAAAATACAAAAATTATTTACTTTATCGTTTATCTATCTCTATCATATCTCACTTTTGCAAGTAACCCTGAAGGGATTGACAACCCCTTTATCGCGTTGGGTGCAAGTTGTTTCATTGTTTGTGCAGGTATTCGGTGATTCGTGCGTTGTCTCCTACTGGATTGATACCTTGGTTCTCAAACTGAGGGAAATACTTATCTCTACTTTGCTGCATCACCCTTTCCTCTTCAAGGGAAAACCAACGCAAGCTCAAGAAGTAGAAGGAAGAATTTCTGGCGCCGTTGCCGGGGAGATCTATGCCAAGTCAAGACATACCAAGTACCCATCATAAACTCTCATCTCTTGCATTACATTATTCGCCATTTGCCTCTCGTTTTCCTCTCCCCCACTTCTAAAACAATTTTTGAAAATATTTTCCCTTTTCTTTCATCCTTCTTCCGTTCGATCTTGTGTTACCATGTGCCTTCTTTTTGCTTGCATCTTCGCTTGGTAAGATTTTCTGGATCCCCATCCACTTGCTAATCTTTTTAAATGATCCAATTATGATGATCCAATTGCTGGTGAGTTGAGTGCACTAGATTATCTTTATGGAGTTCTCCTTCAAATCCGTAAATCTGGAAATTGTAATGAAGTTCTTTATAAAGTGATTCAAGATAGATCTTTGAATAAAAATCATGATTGCAATGATGTTACTATAAATTCTATTAATGTCAATTGCGCTAATAATATGCAAAACCCTAATCTTGGGGATGCTAATTTTTCTATGTCTACTAATTGTTGCAATGATCATGATTTGGGTGAGTCTTCTTATGATCTTGAAAATTTATTTAAGCCCCATGATGAATATGAGTTTGATAATAATGTTTGCAATAATATTGAAAGTGGGTTTGGAAGAGTTTCGACTTTAGATCCTATATATTTGGAGAATATTCAATCTTATGAATTTTTTGATAAAAGTGGGTTCGGAGAGGTCATGACTTTATTGTATGATAATCCCACTATTTCGGAAGAGTGTCAACTTTGCATGCATGTGGATCATGAAGAGAAAATTTTATGTGATAGATATATTGTTGAATTTTATTATGATCCTACATGTAATTATTATGAGAGAGGAAAATATGGTTGTAGAAATTTTCATGTTACAAAATTACCTTTCGTTATGTTGAGATTGCTATTGTTTCCTTATTCTTCCTTGCATATGGGGTTTTTTGTTTGTCTTGATTTGTTTGCTTATAAAATCCCTCTGCATAGGAAGCATGTTAGACTTAAACTTGTTTGTCACATGTTTTATGATGCTCTCTTTGTGTTTCAATTGCTATCTTTCATGTGGGCATCATTAAAATTATCAATGCCTAGCTAAGGGCGTTAAACAATAGCGCTTGTTGGGAGGCAACCCAATTTTATTTTTGTTTTTTCTTTTTAGGTTCTATTTTGCAATAAATAATTCATCTAGACTCTAGTTAGATGTGGTTTTATGTTTTATTTAGTGTTGTGCCAAGTAAGACCTTTGGGATAGCTTACGGTGATAGTTGATTTGATCTTGCTGAAAAATAGAAACTTTTGCGCCCAGTCCCAGAATTTAAAAAAATCACAGAAGCGTGATAAAATTCTGATTTTTTTACAAAAGATTGATATACAATGTCGGGGAAGCTGATCCACGAACACCTATGGGACCGGCGGACCGAGCCCCTTTCGGTTCGGCGGGGGACGGAGATCGCACGAAGAGCAGATCGAGGCGAAGCACACGAGCAGTTTACCCAGCTTCGGAGCTCTCCGGAGAGATAACACTCCTACTGCTGCATGTCTGCGTGTATTGTGTTCTTGCTTGGGAGCGCTGAGTGCTACAGTACACACCAGCTGCTAACGAGACCGAGCGTGAGTGTTTTCTGCCTTCGAAAAACCCCCCTCTACGTTGCGCATGGGCCTCCTTTTATATGCTCAAGGGGTCTCCGACAGGTGGCAACGTAGGCAAAGGTAAAAATGGGAAAAGAATTGTGGTTGGTACAACTACTTGTACAGTGTATCATACCTAACCCTGACGGCAGGGGACAAAGGCATTAAATGCCCGTCTGCGTCGCCCAAACAGTGCAAAAAAGGGACCGTCAGGGACGCCACCGCTTGCCACGATGGTAGTCTTGTCTGCGTCGCACATCACGCGCGCACCGCTGGCGCACAGACCTCTTGCCACGCTTGCTTGAAAGGTCCTGGGCAACACATTGGTGGATGTCTTTGGGCGCAGTCTGAGTGGTAGTCTGCAGCGCAAGCGCCTTTGCCGCGATTGTTGCCTTGTCGCACCCGGAAGCTTGTCGCTCGCCGGGCCTTGCCGGACGCGTGGCGCGTCGCGGCAAGTTCCTGAGATGCCTTGGTTGGCCTTCCGGCAAGCTCCTCTTGCCGGGCCTTGTCTCCTTGGCTTGAATACTTTGGTCATGCCTTGGTTGGCCTTCGGCAAGCCCTCTTGCCGTGGCCTTGTCTCCTTGGCTTGAATACTTTGGTCATGCCTTGGTTGGCCTTCCGGCAAGCTCCTCTTGCCGGGCCTTATCTCCTTGGCTTGAATACTTTGTTCTTGAATGGCTCCAAAGGAACCACGGAGGACCTTGGCGGTCACCCGGCAAGCCTTGCCGCGGGGTGCTGCAACTGCCCGTGCACGAGTTCGGGATAGTAGGGTACCCCTACTCTAGTACACCGACAGGAGCCCCCGGGCCTGGGCCACACACGGTGCCGAGCGCTGTTGGGCCAGGCCCAAACAGGGCACGGGCACACGCAGCCTGGGTTACACCGTACCTCACTCCGGACCCACCACGCCCTCCACGAACGGCAAGCGTCGAATGCGGCGTCGTGGGAGAGATCGTGGGTGGTTTCTTTATTTGGAAAGACGGAACGTCCGCCCCCTCCCTCTTTATAAGCAGGGGAAACAGGGGCAGTTCACCCATCACGCCGGTTGCTACTCCAATCTCGAAAACCTCCGTCGCTCCCCCCTTCTTCCCAAGGCTGAAAAGAGAGCAGCGCTCCGCCCCCCATCGCTACCAAAGCATCAACGCCGTCGATCTCCCCACCACCTCCGCCATGGCTCCGAAAGCCGACAAGGGAAGGTCGTGAAGTTGGCGGGCGCAGCTGCTCATGGCTTCTGCGAAAGAGCGAGCAATCTTCCTCCTCAGCTCGCCACGAAGGATCCGAGGGAGTACTACTACCTCTTACGGTCGACGGAGAAGCGGCGCATCCGCGCACGAAGGTACTCCCAGCTGCCGCCAGAATGGCGGCGAATGGATACCCTTTCTTGGCGCTGTTCTTTTCTTTGCGGGCTCTGCCCGCCTTTCTCTGAATTTTTCAGATATCATGAACACCTACGGGTTCCGCCTCCTTGACTTCACCCCAATGCCGTTCGACCATGGCAGTTTTCGCACATCTCTGCAAAACTTTGTCGAATCTATCCAAACGTAGCTCTTTTCCGCCACTTATTTATGCCCCGAGTTGAGAGAGGAGCCTCTTTCCGCGGAATCGCTTGGATCTCGAGAACCGCAAGAAAGAAGCTTATCTCGGAGGAGAGCTCCGCAGCAAGTGGGATGAATGGAGAGCGACGGTGGTCTTTGGGTTGTCGAGGAGAACCGCGGCCATTTACTGCCAGCGCCAAACCCCAGATGGTCTTGGCGGCAGCGATTGGAGCAGCGTGGGCCGGAAGATGCTAGGCTTAAGATTGCCGTCACGGGATCCTCGCCTTAGGCTTGCCGGCTCATCAGTAAGCGCCGTTGGCGCAGACTTTCTTCCCCGCCGCATCGCCCCCCTGCAGGAGAGGAGGAGACCCGCCTGGGAGTTCCAGAATGCGGCGGATATCATGTGGCTGCGCCCGAGCCTCAACTTCAACTTCACTATCTTGGAACTGGACGCAATGCTCTTGGAACTGTTCAAGCACGATCCCGATCATCCCGAAATGTTCAGGTTGCCGAGGGGTGTAGTTCCGCTGTGCAACAATTCCTCGCTCGACCGCATCCGTGCAATGATGCCGCTGTGCGATTCGCATGGAATTGTCCCAACTTGGCAAGAGCCTGCAGATGACGTTGTGCGGGAGTTCTTTGACGGCCTGGTAGAAGTGCCGGTCCGCCGCGACGAACAGAAGAACCTCACCCGCGACACCACCGATGATGAGATGCAGCGCATCGCCACCAGGCTAGAAGAGGCGGCAGAGGCTGCCATGGCGAGTTCGGATTCACCGTGGAGGAGGCAGAGGCAGCAGAGGCGGCAAGCCTTGTCGGCGAGGAGCTTGCGGCGAGGAAGAGCTTGTCGAGCTGAAGCTGAGTCGAGCGAGCCCGCCGAGGGCGCGAGCGACTCGTTGAAGATCGCCTCCTCCTCCTCACCTTCAAACAGCTTGCCGCAAGCGGAGCCCCCGGCCCCACCAAGTAGGCGTCTCCGCAAGGCCGGGGAAGTGGCGGGGCGGCAGACGGGTCAACAGCCGCCGCGCCGCGCGACGCGCTCCACCGCGGCAAGCACTGTTGCCGCGGGAGCACCTCACGCTGCTGCGGCAACCGGAGCGGGGCCCTCCCGGACCACCGCTACTGCTCCCGCCAAGCGCCCAAGGGAACCTACTCCTCCGCCTCGTCGCGCCGAAGGTGGGCCGGACTTCGACCTCTCCGCGCTCAGCTCCGACAAAGAAGAGGAAGAGTAAGATACTTTGCTGTACTTGTAGTTCTTCAATTTGTTGCTTTGTCTTGTATCTGATTTGCTTCACTCTGAACCCATTCCTTTTCAGGACGCTGGCCCAGAGAGCGTTGAAGAGAGGCAAGGTCCCGGTGATTGTCATCGAGGATGAACCCACCGCGACAGCAGGAGGCGCGTCCGAGACCACCTTGCCGGACCCGGCAACTCTTCCTCAAAGCAGCCCCCAGCGCAGCCCCCATCGTAAGTATATGGTTTACTTCTTGCTGTTAGGCATGCATGGGTGCTCTTTCTTTGTTGATATCTGACTGTGGGTTTGTGTAGGAGCAGAGCAGCCTCACCAGGAGTGCCCGGAAGCCGTTCCCGAAATGCCACCTGCTTCGACTACACCGCCAAGGGAGGATTCCCCGGCAAGGGAGCGTTCTCCGGCAAGGGACAGTTCTCCGGCAAGAGATAGCACCAGTGACCCTCCGGTGGTTGAGACCACGACTGCAGATCCTAGCACAGGTAATCCTCTCGCTTGAAAACTTTCCTTGTGTTCTTCTTCCTCTGATTTTCTTTTGGATATTTGCTTGAATTTTCTTTCTTTTCGGTCGTCGATCCATCGCCCGGAGCCAATGGAAACCGAGGTCGCGGTGAGGAGAAGCAGCGGGCGATACCGACGACGCCATTGTCATCGAAGAAGAAGCGGCGCTGATGATCCCGCCGGCGAAGAGGCCGCCAAAGCTGCCGCCGCGAAGCTGGCGAGGGTCCGGCGATCGACCGCGGCCCCGAGGCGCAGGAGCGCCAGCGCTTCGCCGACCGCCGATCCCTCCGCCCGCTGCTGCAGCGTCGAGTTCGAAGAGCCCCACTGGCGCCTATTTGAAGGCGGCGATGGCGTCTTCATCAAACTCCACAGGCGTCGAGCTCTGGGCACCAACCGAAGGAGAAACCTTTGATGAGGAGTTGCTCGCCTCCGCTGGGCTGACGCTGGTCGACGCGCCGGACAGCAGCAGCGGCGAGCCTGAGGAGGAGCAGCTGCCGCGGAAGCTATTGTCGCTCTACCGCACCCGACAAGCCAAGCTGGTATCCCGAGAAGCGCTTGTCGCGAAGGCGGGAGCAGACATCGAGAAGCACGCGGAGGAGCTCCGGGGCCTCAACCAGGAAGCGCTCCAATCCCTGGCAAAGGAGTGGGAGCAACTCGCCGAGGAGCGTAAAGCCTTCCTCCTCGAGAAGGCTGAAGCTGAAGAGCAACATCGGCTTGCTGCCGAGAAGCTATCTGCGCAGGAAGGCGAGTTGGCGCAGCGGAAGGTCAACCTTGACAGCCATGAGGAGGAACTTGCCGCGTATGAGCAAACATTTGGAGGGGCTCTCAAGGAAGCAGAGGATGCTGCCGCAGCTGCCGAGGCCGCCAAGAAGGGGCTGGAGACGAAGGTGACGCAGCTGGAGGCCAATCTCAAGGTGAGCGGCGAGGAGCTTGCTGCACTCTAGCGTGAGCGCGAGAAGGACGCCTACACTCTTGGCGAGCTGCAGGGTCGTCTCGCCGAGAGGAGCAAGGAGCTTAACGCCGCCAAGGACTTGTAACACCCCGGACGTAACTTTCCATTATTGTAACTCCAACTCTTGCCATTTTCGGCATTGTGATATGATATTCCCTCCGTGGTTGGGTTTTTCGCCTTATTGCATTTTGTCCATGTCATGCATTTTATATCATGTCATCATGTGCATCGCATTTGCATACGTGTTCGTCTCATGATTCCGAGCATTTTTCCCGTTGTCCGTTTTGCAATCCGGCACTCCTATCTCCCCCGGCGGCCCCTTTTACGTTTTTCCGTGTGTGGGTACTAAACCTTCTCGAAATGGACCGAGGTTTGTCAAGTGGCCTTGGTATACCACCCGTAGACCACCGGTCAAGTTTCGGGTCATTTGGAGCTCGTTTGGTACTCCAACGGTTGACCGCACTCTCGCAAAGGCCTCTTTTAAGTTGCAGCCCAACACCCCTTCAAAACAGCCCAAAAACCCATCTAAGTCACTTCCATGCTCTCCGTCGTTCGATCACGATCGTGTGGGCGAAAACTACACCTCATTTGGACTCTCCTAGCTCCCTCTATGCCTATTTAAGCAAACCCCCATTCCAATCCGGGTCTTCTTCCTCCCGAAACCCTAAAATACCTCCTCGCGCCGTGCGGACCGTCCGCCGCCGCGATTTAACGCCGCCAGCGTCCGGACCAACCAGCAGCGCCCGTGGGCCGCCGTCGCCTCCCGCCCTGCCAGCAGCCAGGCCAGCCAGCAGGCCCTCCCGGCCGGTCGCGCGCCGCGCTTCGCCATGGCGCCAGAGCCCAGCGCCCGAGGCCCTCCGCCGCCTCGCCCGGCTGGCCGCCAGCCCGCCGCCACCTCGCCTCTGCACGGCCGGCCCGCCGCCGCCCTCGCCCGCCGGCGCCGTCGTCGCCCGCCACGGACCTCGCCGCCCGCCGCCACCGCCACGCTTCCAGCGCCGCCTCCTCGTCAGCGCCGCCTCCCTCGCCGCGGGACCCGGCCCTGCCTCCTCCTCCTCGCTGGACCAAGCCACGGCGCCGCGCCCAGCGGCCGCCCTCGATCCGATCGGGCCGGATCCCGATCCGGATCCCGGTTGACTTTTTCCCCCTCTCATTTTCGTCTAAGTTTTTAATCCTGAGGTTATTTCGAGGCGTTTTCAATGTAGCACATCTTTGCATCTGTAGCTCCATTTTGCGCGTATAATATATCAAAATGTTCGCCTCGAAGAGTAGATCATTTCGTCTCATTGCATCATTTTCATTTGAGCTCATCTTGATGCCCGAAATGCTGTTGGAAGAGGGCTATGTGATGTTAGTTTCTGTTTCTTAACAGAACTTGCACTTTTGTTATTTTTGCTATGATTGATGTGTGCATCCTATGAAGTTGAGTCCTACATGCGTTTTGTAATATGCCATACCATCTTTCCAGGGGTGTATGCTATTTATTTTTTTGATCTATGTGGTGACTAGCACAAGCATGCAAAGTAGGTGTCCTGATGTTGCTGTTTTCAGCTCTGTTTTGCTGATATTTTGATGCCATGTTAACTTGATGCTACCGAGAGATCCATGCATATTTTGAGTTACTTCAGTAAGGATGTTTTGTTCTACATGTCTTGCTCTATCCATCCATGCCTTTGTTTGCAATTATGTAGTGCCATAGCTTGAGTCAATCGAGCTCTACTTTTGCTATCAAATGTTTCCTGGCAGATTGTTTACATGTTATTCAATTTTGCCAAGGTTGTTGTGGTTGATCCGTATATGCTATGTTGTTGTTCTTGCCATGTATGTCTTCTATGCCATGTCTTCTTGATGTATGCATGCTTAGTTTATCATGAAAGGCTCTGTAGTGAGTGCATCGAGCTCTTAAACATGCCTACTTGTTATCAGTTTTTGACATGCCATGTTGCTGAATCTGTTAACGAAACTTGCGATATTGACATGGGTGTTACTATATTTTCTGATCCTTTTTGGCTTATGGTCAGTAAGGGACTTTTGTTCTATGCTTCGAGTAGATTCATGCCATGCCTTGTTTTGCTATTTTAAGGTCCTGTAGCATGTAGTTTTGTTGCTCTGAACATAGCTACCTGATGCTGTTTTTGCTATGTCCAGCCTGATATTTTGTGCACTTTTGCCATGCTTGTTTGAACCTGTTGTGATGTGATTTAGCCGTAGCTCAGTGTTCATCTTTTGTCAAGCATCTTGAGTAGATCACTGCCATGTGCTTTGTTGGTACGTTTGGGTGCAGTAGCTTAATTTATTGTTGCTTGCTAAGTGGTATCATGCTGTTAATGGCAGATTTGTGCCATTCTTGTTTTGCTTGTCATTTGCAAACCGTGCATCCGATTCCAGTGATCTTTATATCGATTTCAACCGAAATCATCTCATCTTTCCAGTGGCATACTTGGTTTGCCAAGTTGATGCCTGGTTCATCATTTTCCTTCCGAGCGCGCATCGCATTGCATATCACATCCCGCATATCATGTCATATTATGCAT
Organism: Aegilops longissima; assembly: GCA_021605205.1. Lineage (NCBI taxonomy): Eukaryota > Viridiplantae > Streptophyta > Magnoliopsida > Poales > Poaceae > Aegilops > Aegilops longissima. The sequence goes on from CM038679.1 coordinate 506,612,907, forward strand.
CATTTTGATTGTGCATTGCACCGTGATTTATTGTGGTTCTTTTGTTTGTGTTCTTGCTTTGGGTAGAGCCGGAGGCGAGTGCGTGAGCGAGGAACCTGTTGAGAACGCTTACGAGGATCAAGCTTTCGACAACTCGAGAACATTGCAGGCAAGATGACCATACCCTCGAAATCACTTCTATCTTTGCTATGCTAGATGCTCGCTCTTTTGCTATGCCTATGCTGCGATGCCTACCACTTGCTATATCATGCCACCCATGTTGCCATGTCAGCCCCTAACCATCCTTTTCCTAGCAAACCGTTGATTGGCTATGTTACCGCTTTGCTCAGCCCTCTTATAGCGTTGCTAGTTGCGGTGAAGATGAAGTTTGTTCCTTGTTGGAACATGGAGATGTTGTTCCTTTTGGAACATGTTTACTTGTTGGGGATATCACAATATTTATCTGCTATAATTAATACATCTATATATTTGGTAAAGGGTGGAAGGCTCGGCCTTATGCAGGTGTTTTGTTCCACTCTTGCCACCTAGTTTCCGTCATACGGTGTTATGTTCCTTGATTTCGCGTTCCTTACGGTTGGGTGATTTATGGGACCCCTTGACAGTTCGCTTTGAATAAGACTCGTCCAGCAAGGCCCAACATTGGTTTTACCATTTGCCACCTAAGCCTTTTTCCCCGGGTTTCGCGAGCCGAGGTCATCTTTATTTTAACCCCGGACCAGTGCTCCTTTGAGTGCTGGCCCGAACCGAAACCGCTGCTTGGGCCACCACGGGAAACTCGAGGCTTGGTTTTACTCGTAGCCTGTCTCATCCGGATGTGCCACGAGAACGAGATATGTGCAGCTCCTATCGGGATTTGTCGGCTGTCGGGTGGCTTTGCTGGTCTTGTTTTATTGCTGTCGAAATGTCTTGTAGTCCGGGATTCGAGATTGATCGGGTCTTCCCGGTAGAAGGAATATCCTTCGTTGACCGTGAGAGCTTATAATGGGCTAAGTTGGGACACCCCGCAGGTAATATCTTTCAAAGCCGTGCCCGTGGTTATGAGGCAGATGGGAATTTGTTAATGTCGGTTGTAGAAAACCGAAGTTGACCTCAAATAAAATACACATCAACGGCGTGTGTAACCGTGATGGTCTCTTCTCGGCGAGTCCGGAAGTGAACACGGTGTTGGAGTTATGTTTGACGTAAGTAGTCAGGATCACTTCTTGATCGCCACTAGCTTCATGACCGTGCTTTGCTTCTCTTCTCGCTCTCTTTTGCGATGTAGCCACCATATATGCTAGTCGCTTGCTGCAGCTCCACCTTACAACTCTGTCCTTCCTATAAGCTTAAATAGTCTTGATCTCATGGTGTGAGATTGCTGAGTCCCGTGACTCACAGATTCTACCAAACAGTTGCAGGTTCCGACGATGCCAGTGTAGGTGACGCAACCGAGCTCAAGTGGGAGTTCAACGAGGAACGTGGTCGTTACTATGTGTCTTTTCCTGATGATCAGTAGTGGTGCCCAGTTGGGACGATCGGGGATCTGTGTAGCATTTGGGGTATCTTCTTTTATTTTGGTTCCGTGGTCGGACCTTGAGTGTACTCTGAATGATGGATGTTTATTTATGTATTGGGTGAAGTGGCATTGTAAGCCAACTATGTATCTCTTTCCTTATGTATTACATGGGTTGTGTGAAGATTACCTCACTTGCGACATTGCTTTCAATGCGGTTATGCCTCTAAGTCGTGCCTCGACACGTGGGAGATATAGCCGCATCGAGGCGTTACAAGTTGGTAATCGAGCCTTCCCGACTTAGAGCCCCTACTTGATTGTTTCTTTGGCGTTGTTGAGTCTAGAACGGAAAAATGTTTTGAGTCTTAGGATTATATATATCGGAGAGTTGGATTCTTTTACTCCCAGTCCTTAAATAAGCTCTGTGAGGTCTCTTGGCGTAGAAGTTTTGACTCTCCTCTTCTCAAATTTCACTAAAAAATTTTAGGATCACGCGGGTATCTTGGGATCGTTCCGATGGTTTTGTGGCGAGAACATTGTTCTTGGTGCCTCGACATTTAGGGGTTGTGGCGGTGTCCGGGGAGTTGAGCTCCGAGGTGTTGTCGTCACAATTTTATCATTGCGATTACGGAATACCTGAGTTTTACCGACATCGAAATCTCTTTTGTGCAGTTGTTGGTGAGATAACCCGATAACCCGATCTTGAGGCGAGCTCGGGAGTATTGCCATGACTTGTATAATGGATGTTTTTGAAGGTCGAGGTACCACGATTTCGAGGATTTCTTGGTTATGTGTTGACGGATGGATACAATTGGATCTAGGTATTGTTAGTTTGGGTGATATATTTTGTGTCCCTGTATCCCCAACACCAGATTGCATAACCAGAAAGTTTCGGGAGTTTATAGGTGGGATTCAAGTAGCTCCTAGCATTTCTTCCCGCAGATATTTGGTTCGTGATTGGGTAATCCTTACCACTTATTTGTTCCAGTCGTACCTTGTTATTTTTTTTCTTCAACTCTTAATCAAGTGGCTTCTCACCTTAATGGACGTGTGATGTTAACTTTGGAATTCATTCGTTCATCCTTGTTCGAATGTTTATTGTGAAGACTATATGTTGCAATTTCTAACCGTTGATTTCAACTTGACTATTTGTCTATCAAAGGACTAACGGATGTCACCCTCTTCAGGATGGCTCCGCCAACGCGTCTGAATCCGGATCATGATGATGGGAATCGTCAAACCCTCCACCTCCACCTCCGCCTCCGGAGGCTGGCAACTATCATGGCAGCCACCAATGCCAATGCTCGAGATGATTTTGCAGCTCTTGCAGAAGCGTACTCAAGGGCAAGGCAGTCAAGGAAATCAAGGTCAAGGCAACAACCAGCCGCACTTTGCTACTCTCGATCGGTTCCTCGCTAATCAGCGAAGTCTTTCGGTTTACGTAGTCGAGGCCACAGACGCCGACGATTGGCTTGTGGACATCTGCAAGCATTTTGAATGTAGCAATGTCGGACACGAGGACTTTGTCAAGTTTGCATCGTTTCAACTCAAGGATCAAGCTGCTTGAGTGGTACCAGCAATACAAAGATTCGAGAGGAGGTCGTGTCATTACAGGATGAGTTCGCCGAGATTTGAGCTCACCACATTCGAAAAGTGTTGTTGAGAGCAAGCGTGAGGAGTTCCGCAATCTCAAGCAAGGCAACATGTCGTCTATCAATACAATATCCAGTTCGAGCTTCGCTCGCTTTGCTAAGCAAGGCGTCCACGATGAAAAGAGTATGATCTATCAATTCGGGGTGGTGCGAGAGAAGATCTGCAATTAGCTCTTGTGCTTTTGAGCGAGAAAAGTATGATGAATTCTACAACATGGCCTTTGAAGAAAGAAGCTGCCCAGCTCAAATGTGAGGCTTCTAAGAAGAGAATCGGGGATGCGATTCAGTCTTCTTCTTCCTCTCAAGTGGCAGCTAAGCGGCGAAGTTCTACCTTCCTCCTCCTCCGTTCCGTCGGCCTTATCGGCAGAAGAACTCGGTGGCCGTGGATCTTCCCACCCACCCAACCCAGGCTATCGAACAAGTCTAATTCTCAAGCTCCAAGGTCAGTGCTCCTTACCACCGTCCGCTCTCGAGGTGACTTGCAACAAGTGTCGTGAGAAGGTCACTATCGAACAAGTGCTTCAACCAAAGCGCCTTCCGCCTCCTCCTCTGTGAAATCTTCCAGCAATGCGGTGGTCAAGCATAATCCCAAGTCTGCAAAGGTGAACATGATGAATGCAGTTCAAGCGGAGGAATCTTCGATGTGATAATGGGTAATCTTCCGATTAATGATATTCTGCAAAAGTCTTATTTGATCTTGGTGCATCGCATTCTTTCATGTCATATCCTTTTGCATGAAGCACAATTTTGATCTGAGGCATTACCTAAAGCTATGCAAGTTATTTCTTGGCTAAGCGTTTGAGATCTACCATGTTGGTTCCAAATGTCGGTATCAAGATGGGCGATTATAGATTTCTGGCTAAACCAATTGTCCTTGGTGACTCGGGTATTGATCTTATTCTCGGAATGGACTGGCTTTCTCAGCACAAAGCTCAGCTAGATTGTGCTGCCAGGGAAATTCAATTGACTCACTCCTCTAATGATGTGATCATCTATGCGCTTCGTGATGAAACCATTGGTTGTTTTCTCTCAATGAGAAGGCGAATTGGATGCCATCTCTCGATTCGATCGTTTGTGAGTACCAAGATGTCTTTCGGAAGAGCTTCGGGTATGCCTCCTCATCGGCCGATTGAATTCGTTATCGATCTTGAGCACGGCATCAACCCGTTTGCAAGCGTCCATACAAGCTTGGACTGATGAGCTGAAGGAATTGAAGAAGCAGCTCGATGAACAAGAGCGTCTGGGTTTGATCGGACCGAGTTCATCTCCTTGGGGTTGTGGTGTTCTTTTGTCCGGAAGAAGGATGGCGCGGACCGACTTTCGTCGATTACCGTCCATTGAATAAGAAGACAATCAAGAACAAGTATCCACTTCCCAACATCAATGAGCTTTTCGAGCAACTCAAAGGTGCTAAAGTGTTCTCCAAGCTTGACCTTCTTATGGGTTATCATCAGATTCGCATTCGTGAACAAGATATTCCCAAGACAGCATTCGAACAAGCTTTGGTTCTTATGAATATCTTGTCATGTCTTTCGGCCTTGTCAATGCTCCTCCAACATTCTCTTGGATGATGAACTTCATATTTAACCCCTACACCAATGAATTCGTCTTGGTCTATCTTGATGATATTTTGGTCTTCTCCAAGAATAAGAAGGATCATGCCAAACATTTGCGATTGGTGCTAGACAAGCTCGAGAGTATCAATTCTATGCGAAGTTCTCCAAATGTGAATTTTGGCTTGATGAAGTGCTTTATCTTGGCCATATCATCTCCGCCAAGGGCATCCTTTATTAATCCGAGAAGGTGTCGCAATTGTGAATTGGGAACCTCCTCGAATGTCAAGCAGCTCCACAGTTTTCTTGGTCTTGCAAGCTATTGCGAAGATTCGTTGAGAACTTCTCCAAGATTGCAAAGCCTCTTTCCAACCTCCTTGAAGCATGTGAAATATATACGGTCTCCACGAGTGTGATGTTGCTTTCAATACCCTCAAAGAGAAACTCGTCACAGCTCTGTCTTGACTCCTCTGATGAATCCAAGCCATTGAAGTTTTCTGTGATGCTTCTCTTCAAGGTCTCGGTCTGTGTTAATGCAAGAGAAGAGAGTTGTGGCTTATACCTCTCGCCAATTGAAGCCCAACGAAAAGAACTACCCCACTCACGATCTTGAGTTGGCGGCAGTTGTCCATGCATTAATAACGTGGAGACATCTCTTGTTGGGAAGGAAAGTGGACATTTTCACCGATCACAAGAGTCTCAAGTATATCTTCACTCAGCCCAACCTCAACCTCAGGCGGACTCGATGGGTCGAAATGATTCAAGAGTACAACCCAAGTATTGAATATACTCCGGGCAAGGCCAATGTCATTGCAGATGCTTTGAGCAGGAAGGCTTCTGCAGCAGTTTAATCCTCAAGCCCTTCCAACGGATCTCTGTGAAGCTTTCCATAAGCTGAATCTTCAAGTTGTTCCTCAAGGCTTTCTTGCCAACCTCATAGTCTCTCCTACTTTGGAAGATCAGATTCGTGAGGCTCAACTTCGGATACCATGGTGAAAAAGGTGAAGCGTGGTATCGACAAGGGCATTTCAAGTACAAGTGCTTCCACATTGATGACAAAGATACTCTTTTCTTTGAGGACGGATTGTGGTTCCTAAGGGTGATCTGAGAAAAGTCATTATGAGCGAGGCACACAATTCGCTTCTATCCATTCATCACGGAAATGCGAAGATGTACCATGACCTCAAGCAGTCATATTGGTGGACTCGAATGAGGCGAAAATTGCTCAATTCGTGAATGAATGTGATGTCTGCGGAAGAGTGAAAGCGAACACCAAAGACCAGCTGGTCTCCTCCAACCTCTTGCTATTCCGAATGGAAGTTTGATCATCTTGAAATGGACTTGTGACTGGATTTCCAAAGTCCAAGCGTGGAAATGATGCTATCTTCGTTGTCATTGACAAGCTTACTAAAGTGGCTCATTTTCTTCCTATCAAAGAATCTATCACAGCAGCTCGGTTGGCGAGCTATACACCTCGAGGATTGTCTCCTTGCGGCATTCCACAAGTGATCTCTTGGACCGTGGTAGCATCTTTACCTCCAAGTTTTGGGATTCTTTTGAAGGCCATAGGCACCAACATTCGTTTCAGCACAGCTTTCCATCCTCAAACAAGTGGCCAAGTTGAGCGAGTCAATCAAATCCTTGAAGATATGCTCGGGGCTTGTGTCATTTCTTCGGTATGAAGTGGGAAGATTGTCTTCCATATGCGAGTTCTCCTACAACAACAGCTTCCAAGCGAGTTGGGCAAGGCCCCATTCGAAATTCTCTATGGCGAGAAAGTGCGTACTCCTCTCAATTGGTGCAGAGGCAGGTGAGCGCCAACTTCTTGGCAATGACTTGATCACGAAGCGGAAGAAATGTGCAAAGTCATTCGTGAGAATCTCAAAGCAGCGCAATCGCGCGGAAAACTATTATGATGATAAGCACCGTGATGTGGCTTTTGAAATCGGAGACCATGTCTACCTCCACGTCTCTCAATGAAAGACACTCGTCAACCCGGTATCAAAGGAAGCTTGCACCTAGATCGTGGGTCCTTTCAAGATCATTGGAAAAAGAGGCGATCTCTCCTATCAACGAGCTTCCATCCAACTTTGCAAATGTGCATGATGTGTTCCACGTGTCACAACTTCGCAAGTGCTTCAAGACTCTGAGCGCACTATCAACCGAAGAAATTGACCTTCAAGAAGATCTCCTTATCATGAGCACCCGTTGCTATTCTTGAAGAAACCGGCGCAAGACTACGCAACAAGTCAATCAAATTCCTGAAAGTGAAGTGGTCACACCACTCCGACCGTGAAGCCACACAGGGCGCGAGGATCACCTCCGTTCCGAATATCCGGAGTTCTTTCAGTCCTAGATCTCGGGACGAGATCCTCTTGTAGTGGTGGAGTGTTGTAACACCCCGGACGTAACTTTCCATTATTGTAACTCCAACTCTTGCCATTTTCGGCATTGTGATATGATATTCCCTCCGTGGTTGGGTTTTTCGCCTTATTGCATTTTGTCCATGTCATGCATTTTATATCATGTCATCATGTGCATCGCATTTGCATACGTGTTAGTCTCATGATTCGAGCATTTTTCCGTTGTTCGTTTTGCAATCCGGCACTCCTATCTCCCCGTGCCCCTTTTACGTTTTTCCGTGTGTGGGTACTAAACCTTCTCGGAATGGACCGAGGTTTGTCAAGTGGCCTTGGTATACCACCGTAGACCACCGGTCAAGTTTGGTCATTTGGAGCTCGTTTGGTACTCCAGCAGTTAACCGCACTCTCAAAGGCCTCTTTTAAGTTGCAGCCCAACACCCCTTCAAAACAGCCCAAAAACCCATATAAGTCACTTCCATGCTCTCCGTCGTTCGATCACGATCGTGTGGTAACTACACCTCATTTGGACTCTCCTAGCTCCTCTATGCCTATTTAAGCAAACCCCCATTCCAATCCGGGTCTTCTTCCTCCGAAACCTAAAATTCCTCCCGCGCCCGTGACGGACCGTCCGCGCCGCCCAGACGAAACGCCGCCCGTCCGGACCAACCAGCGCGCACCGTGGCCGCCGCCGCCTCGCCGCGCCCTTGCCGCCCAGGCCAGCAGGCCCTCCGGCCCGTCGCCCGCCGCTTCGCCCATGGCGCCGAGCCAGCCGAGCCCCTCCGCCGCCTCGCCGGCTGGCCAGCCAGCCAGCAGCCACCTTGCCTCCGCCCCGGCCCGCCAGCCGCCGCCCTCGCCATTGGCGCCGTCGCCGCCCGCCCACGGGACCTCGCCGCCCGCCGCCACCGGCGCGCTTCGCCAGCGCCGCCTCCCGCCAGCGCCGCCTCCCTCGCCGCGGACCCGGCCCGCCTCCTCCTCCTCGCCGGACCGGCCACCGGAGCCGCGCCGCGCCGCCGCCCTCGATCCGATCGGGCCGGATCCCGATCCGGATCCCGGTTGACTTTTTCCCCCTCTCATTTTCGTCTAAGTTTTTAATCCTGAGGTTATTTCGTGGCATTTTCAACGTAGCACATCTTTGCATCTGTAGCTCCATTTTGCGCGTATAATATATCAAAAGGTTCGTCTCGAAGAGTAGATCATTTAATCTCAGTGCATCATTTTCATTTGAGCTCATCTTGATGCCCGAAATGCTGTTGGAAGAGGGCTATGTGATGTTAGTTTCTGTTTCTTAACAGAACTTGCACTTTTGTTATTTTTGCTATGATTGATGTGTGCATCCTATGAAGTTGAGTCCTACATGCGTTTTGTAATATGCCATACCATCTTTCCAGGGGTGTATGCTATTTATTTTTGTGATCTATGTGGTGACTAGCACAAGCATGCAAAGTAGGTGTCCTGATGTTGCTGTTTTCAGCTCTGTTTCTTGATATTTTGATGCCATGTTAACTTGATGCTACCGAGAGATCCATGCATATTTTGAGTTACTTCAGTAAGGATGTTTTGTTCTACATGTCTTGCTCTATCCATCCATGCCTTTGTTTGCAATTATGTAGTGCCATAGCTTGAGTCAATCGAGCTCTACTTTTGCTATCAAATGTTTCCTGGCAGATTGTTTACATGTTATTCAATTTTGCCAAGGTTGTTGTGGTTGATCCGTATATGCTATGTTGTTGTTCTTGCCATGTATGTCTTCTATGCCATGTCTTCTTGATGTATGCATGCTTAGTTTATCATGAAAGGCTCTGTAGTGAGTGCATCGAGCTCTTAAACATGCCTACTTGTTATCAGTTTTTGACATGCCATGTTGCTGAATCTGTTAACGAAACTTGCGATATTGACATGGGTGTTACTATATTTTCTGATCCTTTTTGGCTTATGGTCAGTAAGGGACTTTTGTTCTATGCTTTGAGTAGATTCATGCCATACCTTGTTTTGCTATTTTAAGGTCCTGTAGCATGTAGTTTTGTTGCTCTGAACATTGCTACCTGATGCTGTTTTTGCCATGTCCAGCCTGATATTTTGTGCACTTTTGCCATGCTTGTTTGAACCTGTTGTGATGTGATTTAGCCGTAGCTCAGTGTTCATCTTTTGTCAAGCATCTTGAGTAGATTACTGCCATGTGCTTTGTTGGTACGTTTGGGTGCAGTAGCTTAATTTATTGTTGCTTGCTAAGTGGTATCATCTGTTAATGGCAGATTTGTGCCATTCTTGTTTTGCTTGTCATTTGCAAACCGTGCATCCGATTCGGTGATCTTTATATCGATTTCAACGAAATCATCTCATCTTTCAGTGGCATACTTGGTTTGCCAAGTTGATGCCTGGTTCATCATTTTCCTTCCGAGCGCGCATCGCATTGCATATCACATCCGCATATCATGTCATATTATGCATCATGTTGATTGTGCATTGCACCGTGATTTATTGTGGTTCTTTTGTTTGTGTTCTTGCTTTGGGTAGAGCCGGGAGACGAGTACGTGAACGAGGAACCTGTTGAGAACGCTTACGAGGATCAAGCTTTCGACAACTCGAGAACATTGCGGCAAGATGACCATACCCTCGAAATCACTTATATCTTTGCTATGCTAGATGCTCGCTCTTTTGCTATGCCTATGCTGCGATGCCTACCACTTGCTATATCATGCCACCCATGTTGCCATGTCAGCCCTAACCATCCTTTTCCTAGCAAACCGTTGATTGGCTATGTTACCGCTTTGCTCGGCCCCTCTTATAAGCGTTGCTAGTTGCGGTGAAGATGAAGTTTGTTCCTTGTTGGAACATGGAGATGTTGTTCCTTTTTGGAACATGTTTACTTGTTGGGGATATCACAATATTTATCTGCTATAATTAATACATCTATATATTTGGTAAAGGGTGGAAGGCTCGGCCTTATGCAGTGTTTTGTTCCTCTTGCCACCCTAGTTTCCGTCATACGGTGTTATGTTCCTTGATTTAGCGTTCCTTACGGTTGGGTGATTTATGGGACCCCCTTGACAGTTCGCTTTGAATAAGACTCGTCCGGCAAGGCCCAACATTGGTTTTACCATTTGCCACCTAAGCCTTTTTCCCCGGGTTTCGCGAGCCGAGGTCATCTTTATTTAACCCCGGACCAGTGCTCCTTTGAAAGCCGTGCCCTTGTTATGAGGCAGATGGGAATTTGTTAATGTCGGTTGTAGAAAACCCGAAGTTGACCTCAAATAAAATACACATCAACGGCGTGTGTAACCGTGATGGTCTCTTCTCGTGGTCCGGGAAGTGAACACGATGTTGGAGTTATGTTTGGCGTAAGTAGTCGGGATCACTTCTTGATCGCCACTAGCTTCACGACCGTGCTTTGCTTCTCTTCTCGCTCTCTTTTGCGATGTAGCCACCATATATGCTAGTAAACTTGCTGCAGCTCCACCTTACAACTCTGTCCTTCCTATAAGTTTAAATAGTCTTGATCTCGCGGGTGTGAGATTGCTGAGTCCCGTGACTCACAGATTCTACCAAACAGTTGCAGGTTCCAGCGATGCGGTCAGGGAGCGCATACCGAGCTCAAGTGGGAGTTCGACGAGGCGTGGTCGTTACTATGTGTCTTTCCTGATGATCGATAGTGGTGCCCAGTTGGGACGATCGGGATCTGTGTAGCATTTGGGGTATCTTCTTTTATTTTGGTTCCATAGTCGGACCTTGAGTGTACTCGAATGATGGATGTTTATTTATGTATTGTGTGAAGTGGCACTGTAAGCCAATTATGTATCTCTTTCCCTTATGTATTACATGGGTTGTGTGAAGATTACCTCACTTGCGACCTTTGCTTTCAATGCGGTTATGCCTCTAAGTCGTGCCTCGACACGTGGGAGATATAGCCGCATCGAGGCGTTCTGAGACTCCAACGCAGATCTTGAGTTGAAGCCGACCACCTTGACTCGAGGCGCTGGGCGGCGCCGAGGAGGCGGGAGGTGGCCTTGATGGAGAAGATCAAGGCCGGCGGGCGCTTGGCGATTCTTCTTGCCGCCTGAACACTTTTAGAGAAATGTGAAGCCTTGGACCGAGGTCTCGTGGATGTTGCCTTGACCATCGACGGGGCTGGCGCGCAGCTGGGGATGGAGGATCTCGGGTATTCCTCCGATGAGCACCTCCAACCCAGCGCCAAGCTCAGCTTGTTCTTCAAGGCGTGGCGGCGGCCTCCAGCGACTCGGGAGAAGATCCCAAAACAGCTGGCCATCGAGTCGCGCATGATCTGCGGGAGCTCTTCAAAAGGTCTTTGGTGAAGGTGGCCTTCCGCAACCCAGGCCTCAACCTCACCAACGTCCTCAAGACCTTGCCGCGGACGCTGATGTGGAAGCGCTCAAGACCCTTGTCGCACCCATTGTGGACAAGGTGAGCGGGATCAAGAGGGTTGAGGGCGATCGCGTGGATTAGGCCGCCCGTTTTCTCCTTTCCTTGTCGCTGCTGGTCATGTTATGAGAACAACCTATTAGAGCTGCGACAAGCTATCTTGTAATATGACTCTATTTCGGGTAGTGATTGCTATGTTATTTCCTTTACTTGATTCCTTCCTTCGTATGTTTTTGCCATACGCTTTTAGGGAACTTGTCGGCGCAGGCACCTTAGCATGGCGCTGAGTCTTGAGACGTCGGCAGCCTCTTTGCGGTGCCGCTACTGACAAAAAACCTTATCGCAACTAATCGCAGCTCACTTAAGTTGTTGGCGGACTCGAAACAAAGTAAGGGCGCAACTAGCTACGAGTTGGTTCCTCCGCGCACAGGTTTTCCATACAAAGCACGGTCATTCAAGGAAGATAACTTAAAAAATTTAAACTAATTGCTCGAGCTTTAGCAACTTAGCTTTTCTGTCGTTTGCTTCCCTGTAAGGCGAAACTTCCTTGAGCGACGCTTGGTCCACACATTATATTCTCCTTTCCCCCCGGCAAACTTGTGGGCGAGGGAACCTTCCTTTCTTTGAGAAAGAGAAAGAAGAGAAAATAAAGATATGGAGCCTTACGGCTCGTTATTGCTTACCGGGGTTAAGCGCTGCACAAAGTGTCAGATAATGCATGCGAATAAAAAAATAGAAAGCATGAAATTGACAAGATGTGCAGAGCACATGAGCTTTACTTATGCATGGGGTCTGTGCCCGGCTTTGTACAAAGGATTACATGCAACATCGGCAAGACTTGTACAAAAGGTGGTTGCCGGAACAGGTTCCGGCAACCGCGCCTATATGTAAAACTTACGAAGATGCTCAATGTTCGAGTTGCTCACGAATGCCATCTTCGGTCTCAAAGCGGACAGCGCCGGAGCCTAGTATTTCGTTTCACCCGGTAAGGCCTTCCCACTTGGCGTCAACTTGTTGGAATTCTTGGCGGACTGAGCAGCGCCGAAGAACAAGGTCGCCTTCCTCGAGACTTCGGCATTAACTGCGGCTATGGTAGCGGCGCAAAGCTTGCTTTGTATCGAGCAGCTCGTCTGACAACTGAAGGCGGTCCTCCTCAAGGAGCGGTCGTCATCTGGTCGCAATTGCTCTTGGTCAAGCTCATCATAGCGAGCACTCGAGGTGACCCGTATATGAGTTCCGTGGGGAGAACTGCCTCTGCTCCATAGACTAGGCGAAAGGTGTGCGGCGGTGGCTCGATTTGGCGTCGTCTGATCGACCAAGAACCACCGGCAGCTCCTCAATCCAGTTCTTTCCGCACTTGTGCAGCCTATCGAAAGTCCTGGTCTTGAGCCCGCGCGCAGCCCAGCATTGCCCTGTCCGCTTGACCGTTACTTCTCGGATGAGCAGCGAAGCGAAGCAGAACCTTGGCGCCAAGATCTTGGGCGTCTTGCATGAAGGTGTGGCTCGTGAATGCGTGCGTTGTCGGTGATGATCTGTTAGGGATCGAAGCGACAAACAATCGACTGAAGTACTTGATCTGCTTGTGTGCTGTCACCTTCCTCACTACTTCCACTTCCGGCCACTTTGTGAACTTGTCAATTACAGCGTACAAGTACTCAAAGCCCCGACAACTTCGGGGAAAGGGCGAAGAATGTCGAGCCCCAGGACCGAAAATGGCGAGGATAAAGGGATCGTCTGGAGAGCTTGAGCTGGCTGGTGTATCTGCTTGGAATGGGCATCACGCTTCACACTTGGTTACTTGTGCGGTTGCATCACGGAGGCTGTCGGCCAAAGAAACCTTGCGGAGCGCTTTGCGGCAAGTGCTCTTCTTGCCAATGTGGTGACCACATATGCCTCCATGTATCTCTGCCAACAGCTTTTGCCCGTCTTCTGGTGAATACACTTCAATTTCACACCGTTGAGTCTCATACATGCGTGTGTTGTCGACAAACTGGTACATACTTGATTGCCGGGCTACTCTTTCCGCTTCTTCTTGCTCTTGGGAAGTTCTCTGTCTGAAGAAGCAGACAATCTGCTGTGCCCATCTTTGGAGCTTGCGGCTCGACAACAAGGACTAAAGGCACATCTGTTGCAGCGGAACATCCGCTTCTCTGGCGAGAACCTGCGGCTCAGCGGAGCTTAGCGTTTCCGGCAAGCTTGCGAAGCAAAACTTGTCGGGACCGTGCGCTTCAGCGGAACAAACCCTAGGGCTTGCCGGGCAGACTGCTCCTCGGCACCCTTGGTGTTGATCTTGAGGACCTTCTTGGCGGCGGCTTGGGAGCTCTGCGGAAAGTAGTCACCAGAAATCAACTTCCTCTTCTTGCTATGTCCAGTTGATGGCGTTACAGACGGTTGAGTTAGTTTGAGCACAAAGATCCCTGGTTCCACAGGTAACTTAAGTCTGGCGCGCTTGACGAGCCATCGGCAATGTCGTTCGAGCTCTTGGAACATATTCCATCTGTAGGCCGTCAAAGTGCTCTTCTAGCTTTCTTACTTCACCAACATAAGCTTCCATCAACGGACTCTGATAACTCTTGTTTACTTGGCGGACGACAAGCTGTGAGTCACCCCTGACAATAAGCTTCTTGATCCCAAGGTCTACTGCGATCCTGAGACCGTCAAGCAAACCTTCATACTCTGCAGTATTGTTTGTTGCTTGCTCCTTGGGAAAGTGCATCGGACTACGTGCTTGAGGTGCTCTCCGGTGGGTGCGACAAGTAGCACGCCCTTGCCGGCGCCTTGCAGCGAAAGGCACCATCGAAGTACATCAGCCACTCTTTGCTTGCTTCCTTGGCGGGATGCTCGTTTCTGGAATTTCTTCATCTTGTGTTGGCATCCATTCTGCTATGAACTCCGCCGATGCTCTGCTTTGGATAGTTGAACTGCTCTCAAACTTGAGGCCAAAGCTTGACAGTTCGGTGCCCACTCGACAATCCTGCTGTTGCTTCGGATTTTGCGGTATCCTCTTCAGCGAAAGCAGTGATGGCTGTGATCTCATGTGCTTGGAAGTAATGGCGCAGCTTTCTCGAGGCCATGAGAAGGCGAAAAGCAATTTTGCACACCGTAGTACCTTGACCTAGCCCCTGCGAAGGGCCGACAAAATAAACTGGTAGCTGCACCATCCTTTTCGCATCTTCTCACGTGCTGCGAGATCCATCTTTATCGGGACGAGCTTGCGGTGAAGTCCCTTGCTTGTCGCTGGATGCATCTGCCGTGGTTGCTGGCTCATCATCCGCCTCCCTCTCTGCTACTAACGCAGCACTAACCACTTGATTGGTTGCCGCTATATATAGCAGCAACTTCTCTTGTGGCTTAGGTGCGACAAGTGTTGGAGTGGAGGACAGGTATCTCTTTAAGTCCTGCAGTGCAGCCTCCGCTTCCGGAGTCCATTTGATTGGACCTGCCTTTTTCAATATGTTGAAAAATGGCAGGGCGCGCTCAGCAGACCTAGAGATAAACCTGCTGAGAGCAGCTACGCAACCGGCAAGCCTTCGTACATCCTTGGCCTTTGGTGCTTCAATCTGCTCAAGGGCCTTGATCTTGTCGGGATTGGCTTCAATTCCCGCTGAGACCACGAAGAACCGAGAAGCTTGCGGAGGGACTCCAAACACACACTTCTCGGGGTTGAGCTTGAGGTTGATCTTGCGCAGATTTGCAAAGGTTTCGTCTAAATCTTGAATCAGTCGCCTTGTCCTTGCTCTTGACCACTATGTCATCCATGTAGGCTTCCACATTTACGTGTATTTGCGGCTCAAAAGCGTCATGGACTACCCTTGCAAATGTTGAACTAGCATTCTTTAAACGAAAGGCATCCGTGCGAAAGCAGTGGGTGCCACATGGGGTGATGAGTGCGGTCTTCTCCTCATCCTCTTCGCCATGAAGATCTGATGGTATCCTGAGTATGCATCAAGAAATGAAAGCAAGTCACATCCGGCCGTGGAGTCAACAATCGATCGATCTTGCGGCAAGGGAAATGGGTCTTTGGGACAAGCTTTATTAACATCGGTAAAGTCGATACAAAGCCTCCATTTCCGTTTGCCTTCGCGCGACTACGAGATTGGCCAACCACGTGGGATGGAGCACTCCTCGACAAGGCCTGCTACTTCCAATTTATTGATTTCTTACGTGATGAATTCTTGGCGCTCCCGCACCTTCGACTTTACGCTTGATGGGCGCGCGCGAGGACAGACGGCAAGATGGTGCTCGATTACTTTCACAGGAACACGGGGATGTCGGGGCGGTTGCCACGCAAACACGTCGGCGTTAAGCCCGAGGAAAACAACGGCGCTTTCTATTTAGGGTCGAGAGTGGCAGCGATGGTGAAGGTACCACGGTGCCATCCTCCTTGGCGGACACCCTCTTGGTCTCGGTGGAGCTACCATTGTATTCTTACACTTGCGGTGGAGCTCAATGGTGCGTCCTCGGCGGTAGCGCAGCACTCCGAAGAGGTGCGCTTGCGGAGTGGGCATCGAACTCTTGCGGACTTGGTCTTCTTCTTTGCCCGGGAGCTTCAGCGGCAAGTGACTTGCGATCTGTTGCGGCTGCTGCTTCCGGTAGATCTTGTCGGCGCGAATAAGAGCATCCTTCTTGTCGCCGAGGGACGAAATGATGCTTATCGGGCTGGCATCTTCACATGTTGTATGCATAATGAGAGGCTGCCATGAATTTGGCAAGTCTTTGAATGACCAAGTATCCCATTGTAAGGCAATGGAAAGTCAACAACGTCAAAAGTGACCCTCTCGGTCCTGAAGTTCAACTTCGCTGCCAAATGTCACCGGCAATGTGATCTTTCCCTTGACTTGCTCCTTCCGGATTGATTCCTTGGAATGTGCGGTCTCTTGAGCTTCGCCATCGGGGATCTGGATTTTACGGAGTACCGCGGAGAAGATCAGGTTCAAGCCGGCCCGCCATCAACTAGCATCTTAGTGACCTTGAGGTTGCGGATAGTTGGTGAAACCAACATCGGCAAGCACCCGACCGCAGATTATGCGATCGGGTGGTCCTCAATATCAAAGATGATAGGCGTGCTGGACCATTTCGAGGCTTGCGTGACTCGGCGGATGGTTACGCGCATTGACTTCCGCATCCACCGCTTGAGCTGGCGGTGTGAAGTATGCGAAGAAGCACCACCGTCAGCGCACAAGACCTCGTGGCTTTCTGGAACTCCTGCTCATCGGTCTCGTCATCATCCATATCTTCATCGTCGTCGTCTTCTTCATCCTTATCGCGGCGGCGGGAGGTCTGTCTCCTTGCCCTTTGCTTGGCCTTGCATAGCGTCCTCCTCGGCGGGCGTTTCTTGCCGGCTCCTCCAGCACCTTCCTGGGCCTTCTCCTTGTCGCGCCGCTCGTATTCAGCCTTTTGCTGCTCGACAAGCTGCTCGACCTTCTTGCAGCTTTGGAGGTCATGACCCTTGGTGCGGTGGATCTTGCAGTACTGTTTGTTGGTACCGTCCTGCTTGTCGGCGACCGCCACAGCCTGGTAGTTGGTGCCTGCGCCAATCTCCTTGCCGGAGCTACCAGCTTTGGCTTCCTTGGCGCCACCTCCGTTGTCGGACTGCTCAATGACTAGCACATCTTTGCCTTTCTTCTTCCTGTTGTTCCGCCGCCGGTTCTTCTTTGCCGGGGCAGCCTCCTCACTATCAGATCCTCCTGCTTCTGCAGTTTCTCCGGGGAGTCAACTCCCTTCCTCGGCGTGCACACTTGCCGGCGGGGCATATAGCTCATCGGCGTCTCGATCTTGCACATCGCCATCTCCTCCGCATCCTGCGGTTTCGCGCGTTCGATGGAGCAGCGCTGATTACATGGCGGTGGACATCTGAGATGTTGTCTTTGTCAGGGCTGAATCTCTGAATGTACTTGCGCAGGGCTCTCCTTCCTTACAGGCGGCAGATGAAGGTCGCTCTCTTGGCCATGAGGCTTGTGGCGCTGTAAAGCGCCGACAAACTGATGGCATAGATCTGCCAGGAGGATATGGGTTGTCCGGCAAGTGCATGAGCCAGATCGACATTGGGCTTGAGTACCGGCGGGAAGTAGTTGGCCAGATCTTGTCGTCTCGCCCCGGCAGCTTGCACCGCGATGGTGTAGATCTTGAGGAACTCCGATGGATCGACTTGCCGTCATACTTCTACGATGCGTCGGCTTGAAAGTCTTCGTCTTTGGCCCTTTGGACTTGCCGCAACTCACGAGTGAACGCAGGGCAACCTACCGCGTACGGCAAGTCGCCTGGTTCCCCTGGTGCATGCATGTCGACAGGGGACCCAGCGCGCTGGTCTGATTAACGTCGCGCTTCTCATCGGCGCTCAATGCGAGTTCGAGCGTCTTCTTGCTGTCGTTCGTGAAGAACTTGGCGCTGATCGCGACGAGCTCGTGGATCTGATGATGCGGTGGAGTCACTGTCGAGGTGGATCCGGCGAGTCGGCGATCTTGGCCTTCAGGGCGGAGAGTGCATGGTGGCTGCACCCCCACCGGTTTCGTCGCCATCGGCTCGTGCTTGGCAGTCCTGCCGCGGCAGCGATGTACTCGGCTGCCGCGGAGTGTCGCCGTTGGCAAAGCCGATGAGACTCTGAATGGTGGCCCTCCATTCATCGATCTTGTCTGCCGTTGGAGGGTAATCTAGGAGCAGTTGAGCGCTCGCCAAAGCTTCTGCTGGAGTGGCGGGCTGCAGTGGCGAACGGCGCGAGGAGCGGGATATGCTCAGACTTCTAACTATGTTAGAAGGCGATATCCGTCCCAGCGACCGTGCCTCGCTTCGTGCCGGCATGTTGGCGTGCATGCTGGTCTTGAGCACCCGAGATCCACCAGCTCGATCTTGGTCCAGCGAGCGTATGGCATTGTGAATACAATGGCGTTGTCGATCCCGCGCCTCCCCGAGATGGGCGCGGTGCATGTCTGAGCGCCGAGGTCTGCGCAGCCTTGTCCTTGGGCTTGGCAGCACCATGGGCTCCCTCGTCGGCGCCCGTTCTTCCGCCGGCGTCTACCCCACCACTCGTTTGCTCGGTGGTGGTGGGATCGGCGATGGACGGATCAGCTACCGCCGAAGCCTTCTTCTTCGTGGCATGTCGATGAAGAAGATGAAGATCTAGCTTCGTGTGAGCGCGGATCAGGTTCACACAATCTCGGCGCCCTACCCGGCGCGCTAAAGATGTCGGGAAGCTGATCCGCGAACACCTATGGGACGGCGGACCGAGCCCCTCGGTTCGGCGGGGGCGGAGATCGCCGAAGAAGCAGATCGAGGCAAATCACACGAGCGGTTTACCCAGCTTGGAGCTCTCCGGAGATAACACTCCTCTTGCTGCATGTCGAGTGTATTGTGTTCTTGCTTGGGGCGCTGAGTGCTACAATACACACCAGCTGCTAACGAGACCGGCGTGAGTGTTTTCGCCTTCAAAACCCCCCTCTCGTTGCGCATGGGCCTCCTTTTATATGCTCAAGGGGTCTCCGACAGGTGGAAACGTAGACAAAGGTAAAAATGGGAAAAGAATTGTGGTTGGTACAACTACTTGTACAGTGTATCATACCTAACCCTGACGGCAGGGGACAAAGGCATTAAATGCCCGTCTGCGTCGCCCAAACAGTGCAAAAAAGGGACCGTCAGGGACGCCACCGCTTGCCACGATGGTAGTCTTGTCTGCGTCGCTTGCCACCGCGCACCGCTGGCCGCACACCCTCTTGCCACGCGCGCTTGGAAAGGTCCCAGGGCGACACGTTGGTGGATGTCTTTGGAGCGCGGTCTGAGTGGTAGTCTGCGGCAAAAGCGCCTTGCCTTGATTGTTGCCTTGTCGCGTCCGGAAGCTTGTCGCTCGCCGGGCCTTGCCGGGACGCGTGGCGCGTCGCGGCAAGTTCCTTGAGATGCCTTGGTTGGCCTTCCCGGCAAGCTCCTCTTGCCGGGGCCTTGTCTCCTTGGCTTGAATACTTTGGTCATGCCTTGGTTGGCCTTCCCGGCAAGCCCCTCTTGCCGGGGCCTTGTCTCCTTGGCTTGAATACTTTGGTCATGCCTTGGTTGGCCTTCCCGGCAAGCTCCTCTTGCCGGGGCCTTGTCTCCTTGGCTTGAATACTTTGATCATGCCTTGGTTGGCCTTCCCGGCAAGCTCCTCTTGTCTGGGCCTTGTCACCTTGGCTTGAATACTTTGTTCTTGAATGGCTCCAAAGGAACCACGGAGGACCTTGGCGGTCACCCGGCAAGCCTTGCCGCGGGGTGCTGCAACTGCCCGTGCACGAGTTCGGGATACTAGGGTACCCCTACTCTAGTACACTGACATACAAATTGCCCTGTTGTCCTATTTGTTTTTTCGATTTTTGGAGTTACAGAAGTATTTGAACTAGCCAGATTACTACACACTGTTCTGTTTTTGACAGATTCTGTTTGCTATGTGTTGTTTGCTTATTTTGATGATTCTATGGGTAGTATAGAGGGGTATGAACCATGGATAAGTTGAAATACAGTAGATACTACGCCAATATAAATAAAGAATGATTTCACAACAGTACCCAAAGTGGTGATTTATTTTGTTATACTAACGGAGCTTATGAGATTTTCTGTTGAGTTTTGTGTTGTGAAGTTTTCAAGTTTTGGCTAAGGATTTGATGGAAAATGGAATAAGGATTGGTAAGAGCCTAAGCTTTAGGATGTCCAAGGCACCCCAAGGTAATATTCAAGGACAACCAAGAGCCTAAGCTTGGGGATGCCCCGGAAGGCATCCCCTCTTTCGTCTTCGTCTATGGGTAACTTTACTTGAGGCTATATTTTTATTCACCACATGATATGTGTTTTGCTTGGAGCGTCTTTTATGATATGAGTCTTTGCTTTTTAGTTTGCCACAATCATCCTTGCTGTACACACCTTTTGAGAGGGACACACATGAATCGTGATTTATTAGAATACTCTATGTGCTTCACTTATATCTTTTGAGCTAGGCAATTTTGCTCTATTGCTTCACTTATAACTTTTTAGAGCATGGTGATGATTTTATTTTATAGAAATTGATGAACTATCATGCTTCACTTATATTATTTTGAGAGTCTTTAAACAGCATGGTAATTTGCTTTGGTTATAAATTTAGTCCTAGTATGATCGGCATCCAAGAGGCATATAATAAAAACTTTCATATAAAGTGCATTGAATACTATGAGAAGTTTGATTCTTTATGATTGTTTTGAGATATGAAGATGGTGATATTAGATTCATACTAGTAAGTAATTGTGAATCTGAGAAATACTTGTGTTAAAGTTTTTGATTCCCGTAGCATGCACGTATGGTGAACCGTTATGTGATGAAGTCGGAGCATGATTTAATTATTGATTGTCTTCCTTATGAGTGGCGGTCGGGGACAAGCGATGGTATTTTCCTACCAATCTAACCCCCTAGGAGCATGCGCGTAGTACTTCGTTTTGTAATAAATGTATGAGTTCTTTATGACTAATGTTGAGTCCATGGATTATACGCACTCTCACCCTTCCACCATTGCTAGCCTCTCTAGTAACGCGCAACTTTCGCCGATACCATAAACCCACCATATACCTTCCTCAAAACAGACAACATACCTACCTATTATGGCATTTCCATAGCCATTCCGAGATATATCTCCATGCAACTTTCCACCGTTCCGTTTATTGTGACACGCTTCATCATTGTCATATTGCTTTGCCTGATCATGTAGTTGACATCGTATTTGTGGCAAAGCCACTGTTCATAATTCTTTCATACATGTCACTCTTAATTCATTACACATCCCGGTACACCGCCAGAGGCATTCATATAGAGTCATATTTTGGTCTAAGTATTGAGTTGTAAGTAAATAAAAGTGTGATGATCTTCATTATTAGAGCATTGTCCCATGTGTGGAAAGGATGATGGAGACTATGATTCCCCCACAAGTCGGGATGAGACTCCGGACGAAAAAAAAGAGGCCAAAAAATGAGACAAGGCCCAAATAAAAAAATGAGAGAAAAGAGAGAAGGGGCAATGCTACTATCCTTTTACCACACTTGTGCTTCAAAGTAGCACCATGATCTTCATGATAGAGAGTTTCCTATATTGCCACTTTCATATACTAGTGGGAATTTTTGATTATAGAACTTGGCTTGTATATTCCAATGACGGGCTTCCTCAAATTTCCGTAGGTATTCTTGAGCAAGCGAGTTGGATGCACACCCACTTAGTTTCTTTTTGAGCTTTCATAAACTTATAGCTCTAGTGCATCCGTTGCACGGCAATCCCTACTCACTCACATTGATATCTATTGATGGGAATCTCCATAGACCATTGATACGCCTAGTTGATGTGAGACTATCTCCTTCTTTTCGTCTTCTCCACAACCACCTTCTATTCCACCTATAGTGCAATGTCCATGGCTCATGCTCATGTATTGCGTGAAAGTTGAAAAAGTTTGAGAATATCAAAAGTATGAAACAATTGCTTGGCTTGTCATCGGGGTTGTGCATGATTTGAATATTTTGTGTGATGAAGATGGAGCATAGCCAGACTATATGATTTTGTAGGGATAAGCTTTCTTTGGCCATGTTATTTTGAGAAGACATAATTTCCTTGTTAGTATGCTTGAAGTATTATTGTTTTTATGTCAATATTAAACATTTGTTTTGAATCTTACGGATCTGAACATTCATGCCAGAATAAATAAATTACATGGATAAATATGTTAGCTAGCATTCCACATAAAAAAATCTGTTTTATCATTTACCTACTCGAGGACGAGCAGGAATTAAGCTTGGAGATGCTTGATACGTCTCCAACGTATCTATATTTTTTTTATCGTTACATGCTATTATATTATCTACTTTGGATGTTTTATATGCATTAATATGCTGTTTTATATTATTTTTGGGACTAACCTATTAACCTAGAGCCCAGTGCTAGTTCATGTTTTTCCCTGTTTTTGAGTTTCGCAGAAAAGGAATACCAAATGGAGTCCAAACGGAATAAAACCTTCACGATGATTTTTATTGGACCATAAGACAACCAGGAGACTTGGAGATGAAACGGAGTCCTGGTTGTCTTCAGTCAAGAAAATCATCATGAAATTTAGTTCGTTGGACTCCGTTAATATTCCTTTTCTATGAAACTCTAAAAGCGAGGGAAAAACAGAAGCGGCATTGGGCTCTAGGTTAATAGGTTAGTCCCAAAAATAATGTAAAATAGCATATTAATGCATATAAAACATCCAAAACAGATAATATAATAGCATGGAACAATAAAAAATTATAGATACATTGGAGACGTATCAGGCACCAACTGCGCCAAGGGCGCGCTCGCGCAATACTACTCCATCTCTGGTATCCGACTCGACCTGGCCTCCGTGGCCCATCCTCAGTCCAACAGCTAGGTCGAGCGGGCTAACGGCTTCATCCTGTCCGGCATCAAGCCGCGGCTCGTCGAGCCCCTCATCTGTTCACCTGGCAGCTAGCTTGACGAGCTGCCGACAGTCCTCTGGAGTCTCCGCATGACTCCAAACCAGTCGACCGGGTTCACCCCGTTCTTCCTCGTCTACGGAGTAGAAGCCGTCATCCAGACCCACATCGAATTCGACTCACTGCGAGTCGTAATGTACACCGAAGCCCAAGCCAAGGAAGCCCGTGAAGACGTCGTCGGCCTTCTCGAAGAAGCACGCCTCTTGGCCCTCAGCCGATCTGCCATCTATCAGCAAGGTCTGAGGCACTACCACATCAAGAAGATCAAGCCCCTCGCGTTCCGCGAAGGAGACCTCGTCCTCCGGCTTGTCCAGCGGCAAGCCGACCAGCACAAGTTGGCCTCCCCATGGGAGGGCCCCTTCATCATCAGCAAAGCCTTGTGTGACCGCAACGCCTACTACCTCGTCGACGCCCGCAAGCCGAACAAGCGCAAGAGAGACACCACCGGCAAAGAGACAAGTCGGCCCTGGAATGCAGAGCTCCTGCGCCCATTTTACAGTTTGCTGTATGCACGTATGTATCACTGCCTTTTGTAATCGTATGAAAAACTATGGGACCACCAAACGACGCTCGTGGGCTGCCTTTTCCTGCCAAGTTCTTGTGTTCAACACTTGTAAATGTTCTCAAAACTCCACCACTGGGTTGGCTTGCTCAACCCAGGGGCTCAGGGGCTGGCCGGCTTGACCATCACCCGTCATCCCTCTTAGCACATCCAGACATGTTCGGGTTGCCAAGGTCCTCCAATTCGCCCTACGAAACAGTCTGGCTTCGGCTGTTGGCCGGCAAGAACTATGGGCCAAAGCACCAACACACCGTGAAACATTAAGTGGGGTCCGCCGGATTGGCCAACCCGGTGTCACCGCACTAAGTTGCCGCACGACCGACTACTCGCCAGCCGGCCCAGTGGGTGTTTCGCTCGCGCTCAATGTTCGAAGGGCCTAAGTACCGCACGCTCCCTCCAAGAGTCGAACTCCTTGTCACAGACCGGAACCCGACTGTTCGACTCGCGGGGGGAAGGCCCAAAGAGGAAGCAAGCGAGAAAAATGGTTTAGAAAACAAAGAGCGAAGGCGCAAACATTCACGCAAATGTTTACATTACGATAAAAATGGTCCCAAGGCCGAAGTTCATTACATTCACCAACACCCCAATGGGTGGGTGGACCTGCTACTTAACGAGAATGTTAAAAATATAAACGGGACGGCTTCGGCTTCAGATAGCTCCAACGTCGGTTTCGCAGCCGTCGGCTCCCCCTTGGTGGCCTCCGGGTTCATCGAGGCACCGGTATCATCCAACCCGGCGTCCTCATCCGTGTAGAGTCCTGACTCCTCGGAGCTGCCCTGCGTGTCATCCAGCCACATGCCAAAGTCTTCTGGAAGCACCACCCCACCGTCGTTCGTCCGCTCCAACTGGAACTCGTCGTGCAGCGCGAACCCGGCTATGTAGCTAGTCCTGGCGGCAAGCCGACCCGCTTCCGCCTGCAGCTGGCGCTCCATGCCGACTCGTTGGCCCATTAGCTGGTCCAGCACCAAGTCCGGGTACCAGGACATGACGAACCGCAGCGCCATCTCGGTGCCGGCACGAGCGGTGGAGACGTGCCATGCGTGAAGCCGCGTCGGCCGGCCTCCAGCCACCGCGCCAGCCGCATGAAGCTGTTGGGCGCAACAGCACCAGACCAGAGGTCCGACGTCATCTCCATGCCGGCGGCAGAGACCCGTGCCATCAGCTCGCCCAAGACCTTTAGGCAAGCCTCGACGGCGTCCATGATCTCCGAGAAGGTCCCCCCGACATTGAGGTCAAGCCCGGTGCCCACGACGCCCTGAGGCGACCGCTGAAAGCGGACGACCTCCTCCGCCACCTTGTGCGTCTCCGGGAAGTGTCCTTTCAAGAAGAAGAGCAAGACGGTCAGCAATGAAAAAGAAAAGCCGGCTTCACATCCCGACAAACTCAAAAAGAAAGCACTTACTGGAGAAGGTCCCGTCTAGGTGCTGCGGTTCAAGCAACATACCGTGCTGCTCCCAGCTGTCGACACGGCCGCGCGCTGCAAGCGCCTTCTCCAGCTCAGCGCCCTTGTCGATGACTCCCTTCAGCTCGGCGTCCTTGGCGGTCGCCGCCTGACCGTGCTCCTCCTTGAGATGGAGGAGTTCCGGCTGGTAGGCCTCCATCGTTTGGGCCTCTGCCATCTTCAAGCGCTCCACCTCAGCCTGAAGTTGGCCCTTGTCATCGGCCAGCCGGTCGCGCTGCTGGCTGGCTTCGACAAGCACCTACTAGGCCTCCGCCGCCTTGGCCGCCTCTGCCTTGAGGTGCTCTACCTTAGCCTGAAGCTGACTCTTGTCGCCAGCCAGCTGCTCGTGCTGCCGGCCGGCTTCGACAAGCGCATGCTGGGCCGCCACCACCTTGGCGGCCTCCGCCTTCAGCTGCTCCACCTCGGTTGGCCGGCGTCAGCAACCGCCTGGTCATGCTTCTGGCCGGCTTCAGCAAGCCGGGTATGCAAGACCGACACCTCGGCCGTGGCAGCTACATGACGAAGACTTAAAGTCAGGACAAAGTTAGAAAATACTTTAAAGATTTGACCCAACTACTACGTAGTTGGCCCGAATCTCGGGGGCTACACCCAGTGGGTGCGCTAGCGCGCACCCACTAAGAGCACGCAAAAACTTATCTTCGGCGAGGTGAAGCACCTCCTCCCGGACGGCGAGCCGCGCCGTGAGCTGCTGGTGCTTGTCCAGGAGCTGGTTGTAGATGCTGACCCGGTGAACGTCTAGTTACTGCAAGAAAGTGAGAGTCAGCACATGACAGAGCATTTGAAAAATCGACCCAACTACTATGTAGTTGGCCCGAATCTCGGGGGCTACACCCAGTGGGTGCGCTAGCACACCCCCACTTACTAGTTGCGAGAAAGAAGAAAGAGAAAGAAAAACTTACCAGCACAATGCACTCCAGCTCCCGCGCCCTGATGTCTACTACACAACCTTCTTCTTGTAGACGTTGTTGGGCCTCCAAGTGCAGAGGTTTGTAGGACAGTAGCAAATTTCCCTCAAGTGGATGACCTAAGGTTTATCAATCTGTGGGAGGCGTAGGATGAAGATGGTCTCTCTTAAACAACCCTGCAACCAAATAATAAAGAGTCTCTTGTTTCCCCAACACACCCAATACAATGGTAAATTGTATAGGTGCACTAGTTCGGTGAAGAGATGGTGATACAAGTGCAATATGGATGGTAGATATGAGTATTTGTAATCTGAAAATATAAAAACAGCAAGGTAGCAAGTGATAAAAGTGAGCGTAAACGGTATTGCAATGGTAGGAAACAAGGCCTAGGGTTCATACTTTCATTATTGCAAGTTCTCTCAACAATAATAACATAACCTGGATCATATAACTATCCCTCAACATGCAACAAAGAGTCACTCCAAAGTCACTAATAGTGAAGAACAAACAAAGTGATCACGGTAGGGTTGAAACCACCTCAAAGTTATCCTTTCTGATCGATCTATTCAAGAGTCCGTAGTAAAATAACACGAAGATATTCTTTCCGTTCGATCTATCATAGAGTTTGTACTAGAATAACACCTTAAGACACAAATCAACCAAAACCCTAATGTCACCTAGATACTCCCATGTTACCTCAAGTATCCGTGGGTATGATTATACGATATGCATCACACAATCTCAGATTCATCTATTCAACCAACACATAGAACTTCAAAGAGTGCCCCAAAATTTCTATCGAAGAGTCAAGACGAAAACATGTGCCAACCCCTATGCATAAGTTCAAATGAACCCGCAAGTTGATCACCAAAACATACATCAAGTGAATCATGTGATATCCCATTGTCACCACAGATAAGCACATGCAAGACATACATCAAGTGTTCTCAAATCCTCAAAGACTCAATCTGATAAGATAAATTCAAAGGGAAAACTCAATCCATTACAAGAGAGTAGAGGGGGAGAAACATCATAAGATCCAACTATAATAGAAAAGCTCGCGGTACATCAAGATTGTGCCAAATCAAGAACACGAGAGAGAGAGAGAGAGAGAGAGAGAGATCAAACACATAGCTACTGGTACATACCCTCAGCCCCGAGGGTGAACTACTCCCTCCTCGTCATGGAGAGCGCCGGGATGATGAAGATGGCCACCGGTGATGGATCCCCCCTCCGGCAGGGTGCCGGGACAGGTCCCGATTTGTTTTTGGTGGCTCCAGAGGCTTGCGACGGCGGAAGTCCCGATCTATTCTGCTCCCCGGTGTTTTTAGGATATATGGATATATATAGGTGAAAGAAGTCGGTCAGGGGAGCCACGAGGGGCCCACGAGCGTGGGGGGCGCGCCTCCCTGCCTCGTGGCTTCCTCGAAGCTTCCCTGACGTCTACTCCAAGTCTCCTGGATTGCTTCCATTCCAAAAATAACTCTCCCGAAGGTTTCATTCCGTTTGGACTCCGTTTGATATTCCTTTTCTTCAGAACACTGAAATAGGCAAGAAAACAACAATTTGGGCTGGACTCTCCTTGGCGTGGAAGGCAAGCTTAGCGACCAACTATAGAGATTCCTTCTTATGTAACCGACTCTATGTAACCCTAGATCCCTCCGGTGTCTATATAAACCGGAGGGCGGAGTCTGGATAGCATATCCTCATTACCATAGTCATACAGGCTAGACTTCTAGGGTTTAGCCATTATGATCTCGTGGTAGATCAACTCTTGTAACACTCATATTCATCAAGATCAATCAAGCAGGAAGTAGGGTATTACCTCCATAGAGAGGGTCCGAACCTGGGTAAACATCGTGTCCCCCGTCTCCTGCAACCATCGACCTTAGACGCACAGTTCGGGACCCCCTACATGATATCCACCAGTTTTGACACCGACATTGGTGCTTTCATTGAGAGTTCCACTGTGACGTCGACGAAAGGCTCGATGGCTCACCTTGTCCTTAAAGACAACATCACCTCCGGGGGAGTTCTGGCCCCAGGCCAGACCCTCCGGTTGGGCGGCTTTACTATGATCACCCGTTAGGCCGTTGAGCCGAGGATGACCTCTCGGGCCATTGAAACTCCGCACCAACTCGGAACACTCCAAGCAGATGGATCCGACAGATTTTTCATCCTTGAACAAACTCCTAGATCGCATCGCCGCTTTGGGAATCGCCACAGTTTATGATCGGATCGGGCCTAAAACCGATCAAGGTGAAATCAAAACTCCGTCTGTCACCCACCAGATAGTGGTAGTCGAGGAGCAGGACGGCGAGCCTTCTTATATATCGAAGAAGGACTATGTTCGGATCCCCGATTAGGAAGAGCCGGATACCCTCCAGCGAAAGGATGCAACCAGCCCTCTGAACACAGAATCGGACGACAGTCCTAAGCAATCTGAAGATATTCCGGAGTCCGTACTGTTGAGTCTGGAAGGTCTTCAGACGCCGGATAATCAGTCAGGTCAGGGTTCGGATTTAATTCCACCCACCCACCCGGACATAGACGCCCTCACGAGCATAAAACAACAGTCTCAGGAAACGGTTTACCACTTTTGGGCCAGATTCCTCCTTGTCAAAGACAAGATAAAGATTGCCGCGACGAGGACGCGATATCAGCGTTCCGCAACAACTGTGCAGAAGAAGGAATCATCAATGCCATCAATCGTCGCCGCATACTGAAGTTCGCTGACTTAGCAACTATCATACAGAAGTACAGCGCGATCAAAAGCGCCTGGAAAACTCAGGCAGCTTGCTGGGAACCGTCGGTCCCAACTCAACTCCACCTACAGGCGAAGAGGGCGCACCCCCATGGCACACCCAATCCAACAGTCAAGAAACATAAAGCCATTATGCGGCACGGCACCGTTCTGGAGGGATGTCTCAATGGCCCATGCAAAATACACACGACGCCAGATACCGTGGCAACCCACAGCCTTAGAGCTTGTTGGATACTCCGGCAGGTGGCCAAGAGCGGCGAGGACATCCTCATCAAGGATGCCCCAGAATAGCACCCTCCAAAAATCAACGACACACGAGTATTGACGGTCTTCGAGACATTCGCTTCAAACAACAAGCGCAAAAGAGCACTTCGTCACCTCGCCGAAGTCTGCCAAATCGCTGCAATAAACCCTTGGAACGACATGACTATAACATTTAATGCCGGTGACGAGCCGAAGTACAAGACAGTCCGAGTGCTAGCCGCATTAGTCCTCAGTCCCATCGCGGACGGGTTTTGGCTTACCAAGGTCCTCATGGACGGCGGCAGCAGAGTAAACCTCATTTACGAGGACACACTCCACAAAATGGAAATAGACAGGAGCCGTGTCAAGCAAAGTAGCACAACCTTCCAAGGAATCATTCCCAATCGAGAGGCGCGATGCGTGGGAAAAATCACACTTGAAGTGGTATTCGGCACGCCGGAGAAGTATTGATCCGAAGAAATCACTTTCCAAGTGGCCCCTTTCAGCAGCGGATACCACGCCCTGTTGGGGCGGGACGCTTTCACACGCTTCCAAGCTATACCTCATTACAGGTATATGAAGCTCAAAATGCCCGGACCGAACGGTATAATCACTCTCGTCAGTGATCCGGACATTGCACTCCGCGCTGAAAACAAAACAACATCCCTCGCCCTTGAGGCATTATCCGAAGCCCTCGCGGCCGAAGAACTAACCACACTACGCTCCACGATGGACAGGGACAATGTGATCCTCGTCAAACGCCCCAAATCCACCTCCTTCAAACCAGCAGAAGAAATAGTCAAATTCCAGGTCCACCCAACGGACCCCAAGAAGACAACATCTATCGGAGGGCAACTGAACCCAACAGTTGGCCTTGCTCTGAAATTCCTCTTGCTTGGCGGGATATATTACTTTGGCACCCTTGGATATGCGGGGATCCCGCAAAGCTAGCCGAACATAGCCTCAATATATTAAAGGGATTTAAACCGGTTAAGCAAACACTGCGGCGCTTTTCCGAACCCAAGCAACAAGCCATAGGGGAGGAGCTGGCCAAGCTTATCGAGGCCGGATTCATTAGAGAAATCAAACATCCGGACTGGCTGGCAAACTTGGTGATGGTACCAAAGAAGGACAAATCCTGGCGCCTGTGTGTCGATTTCAAAGACCTCAACAAGGCTTGCCCTAAGGATCCCTTCCCCTCCCCCGCATTTATCAAATCATTGACGCCACCACAGGACACGACTCAATGTGTTTCCTCGATGCATATTCCGGATACCATCAAATCAAAATGAAGGAGTCCGATCAGACTGCAACAACATTTATGACCCGATATCTGCCATTCTGCTTCAACACCATGCCCTTCGGGCTCAAGAACGCCGGCGCCACATACCAACGCATGATTCAAACATGCGTGGAGAAGCAGATCAACAAGACGGTAGAAGCTTACATCGATGACGTCGTCATCAAAACTAGGCATGTCGAAGCACTAATAGACGACTTACGTCTTACATTCGGCAACCTCCGTGCGTATGACATTAAGCTCAACCCGGAAAAGTGTGTCTTCGGCGTCCCCGCTGGAAAACTCCTGTGCTTCATCATTTCCAGTAGAGGAATCGAAGCAAATCCAGCCAAAATCCGAGCTCTGTCACAGTTGGCTACGCCAACAGACCTCAAACAAGTCCAAAAGCTAGCTGGTTGCGTGGTAGCGTTAAGTCGCTTTATCTCCAGATTAGGAGAAAAGGCACTACCACTCTATCGCCTCTTGCGGCGCATCGATAACTTCGAATGGACAGACACGGCGACTGCCGGACTGGAGGAAATAAAGGCCCTCCTAGCAAGCTACCCAATCCTGGCCGCACCAAACGCTGCGAACCCAGGTTGCTATACATATCGGCAGCACATTAGGTGGTGAGCGCCGTGCTCATCGTCGATTGAGAACAGGATGGACACAAATGTCCGCTCCAAAAACAAGTATACTACGTATCTACTGTCCTCACACCATGCAAATCCCGGTACCCCCATTACCAAAAGATAGCATACGCGGTCTTCATGACATCCCGAAAGCTACGACACTACTTCCAGGAGTGTTCAATCATGGTGGCCTCTGAAGTCCCACTCAATGACATAATAAACAACCACGATGCCATAGGATGGATCGCCAAATGGTCCATAGAGGTACTTCCATTTGACATAACATACAAGCCACGTCGAGCCATCAAATCCCAAGTGCTGGCTGACTTCATCGCCAAATGGACAGAGGCCGAACTCCCTAAAGAGTACGACGCATATTCCAACTGGGTTATGTATTTTGACGGCTCCAAAATGCTGGCAGGGCTAGGAGCGGAGTCATGTTAAAATCCCCCACTAGAGACGTCGTCCAGTATGTACTCCAAATACTATTCACAGACTCCAACAACGCAGCCGAATACGAGGCCCTATTGCCTGGTCTTCGGATGGCCGTATCCATGGGCATACAATACCTAGAGGTGCGCGGGGATTTAACCTTGAAATATCTCAAATAAAAAGAGACTTTGATGCCAAAGATCCAAAGATGGCAGCTTATCGTAATGTCGTCTTAAAAATGTCGGCTCGGTTCGAGGGGCTCGAATTTCATCATGTTGCCTAAGAAAGTAATCAGGCAGCGGACGTCCTTGCTCACATCGGCGCCAAGCGCGACCCCGTCCCACCCAACATTTTCCTGGAAAGTCTTTTCAAGCCATCCGTGGTGTGGCAAGGGGAGGGCGGCAACAACAGTCCAGATCCGAATACAACCCCAGATCTCGAACACACCGACAATATCGGGGGCTCAACCACCGAAATAACACCGTCAACCCATCTCATCATGGCAGTCATTGCCCCATGGACCGAACCCTTCTTGGCCTACATTAATAGGAAGGAGCTTCCCGAAGACCAGAATGAGGCTCGCCGCATTGTCCGGCGTTCGAAGGCCTACAAGGTTCACGACGGAGAGCTCTACAAGAAAAGTACTACCAGAGTACTTCAAAGATGTATCTCCGGGGAAGAGGGGCGGCAGCTTTTAGCGGAAATTCACGCTGGTCTCGGCGGACACCATGCCGTAGCTCGGGCCCTTGTTAGCAAGGCCTTCCGTACTGGGTTTTATTGGCCGACAGCCCGAGCAGATGCACAGGACCTTGTCCAACGCTGCGTTGGATGCCAACTCCTCGCCAACCAAAGCCATATGCCCCCAGCCGCCTTACAAACCATCCCCATTACTTGGCCTTTCGCAGTCTGGGGACTGGATATGGTTGGACCCCTTAAAGGGGGAAGCCATAAGAAAAAATATCTGCTGGTCATGGTGGACAAATTCACTAAGTGGATAGAGGCTAAACTGGTCAAAACGGCTGAGTCCGGCCCGGTGATAGAATTCATATCCGGTGTTGTGCACTGTTATGGTGTCCCACACAACATCATCACCGACAACGGCTCCAATTTCACAGCCAATGAGGTAAAAACCTGGTGTACTAATCTTGGCATTAAACTCGATTACGCCTCCGTCTACCACCGACAAACCAACGGTCAAGTCGAATGAGCCAATGGTCTTATTATGAGCGGCATCAAGCCCAGACTAGTGCGGTCTTTGAGAGAATCAGACAAGCACTGGGTGGAGGAGCTCGACTTCGTACTCTGGGGGCTACGGACCACGCCTAACCGTACTACCGTATACACACCTTTCTTCATGGTGTATGGCGTGGAGGCTGTATTGCCCTGCGATATCATCCACGACTCACCTCGAGTGAGAATGTACGAAGAGAGAGAAGCCGAGCTTGATCGGCAGGACAACCTAGATGCCCTGGAAGTGGAGCGCGATGTCGCAAAAGCCCGTTCAGCATTTTACCAACAGCAGGCTCAAAGATATCAAAGCAGAGAAGTACGGGCCAAGATCTACAATATTGGCGAATTCGTTCTACGCCTGCCGAAGAAGAAAAAGGACAAACCCAAGCCCAAATGGTAGGGTCCCTTCATAATTGACGAAGTTCTCACCAGAGGGGCGTACCGTCTTCGTGATGCATCAGACAATCGCCTCGAGCCGAACCCCTGGAACGCGGCCAGACTCCGAAGATTCTATGCCCAGCGCCGAACTCCTTGTTTGTCTCCTTCTCCCCTGTAATTTCCATTATTTTTTCTCTTTTTTGATTACTTTTCTCTTTTTCTCTCTTTAAAGCTTTCGTACGGCTAGACCGCACACCCCTGACGCATACATCTCTAAATACGTACGCCCATCATACCCGGGGCTTCTTGGACACAAATTTTTTATCATTCCTTGGGCATCAAGCTCTTCACATATGAGTTTTTCCATATGTACCTTTTCTTCGCCACTATATGCATCGATATGACTTAAGTTTTGGCCAAGCTAGGTTGCCTGGCTCCTGTGCTTATGCCCTACGTTCCCGTTAGTTCGACTAGGGCATAGAGGGAGCACCTCTGCGATTGTTGCTGCCGGGTCATCCAGATGTGTACCTCAGACTGGGGGAAGCCGAAAGCTAGCGTTCTTAAGGGAATATTCGGTCGGTGAATTAAAGATGTTTTTTGCACTCACTCCATTGTGAACCCCCAGAAGTTATACACACTGTGATTTTCACATCATAATTCGGACATGCACACTACTGCATGCACACCCAGGGAAAGGAACCCTTAACGGAACTATTCTCTCTGGAAGATGTTTCTTACAATCTTAATGTAATATAACATAGTTAGCAGGATACAACTTGTCTGTTCAAGCAACTATGACCCCTACGCCTAGTTTCCACGCATACTCCGGTCTATTCGGCCGTGCGGGTATTCGGAAACACTCCGCACCTTCGGGTCCGGAGGCTGAAACGAAAAGGTCTGCCATGACAAATGCTATACAATTCAGCTAGAGTTACATGTATCAAGGAAAGTACATAGTCACTTGGACTCAAACACTTCCTCCTCTACACCGTCCAAAAGGCGGTCTAACTTACAATCCTATTGGGAATATTTGGCGGCCACCTCTACTTGGTCATATACTAAACTAACAGGAATTTCTTCCTCATCCGACCCTAGCGGTCCGACACGGGCCATGTGATTAGGATCCAGCTTGGTATATCGCGTCTTCACCATGGCCCAGGCCTCTCGCGCACCCTCTCGGCAGGCTGATATCTTCCATAGTCAGATACGCCGTCGCGCTCCTTGAACAACTCTACAAGCTCCTCCATACTTCCTGGAGGGGAGGCGGATGGCCATAGGGCCTTAGCAACACTCCGCATCGCCAGCCGAGCCTATTCGTGCACTTGCGACAGCCCTTGCAGCAGATCACTTGATGATCCGGACACCTCCTCTTCAGGACGGCCCGTCAATATACTTGCAATCTAACTATATCAGTTCCATTTATCTCCAAACTACTTTAAAAATAGTTCAGATACATACTGAATATGCCGCCCCGTAGCTTCTTGTTCTCCTTCACGGAGTTGGCTAGCTGGGCTCGCATATCTTTCAACTCTTCACCCAATGTAGTGTTGGAATCCTGTAGCTTGTTTTTCTCGTCCCTGACTCGGGTCAACACACGCTCGCCTGTGGCGTGTAGCCTTTTCGCCTTTTTCCCCCTCTTGGGCGATTTGAAACTTCTCTTCAAGTTGATCGGGCGATCCTATTATGCGATTAGCAACAGTAATAGTACAGTTGGTATACACTTTTTGTTCCTCGATAGAGGGGAATGTTACCAGATGACGCCTTCTTGAAGTTTTCCAGCTCGGCGGTAACGGCACTCAGCTGCGCCCGACACTGCTTCAGCTCTTGGCCTAGCAGGCCATTCTTCTCTGTAAGGACCTGGTTATACAATGATCCTCAAATCAGTTGTACCAACTGCTTTCAGTCTCGGGGTCTACGGGCATATGGTTATCCTTTTCGGACAAAGAAAAATTTACCTGCACATCTGTCAAATGTTGCTTTGTGGATTTTGTAAGCCCATCTCGAGCAGCTCGGATGTATGCGTCAGCCGACTTGAAGGCATTGAATGCCTCTCCCGAGAACTTGGGGTCTCGTAAGACAGCCCGGCAGCGCCGATGATTCATGGTGCTCTCTACTTCCGAGTTGGTAACGGACATGTCTTCCGAACCCTCGTCCGAAGGACAGTCCGACGTTGTCCCCATAGCGGCCCCCACCCCTCCGGTGGGATCTAAATCCCAGTTGTTGCGAGTGGGACCGGCCGAATCCCCGGACATAGTCCGGCGAACCTTTTTCCTGATACAGGACCAGCATAACAATTATGGTTGAGTACGACTACCAAAGCATACCTTCAAACCCACACCTCTTCGATGAAGGACCGGCCTTGTCTTCGACGACCTTCCTTTTCGAGGCCTTGCTCGGCACGGGAGCCGCTCTTCTTGGAGTCGTCCCCGGCGTAGCATGACGTGCCGAACGCCTCCCCTTTGAAGCATGAAACAGTGCGGCGGGTGAGGCAGTGCGAGGAAACTCTTTTGAGGGGGATTTCTCCTGATTACTTACGTGGGAAGCTAGAAGAAGACCAGGATAATCGGCGATGATGGCCACTTCTGTGCCGTCATAGCTAGCCTGGTAAAACACCCCTTCCGCGAGTACCACGAATATATTCGGGTCCTCTTTGAACCCAGGATGAAGCTCCTGGTTATGGCTCTCCGGCTATGGGGCAGGGCTGTTAAGCCCCTCAGTTACCTTTCGCCAGTGCTGTTTTAAAATAGACGGAGGGGGAATTCGTCAAAGATGGCCATGAGAGCGGAGTGAATAAAATCAAAGGGGTTAAGACTTACCCAGCTGGGAGGGTTGTACATGGAGTACCCTTCTCTCCGTTTGATGCAGAGAAAGTCTTCTTCCTCCCCTTTGAACAGCTCGACCAGTATCTTGGCTAGAGCGGCAGGAGTGTCCGGACCTTTTCGACCACAACGGGAGGCGTCGTCCTCCCCATTGTAGTGCCACATTGGGAGCCCTCTGTATTCAAGTGGCCGAACCCCTCGCACTATGGAGGTCGCCATTACCTCTACTATTGTAAAGCCAGACTAGGCAACCATCTTTATCTTGCCCAGGAGCTGAAGGACTTCCGCACTATCCTCCTCTTCAAGACTTCGGGGACGCCAGCTATGACGTTTCCTCAATGGAACACTTGCAAATTCCGGGAGACCCCTGCGAACGGGGTCGGGAAGAGCGACGTCTTCTATATAGAACCATTCGGAAGGCCATTCTTCAGATGCCTTCCGAGGTGTGCCAGACAGGTATCCTGTATCGGCAATGCGCCATACTTCGGCTCCGCCCACTTCAAATATTGACCCCTGGTGGTTGCGCGGGACAAGGGAGAACAACTTTCTCCACAGTTCGAAATGGGCCTCAATGCCTAGAAACAGTTTGCACAATGCGACGTAGCCCGCAATGTGCAAAATGGAGGCCGGAGTAAAGTTGTGCAGTTGGAGGTCATAGTATTCCAGAAGCCCCCGGAGGAATGGATGGATTGGAAACCCGACGCCCCTTAGCAGATAAGGGACGAAACGAACTCGTTCCCCCTCGGATGGATTGGGAAAATCCTCCACCTGGGTCTCGCCGTTAAGGGAGGCTTGCCCTGTTTGAACAGGGATCAGATCTGCAGGGGGAAGGAATCCCTGCATTTGCATCTTCTTTAATTGGCTGTGGGCCACTGAGCACCTCTCCCACTCGCCTCTCTCTGAGTCGAAGGAGGAACTGGGAATGTTGGCCATGTTGGAATGGCTTCTCCTAGTAGTCTTTGGGGTTTTTCCTCCGTGAGATGTTGAATGGATCCAAGATCCGATCTCTTTAAATATGCGCTCTTCCTGGCCTAAGCGGGGTGTTATTTGCAAAAATACCCTGACCCCCCGCATTCGCTCGACACGTGGAGGATGAGGTTATTAAACGCGCAGAAGTCAAGGGGGGACATTGAATCTACGGCCGAATACACTACTTGGAAATCATTAAAGGAGGAACCCACCTTGCAATATCGAAGACAATTTGTGTGTCGGACACCTCGCTATTGAAGACTGGTTTGGGGGCTACTGAGGGAGTCCTGGACTAAGGGGTCCTCGGGTGTCCGGCCTGTTATCCATGGAACGGACTAATGGGTTGTAAAGACACGAAGGCCGAAGACTGTACCCGTGTACAGGTTGGACTCTCCTTGGCATGGAAGGCAAGCTTAGCGACCAACTATCAAGATTCCTTCTTATGTAACCGACTCTACGTAACCCTAGATCCCTCTGGTGTCTATATAAACCGGAGGGCGTAGTCTGGATAGCATATACTCATTACCATAGTCATACAGGCTAGACTTCTAGGGTTTAGCCATTACGATCTCGTGGTAGATCAACTCTTGTAACACTCATATTCATCAAGATCAATCAAGCAGGAAGTAGGGTATTACCTCCATAGAGAGGGCCCGAACCTGGGTAAACATCGTGTCCCCCGTCTCCTGCAACCATCGACCTTAGACGCACAGTTCGGGACCCCCTACCCGAGATCCGCCAGTTTTGACACCGACACTCACAATTACAAAAGATGTCCAAGATAGTATATTTATATGTGAAATCTCTCTTCCTTCAATATTCTTTCATGAATTGTTCAAGTGACCAATACAATGTTTGCTAACCTTAAATAAATTTACCACCTCTACTTCTTATATGTGAAGGCATTACTTCCCATGGGATAAGTATATGAAACATATATAAATTTCAGATTTATGATATTCAAATCATTCAACTATTTACTCATAGGATATAAGTGAAGCACACGAGTAAATGACAAACTACTCCAAAAAATATAAGTGAAGATCAATGAGTAGTTAAATAATTATTTAGCTATGTGAAGAATCTCCCATTTAATAATTTCAGATCTTGATATTTTGTTCAAACAACAAGCAAAACAAAATAAAATGACGCTCCAAGCAAAACACATATCATGTGTTGAATAAAAATATAGCTCCAAGTAAAGTTACCGATGAACGAAGACGAAAGAGGGGATGCCTTCCGGGGCATCACCAAGCTTAGGATCTTGGTTATCCTTGAATATTACCTTGGGGTGCCTTAGGCATCCGCAAGCTTAGGCTCTTGCCACTCCTTATTCCATAGTCCATCGAATCTTTACACAAAACTTGAAAACTTCACAACACAAAACTCAACAGAAAACTCGTAAGCTCCGTTAGTATAAGAAAATAAAACCACCACTTAGGTACTTTTGTGAACTCATTCTAAATTCATATTGGTGTAATATATACTGTATTCCAATTTCTCTATGGTTCATACCCTCCGATACTACTCATAGATTCATCAAAATAAGCAAGCAACACATAGAAAACAGAATCTGTCAAAAACAGAACAGTCTGTAGTAATCTGTATCAAACACATACTTCTGGAACTCGAAATTTTCTGAAATAAATTGGTGGACCTGAGGAATTTTTCTATTAATAATCTTAAAAAAGAATCAACCTAAAATCACTCTCCATTAAAAAATGGCAGCTAATCTCGTGAGCGCTAAAGTTTCTGTTTTTTACAGCATGATCATAAAGACTTCACCCAAGTTTTCCCAAAGGATCTACTTGGCACAAACACTAATTAAAACATAAAAGCACATATAACCAGAGGCTAGATAGATTATTTATTTCTAGACAGGGGCAAAAATCAAGGAACAAAAATAAAATTGGGTTGCCTCCCAACAAGCGCTAACGTTTAACGCCCCTAGCTAGGCATGATGATTTCAATGATACTCACATAAAAGATAAGAATTGAAACATAAAGAGAGCATCATCAAGGATATGACTAGCACATTTAAGTCTAACCCACTTCCTATGCATAGGGATTTTGTGAGCAAACAACTTACGGGAACAATAATCAACTAGCATAGGAAGGCAACACAAGCATAACTTCAAAACTTTAAGCACATGGAGAGGAAACTTGATATTATTGCAACTCCTACAAGCATATGTTCCTCCCTCATAATAATTTTCAGTAGCATCATGAATTAATTAAACAATACAACCATCACATAAAGCATTCTTTTCATGATCTACAAGCGTAGAAATTTTACTACTCTCGACATAAGAAAATTATTCTCATCAATAGTAGTGGGAGCAAACTCAACAAAATAACTATCATGATCCAATTGAAAATTAAAATCATGATGGCAAGTTTCATGGTTATCTTTATTCTTTATAGCATACGTGTCATCACAATAATCATCATAAATAGGAGGAATGCTTTCATAATAATAAATTTTCTCATCAAAACTTGGGGGACCAAACATATCATCTTCATCAAACATAGCATCCCCAAGCTTGTGGCTTTGCATATCATTAGCATCATGGGTATTCAAAGAATTCATACTAAAAACATTGCAATCATGCTCATAATTCACATATTTTATGCCAAGCATTCTATGTAATTCTTCTTCTAGTACTTGAGCACAATTTTCCTTCCCATCATTTTCACGAAAGATATTAAAAAGATAAAGCATATGAGGTACCCTCAATTCCATTTTT
Organism: Aegilops longissima; assembly: GCA_021605205.1. Lineage (NCBI taxonomy): Eukaryota > Viridiplantae > Streptophyta > Magnoliopsida > Poales > Poaceae > Aegilops > Aegilops longissima. Next base: position 506,652,228 of record CM038679.1, read on the forward strand.
TTGTAGTTTTCTTTTATAGACTAAACTAGTGATAAAACAAGAAACTAAAAGATTCGATTGCAAGATCTAAAGATATACCTTCAAGCACTCACCTCCCCAGCAACGGCGCCAAAAAATATCTTGATGTCTACTACACAACCTTCTTCTTGTAGAAGTTGTTGGGCCTCCAAGTGCAGAGGTTTGTAGGACAGTAGCAAATTTCCCTCAAGTGGATGACCTAAGGTTTATAAATTCATGGGAGGCGTAGGATGAAGATCGTCTCTCTCAAACAACCCTGCAACCAAATAACAAAGAGTCTCTTGTGTCCCCAACACACCCAATACAATGGTAAATTGTATAGGTGCACTAGTTCGGCGAAGAGATGGTGATACAAGTGCAATATGGATGGTAGATATGAGTATTTGTAATCTAACAATATAAAAATAGCAAGGTAGCAAGTGATAAAAGTGAGCGTTAACGGTATTGCAATGGTAGGAAACAAGGCCTAGGGTTCATACTTTCACTAGTGCAAGTTCTCTCAACAATAATAACATAACCTGGATCATATAACTATCCCTCAACATGCAGCAAAGAGTCACTCCAAAGTCACTAATAGCAAAGAACAAACGAAAAGATTATGGTAGGGTACGAAACCACCTCAAAGTTATCCTTTCTGATCGATCTATTCAAGAGTCCGTAGTAAAATAACACGAAGCTATTCTTTCCATTCGATCTATCATAGAATTCGTACTAGAATAACACCTTAAGACACAAATCAACCAAAACCCTAATGTCACCTAGATACTCCAATGTCACCTCAAGTATCCGTGGGTATGATTATACGATATGCATCACACAAACTCAGATTCATCTACTCAACCAACACATAGAACTTCAAAGAGTGCCCCAAAGTTTCTACCGGAGAGTCAAGACGAAAACGTGTGCCAACCCCTATGCATAAGTTCAACTGAACCCGCAAGTTGATCACCAAAACATACATCAAGTGAATCACATGATATCCCATTGTCACCACAGATAAGCACATGCAAGACATACATCAAGTGTTCTCAAATCCTCAAAGACTCAATCTGATAAGATAACTCCAAAGGGAAAACTCTATCCATTACAAGAGAGTAGAGGGAGAGAAACATCATAAGATCCAACTATAATAGCAAAGCTCACGATACATCAAGATTGTGCCAAATCAAGAACACGAGAGAGAGAGAGAGAGAGAGAGAGATCAAACACATAGCTACTGGTACATACCCTCAGCCCGGTGAACTACTCCCTCCTCGTCATGGAGGCGCGGGATGATGAAGATGGCCACGGTGATGGATCCCCCTCCGGCGGGTCTTGGAACAGGTCCCGATTGGTTTTTGGTGGCTCAAGAGGCTTGCGGTGGCGGAACTCCCGATCTATTCTGCTCCCCGATGTTTTTAGGGTATATGGATACATATAGGCGAAAGAAGTCGATGAGGGGAGCCACGAGGGGCCCATGATGATATTCTGGTATACTCCAAAACACCAGAAGAACACGCTGGACATCTCCGGATTGTATTAGGAGAACTCAGGAAACATCAGTTGTACGCAAAATTCAGCAAGTGTGAATTTTGGCTAAAGCAAGTTGGTTTTCTGGGCCACGTACTAACCCAAGAAGGTATCGCCATAGACCCGGAAAAAGTCAAGGCCGTACTTGGCTGGAAGCCACCAGCCAGTGTGACGGATGTACGAAGTTTCTTGGGAATGGCAGGATACTACCGAAGATTTATTGAAGGATTCTCCACCATAGCAAAGCCAATGACGCAACTACTCAAGAAAGACAGGAAGTTTGAATGGACGGAAGCCTGCGAGAAAAGTTTCCAAGAACTAAAGAGGAAACCGACGACACACGATACTAATTGTGCGGATATACACAAGAATTTTGAAGTATTTTGTGGCGCGTCTCGAAAGGGCCTCGGGTGCATATTAATGCAAGAAGGCAAGTTTGTCGCATATGTTTCGAGACAACCGCAAGCATGAGGAAAATTACCCTACCCATGACCTGGAATTAGCAGCGATGATACATGCACTCAAGGAATGGAGACACTTTCTACTTAGTAATCGTTGTGAAATATACACGGACCACAAAAGCCTCAAGTATATTTTCACACAACCAGAACTAAATTTACGGCAGCGACGCTAGTTGGAATTAGTAAAGGATTATGATGTTGGGATCCACTACCACCCGGGCAAAGCAAATGTTGTAGCAGACGCTCTGAGTCGGAAACCCAGTCCAGAAAACGACAGCATGCCAGACTTAAGACCTGAATTCCAACAGGAATTCGCAAGGCTCAACCTGATGGTGGTCATCGAAGGCAGTGTGTCAAGCTTAGAAGTACAGCCTACCCTGATAGAGAAGGTTAAAGAGGCTCAACGTGGACACCCGACATTGAAGGCATAAAGCGTAAGATATAATTGGGCAAGGCCTCGAATTCAGTATTGATGAGCAAGGAATATTGTGAGTGCGGGAATAGGCTCTGCGTGCCAAATATCGATGACCTTAAACAGCAAATCCTGGCTGAAAGCCACACGCTCCATATTCAATCCATCCTTGAGGAACAAAATGTACAAAGATCTTGAGAAACATTTTGGTGGCATGGTATAAAAGAGACATAGCCACGTTTATTGCATGTTGTGACTCTTGTCAACGCATCAAGGCGAGCACGAAACCGGCGGACTATTGCAACCGAATAAGATAACCGAGTAGAAATGGGACGAAATTGGAATGGATTTTATTGTTGGACTACCTCGGTCACGACACGGACATGATGCCATATGGGTAATCACATATAGACTGACTAAAGTAGCTCACTTCATCCCGTGAAGACAACACACACCACTCGAAAGCTTGCTAGGCTCTACCTCCCCGTGTCGTTTGCCTACATGGAGTCCCAAAGAAAATAATCTCGGACGGAGGCACTCAATTCGTCTCCGGTTTTGGGATCACTTACAACAAGCTCTGGGAACTCAGTGGCATTCGATACCGCATACCATCCCAGACGGATGGGCGACCGGCGAGTAAATCAAATTCTAGAAGATATCTTTGAGCATGTGTCCTCACCTATGGGACCAGTTGGGAGGAGAGCTTACCATCGTGGAATTCGCATATAACAACAGCTATCAGTCCAGCTGCAAATGGCACCATTTGAAGCTCATGCACAGACGAAGATGTCGTACCCGCTAAATTGGTCGGAAGCCGGAGACAGTCATATCTTGGCCCGGACCTGCTCAAGGAGGCTGAGGATAAGGTCAAGGTAATGAGACCGGCTCAAGACAGCCCAAAGTCGACAAAAGAGTTATTACGATCGAAGCATCGTGGAGTCCATTTTGAACCGGTGAATTTGTGTACCTCGAGTATCACCCATGAGAGGCCTGCACCGATTCAAGATTAAAGGAAAACTAGCACCGAGATTCATCGGACCTTTACGCATAGTAGCATGAAGAGGCACGGTGGCCTACTAACTAGACTTACCCAAGAATTATCGACATCCATGGCGTATTCCACGTCTCCCAATGGAGGAAGTGCGTAAGCAACCCGAGAAACAAGTACCCCATAAAAACATTGGCGTGCAACCAAATCTTACATATCGGGAGCATCCGATAAAAATCTTAGAAGAGTCGAAAGGAGAACCCGACGAAAACCACCAAGTTCTTCAAAGTTCGGTGGAGCAACCACACGAAAGTGAAGCCACTTGGGAAAGAGAGGATTTCCTTGAGCAGGCACCCACTATTATTTGAAAATCAACTGGAATCTCGGGGGCGAGATTTTCCTAAAGCGGTAGGTGTTGTGACACTCCAAAATTTTTCCTTTGGTTTTCTTCAAAATTTGTTGGATTTGAAGGAGGTCTCCAAAACCTTCAAAATCTCTCTCAAAGCTTTTCCCTTTAGCAAATATGTTATTTTGCATCTCCTTCAACTCTAGTGTTTGCTTCAAAATTTTCTTCTGATTTCCCTCTTCTCAAAATTTCAAGGAGAATCTTTGGAATTTATTTTATTTCAAAAAAAAAGAAACTCTAGGAGTTTGTCATCCTCTCCCATATTTGAAATCATTCATGATTCTTCCATGCACCACATGGTAAAAACCTTCCCAAAACCTCCCTTCCACTTTGGTACAACTCAAACATTCTGTCCAAACTAGTAAAATCCATTTTTGGACTTTATTCAATTATTTCTTCTCCCAAAATAATTATGTCTTTTCTTTTGAGCCTAAGTGATTTGCAAAGCAAGTACCCTAATGCTCTTGATTTTGACCTCAAACCAACTCCCTTGGATAGTCCTTGGTACCCACAACCCAGAACCATCTTGATCCACTCTTCTTCTTTTCAAATATTTCAAATTTCACTCACTGCAAGTTTGGACCAGATTTGCCAAATTTGGTGAAATTCATATCTACACTTCTCCAAAAATTCCACAAAAATTCAGGCAACCTCTAGTTGCAATGAGAGACCACTCCACCAAAAACCAGCTCAAGGAAAAATCCCTACATGCCTAGATCATTCTGTCGAACACCTTGCATGCATGCAGCACCGTCGCTGTGGCGCGGCATGCACAGAGCACGCTCCCTGCCGCCGACGGGCCCGCGCCGCCCCGTTCCGTCGAGCTCCCCCTAAGCAACCAAATCCCGACGCAGTTAGCACCTAAACGGAACCAGGGAACACCCACGACGACGCTCAACCTCTGAACCCTCCCGTGCAACCACAGCGCCGCCGTAATCACCTCGCCGGAGAACCCCGTTCTCGGCAACCGCCTCAGGCGGCTATATATACACCCGAGCTTGCTCTCGCCCCCGCACACCTCCTCTACCCCTCCATACCTCGCCAAGTCCCTGGAAGGGCCACGAGGAGCTCTCCTTCCCCGACTCCGGCCACTTTGTTCCGCCTCGGCCTCCACCGTGATTCACTCCGGTGAGGTCATCTCCGGCGCCCTAACCTCGTCAGATCACTTCTCATGCTATCGCGAGGCTAACCCCCTCCTCAATTCCACCTCCGCAGCTCTCTCCGACGAGGTCCACGACTACCCGAATCGCCGTCCGCGAGCAAGCGTCGCCGCCCGGCGTGGTACTGGCGGCGACCACCACCACCTCCCACAGACGCGGAATGGCGCCCTGAACACGGAGGTACTCTCCGATCTCCCTGCCTCGCCGTGGATCGCCGCCGTCGACCACCGCGGCTCTCGGGCGCCGACGAGCCCCGACTCCCTCGTTTGAATTTTCAAACCTGACGGGTGGGACCCGCCCGTCAGCCTCTCTTTTGTTTTTTTTGAATCGTTTACTGAAAGCGTACTTGGGCAAATACGCTTCCACTCTGAACCTTTTTCTGGATTTTTCTGCAAAGCCCCCTGGAAGTTTTCTGTTTCATTACAGATGGGTCCTTGGGTTAAAACCCTTATAACTTTTAACAGAAAGGAATTTTTGAGTGATTCTTTTTCTGTCATCTTCAAATTTTTGTGTAGTTTTTTATCATATTTATTTGAAAAATATTTGGATCAACTTTCTGTACACCACGGTATTTATGTTAGCGCGTGTATTTTTGTGTACCATAGATACCGAAGGAGGTGACGGAACCGCGAACCTCGCCGAGCTAGACCCCGACTACTCCGAACCAGGCAAGCAAAGTTTGAACTTTTGATATGATGAGTGTCTGAGCATGTTTGCATTATTTTTGTATCATGGCACGTTCATGAGCATTTCGATGATAGTTTATCTCGTGAGCATCGTGGCAAATGAGCTCGGTAAATCCGTGAGTTGTTGGAAACTTGTTGCATGGCCATGAGTTGGCATGAGTATGGGTAAGATGGCAGTGTTGTAGCATGCCGACTTATGCCATGTCGTTGACCTGTGTCAACATAAATCGGTCGATTTCGTCCGTCTCCCATTCCGTACTACCACTGTTTCCCGCAAGGGATACGGCATAATGGGTTGCAAACCACTTCCTAGTACACACCAAATTGAGAGGCGGGATGAAGGTTCCATGGCCCTGGATTAAAGCCTTTCATCCGGTCGGGGGCATGGGTGTTTCGGTTGGGACGAGAAGGGGCACCCTTAGAGCGCGTATATAAATTTGATCCCATGCTATTCGAGATTGTGATCTCCCCGCCTCAAAGTTTTTCTTAGACGCTGTCTAGGGTGATTCCTGGCAACGTGAGGTGTGATGGGTGTGTACTAGCTAGTTGTGTTTCCTCTGAAATACCGTAAACGGAACTAGTCCTTCGTGACTACGGAAATCCGTTGGCTGTGGACAAATTTTGGTACAACTCTGCAGAGTCAAAATTCTTGAATTCATCTTATCCATGTCCAAGTTCACTATATCTTATCCTGACAAGTGTCAGTTTTGGTGACAGATAATCCGGTGAATCACATGAGTACTAAGTCCGGTTAAATGTTTATTCCTGTGGATGGACTAACCCGTATATATTCCTGTGTTGAATGTTCATTATGAGTGCTACTTCTTGTGATGTAAGCCCTTTCTGTGATGTCGCTCAGACGTCCGACTGCGGCATGGTTGTTGTTTATTTTCGTTATAAGCCCTCTCTGTGATGTCGCTCAAACGTCCGACTGCGGCATTGTTGTTATTTATTTTCGTTATAAGCCCTTTCTGTGATGTCGCTCAGACGTCCGACTGCGGCATGGTTGTTATTTATTTTCGTTATAAGCCCTTTCTGTGATGTCGCTCGACGTCCATTGCGCATTGTTGTTATTTATTTTCGTTATAAGCCCTTTACGTGATGTCGCTCGGGCGTCCATTGCGCATTGTTGTTATTTATTTTCGTTATAAGCCCTTTACGTGATGTCGCTCGACGTCCATTGCGACATGGTTGTTATATATTTTCTTTATAAGCCCTCTCGTGATGTCGCTCGACGTCCGATGCGACATTGTTGTTATTTATTTTCGTTATAAGCCCTTTACGTGATGTCGCTCGACGTCGATCTGCGGCATTGTTGTTAATTATTTTCGTTATAAGCCCTTTACGTGATGTCGCTCGGACGTCCATTGCGGCATGCATGTATTTTATTTCAATATAAGCCCTTTATGAGGTGTCGCTCGAGCGCCTTGACGTAGGCATGTTTTGCTTATTTATCCACCCCTTGACGTCGCCGGACACCGATGGGTTTTGAGTTTACCCTTCTTGGGTTTTCGGCGGACTACCACTGATTCCCTTCTTATTTTTTGATTTTGTTATACTGATTGAGCATTGTTAAAAAATTAATCATGACTCATTCCTGCATTCATTTGTTATATCTTTTGTCCAAACTGTCTTGCGAGAACTTTCAAAGTACTACTTTGGCTTGTTGATTTGGCGGAATCTTGTGGCGATCTCATGGATGAAGAATTCGATAGCGAGTCCGATGCCTAGAGGAATCCCGGTCGTCTCGTCGACCTGGATTAGTCATTGTGATATATCCGCTTCCGCTACCCAAATAAATTCATCGAGCCTCACCTCGGCCTTTCGATGAGCCGCCAATCTGATGAGACTTATTAACCACCCCGTTGTGTTATGCCACCAACCACTCATATCTCGAGTCAGTAGTATTTCCACCCCACCCCTTTGAGTCATATCCGCCTCTATGTATAATTATCGGCATGTTTGTAATAATTGGTTGGGCATCTTCCATCCGACCCCTGTAATATTGTAATGCTACTGGCTTATTGTATCAAAGTTTTGTCAACCGGTATGAAGGATTTTCCTCATATTGGACTTCATAGGTCGGTTGTTCAATAAATATTTTTATTGAAAAACCGGTCGTGACACGCGCCGAGGGTGGTAGGGCGCGCCTCCCTGCCTCGTGGCTTCCTCGAAGCTTCCCTGACGTCTACTCCAAGTCTCCTGGATTGCTTTTGTTCCAAAAATAACTCTCCCGAAGGTTTCATTCCGTTTGGACTCCGTTTGATATTCCTTTTCTTCGAAACACTGAAATAGGCAAGAATACAGCAATTTGGGCTGGGCCTCCGGTTAATAGGTTAGTGTCAAAAATAATATAAAAGTGTTTACTAAAGCCCATAAACATCCAAAACAGATAATATAGTACCATGAATACTTCATAAATTATAGATACGTTGGAGACGTATCACGACCGCTCTGCCTCGGCCTGAGCAAAGGCCTGAACCCGCTCCGCGCGCCCTCGGAGATGCTGGCTCATGGCGGCCTTGGCTGCCTCTTCCTGTGTCAGGGGCCTGAAGACGGCCTGGCTGGGCCCGGCCCGGGCTTGCTACGGCCCGGCAGCAAGCCGGCCTCTTGGCGCCACTGGCGGCTGCCTGGCCACCAGGGCCTGCTCACCGCTCGCCGTCTCCTCCGCAGGCGGGCCTCGACTCCGGCGCGCCGGCAGGTGTTGAGGGAGTCATGGATTAGGGGGTATCCGGACTGCCGGACTGTGTACAACGTCCGGACTATTGAAGCGTGAAGATACAAGACTCAAGACTTCGGCTCATGTCCGGATGGGACTTTCCTTGGCGTGGAAGGCAAGCTTGGCGATCCGGATATTATATTTCCTTCCTTGTAACCAACTCCATGTAAACCCTAGCCATCTCCGGTGTCTATATAAACCGGAGAGGTTGGTCCTTAGAAGGCCGATCACAATTACAATCATACCATCATAGGCTAGCTCTTAGGGTTTAGCCTCTACGATCTCGTGGTAGATCTACTCTTGTACTACCCATATCATCAATATTAATCAAGCGAGAAGTAGGGTTTTACCTCCATCGAGAGGGCCGAACACTGGGTAAAGATCTGTGTCCCTTGCTTCTGTTACCATCAGCCTTGATGCACAGATCGGGACCCCCTACCGAGATCCGCGGTTTGACACCGACATTGGTGCTTTCATTGAGAGTCCCTACGTAGCGTCGCTGTCGGGCTCGATGGCTTGTCTCATTGTCAAGGCGAAATTACCTCGGAGGGCTCGGCGTAGGCGGGCGCTCCGGCTCGGCGGCTTTATCATGGCCGCCCCATCGGCGTGATGGCGCCGGCGATGACTTCTCGGTCGTCGATCATAACCTTCCGTCGATTCGAACTTGCGAGCAGATGGATCAATGGAGCTCTCCTCCTTAACGAACTCTTGGATCGCATCGCCATCATCTGGGAGTCGCTTCTGAGACCACGACGGATTGGGCTTAAACCCGACCAAAGGGACATCACGTCCCCACCGGCCACCCATGAGATAGCGATAGTGGAGGAACCACACGCGGATTGCCCCTCAACTTTGAGGACAAGTTGTGTTCGGATCAACTCCTTGAGCCAAAGACCTGCTCAAAGGAAAACCTGACCCAGGTCCCGGACTTAAAATCGGGCATCGAGCCGAAGAAATTGGGCACCCCGGATTCTGAGCCGTTTAGCTCGGGACCGCCCGCGCCCTTGGGCGTTAGATCGGATCAAAATCCGGACTCTAAACTGGACCTAAACTGTCTTTCCTGCATCAGGAAAGAGCCCCAGGAAACCGTACATCGCTACTGGGCCAGATTCCTCCTTGCACTTAACAAGGTCAGGGACTGCCGCGAAGAGAACATGGTCTCACTTTTCTGCAAAAACTGCACGGACGAAGGACTCCTCAATGCTATAAGCCGCCCGCGACATAGTATGCCATGAACTTAGCAACCATAGTACAGAAGTATTGTGCGATGGAGAGCGCTTGGAAGACCCAAATAGAATTTTGGGATAGTACCGCTCTCGCCAAAACCTTTGTCCGAACTAAATGGATGAACTCTCGTAAGTCGTCTGACCCAACCCCCAAAAAACCAAAGCCCATTCCAGGGCGGAGATCCGTATTGGAAGAATGGCTCGACGGACCATGTAAGCTCCACAGTACTCTGGATAAAACACCTACTCATAGCCTTAAGGCATGTTGGATACTCCGGCAGGTGGCAAAAAGTGGCGAGGATCTTCTTGTGGGCCATAAAGCGGAACAACATCCCGCCAGCGAACACAATACGGACTAACAGTCTTCAAGACATTCGCCTCAAACAATAGGCGCAAGCGAGCTCGTCGAAGCTCCGCTGAAATTTACCGTGTGGCAAAAATAAACCCTTGGAACGACACTGCTATAACTTTTAATGCCAGTGATGAACCTCGATTCCGGGCTGTCCGGGCACCAGCCGCTCTGGTCCTTAGTTCGATCGTAGATGGCTTTCGGCTCACTAAAGTACTCATGGACGGTGGAAGCGGATTAAATCTGATTTATGAAGAAACACTCAGCAAGATGGAGATTGATAAAAGCCGCATTGAACAAAGCGACACGGCCTTTAGGGGAATTATCCCTACTCGGGAAGCGCAGTGTGTGGGAAAAATCACACTCGATGTGGTATTTGGTACCCCCGAGAATTATAGGTCCGAGGAAATCACATTCCAGGTGGCTCCTTTTAGTAGCGGATACCACATCCTTCTAGGGCGGGACGCGTTTACAAGCTTTCAAGCTGTACCCCATTATGGGTACATGAAGCTTAAAATGCCTGGACCCAATGGAATCATCACTCTAGCTAGTGATCCGGACGTTGCGCTTCGTGCCGAAAATAAAACCGCAGCTCTAGCCTTGGAAGCATTATCTTAAGCCCTAGCAGCCGAAGAGTTAACAACACTGCGGGCCACTATGGACAGGGACGATGTGATACTAGACAAACGACCCAAGTCCACCTCATTCAAACCTGCAGACGAGATAGTCAAATTCCAGGTCCACCCAATGGACCCCACGAAGACAGCTTCCATCGGGACACAGCTGAACCCGCGATTGACGCCAAGACTTTCTGCGATTTCTTCGCGAGAATTGGGACATTTTCTTTGGCACCCATCGGACATGCCAGGAATCCCATGATGGCGAACACAGCCTCAATATTCTAAAAGGATATAAACCAGTCAAGCAGACCCTAAGGTGATTCTCAGAGCCCAAACGACAGACAATGGGGGAAGAGTTAGCCAAGCTACTAGAGGCCGGATTTATCAGAGATATCAAACATCCGGATTGGCTGGCAAATTTGGTGATGGTACCAAAGGACAAATCCTGGCGCCTATGCGTCGACTTCAAGGACCTCAACAAGGCTTGCCCCAAGGATCCCTTTCCCCTCCCTCGCATCGATCAAATCATCGATGCCACAGCTGGACACGACTCGCTGTTTTTCCTCGACGCATACTCTGGATACCATCAAATAAAGATGGCAGAGTCTGACCAAGCTGCAACAGCTTTCACAACGCCATATGGCCCTTTCTGCTTCAACACTATGCCTTTCGGGCTCAAGACCGCCGGTGCAACCTACCAACGCATGATTCAAACATGCCTGGAAAAGCAGATCGGCAAAACAGTGGAGGCATACATGGACGAAGTGGTCATAGAAAAAAGACACGTCGAAACCCTAATAGATGACTTGAGGCTTACATTCTACAATCTCCGGACATACGACATCAAGCTGAATCCGGAAAAATGTGTTTTTGGCGTCCCCTCGGGGAAGCTACTCGGCTTCATCGTTTCCAACAGAGGAATCGAAGCGAATCTGGCAAAGGTCCGAGCTCTGTCACAGTTGGCCATACCAACAGACCTCAAGCACATCCAAAAACTAGCCAGATGCATGGCTGCTCTCAGCCGCTTTATCTCCAGGTTAGGAGAAAAGGCACTACCGCTTTACCGCCTTCTTGATTGCAATCAACACTTCATATGGACGGATGCAGCGCGGCGGACTGGATGAAATAAAGACCTTATTGGCCAGTAATCTAGTACTAACAGCGCCGAATGTCGACGAACCTATGTTGTTGTACATAGCTGCAACGCATCAAGTCGTAAGCGCAGTGCTCGTCGTTGAACAAGAGGCACGGATACAAATACCGCTCAAAAGCGGTCTACTACGTGTCCACGGTCCTAACCCCATGCAAATCCCGATACCCACACTATCAAAAAATAGCATACGTGGTGTTCATGGCATCCCGGAAACTACGACACTACTTTCAAGAGTGTTCGATTACGGCGGCCTCCGAAGTACCACTCAATGACATAATAAATAACCGCGATGCTACGGGCCGGATTGCCAAATGGGCCATCGAGCTCCTCCCATTCGACATAACGTACAAACCTCGGTGGGCCATCAAGTCGCAAGTGTTGGCTGACTTCGTCGCCCAATGGACAGAAGCTGAACTCCCTAAAGAGTACGGTGCATACTCAAACTGGATCATGCATTTCGACGGCTCTAAAATGCTGGTCGGATTGGGAGCAGGTGTAGTCCTGACGTCTCCCACCGGAGACACAGTCCAGTACGTCCTCCAAATATTGTACACGGACTCCAACAATGCAGCCAAATACGAGGCTCTGTTGCACGGTCTTCGGATGGCCGTCTCTATGGGCATTCAATGCCTAGAAGTGCGCGGGGACTCAAACCTCGCAATATCACAGATAAACGGAGATTTTGATGCCAAGGACCCGAAAATGGCGGCCTACCATAATGCCGACCTCAAAATGTCTGCTCGGTTCGAGGGGCTCGAATTCCACCATGTGGCTCGAGAAAACAATCAAGCGGCAGATGTCCTCGCTCGCATCGGCGCTAAACGCGACCCTGTCCCACCTAACATATTCTTGGAATGGTTGTTCAAGCCATCCGTAGTATGGGAAGGGGAGTCCGGCAATACTATCACGGATCCGAACACATCCCCAGATTCCGAACCATCAGACATAGTCGGAGGTTCTACCCCCGAAATAACATCCTCGGCCCATGAAATCATGGCTGTAATCGCCCCGTGGACCGAGCCCTTCTTGGCCTACCTAAATAGGCAGGAGCTCCCCGAAGACCAAAATGAAGCACGCTGCATTGTCCGGCATTCTAAAGCTTACAAAGTCTACGAAGGGGAACTCTACAAGAAAAGCGCTACCGGAGTACTACAAAGATGCATCTCTGAAGAGGAAGGGCGTCAGCTCTTGGCTGAAATCCATGCCAGCCTGGGCTGGCACCACGCCGCGGCTCGGGCATTAGTCAGCAAGGCCTTCCGTACAGGCTTCTATTGGCCGACGGCCCGACCAGACGCACAAGACCTTGTCCAACACTGTGTCGGTTGCCAGCTCTTTGCCAATCAGAGTCATATGCCCCCTACCACTCTCCAAACAATCCCCATAACTTGGCCCTTTGCGGTCTGGGGGCTGGATATGGTCGGACCTCTTAAAGGGGGAATCCATAAGAAGAAATACTTATTGGTCATGGTGGACAAATTTACCAAATGGATATAAGCTAAACTAATCAAAACGGCTGAATCCGGACAAGTAATAGACTTCATATCCGGGATCGTACACCGATACGGTGTCCCCCATAGCATCATCACTGATAATGGCTCAAATTTCACAGCCGACGAAGTGAAAACTTGGTGCGCAAAAATGGGCATCAAGCTCGATTACGCTTCCGTCTACCATCCCCAAACAAACGGCCAGGTAGAGCGGGCAAATGGTCTCATTATGAGTGGCATCAAACCCAGACTAGTGCGATCCTTGAAAGAGTCGGATCGCCTTTGGGTGGAGGAGCTTCGACTACGTACTCACGGGGCTATGGACCACGCCAAATCGCACCACCGGATATACACCATTTTTATGGTGTGCGGCGCGAAGCAGTATTACCTTGCGACATAATACATGATTAAGCACGCATACGCATGTGCGAAGAGAAGGAAGCCGAGTTAGATCGGCGGGATAATTTGGATGCCACGGAGGAGGAGCGCGATGTCGCAAAAGCCCGTTCCGCATTCTATCGGCCAGCAGGCTCGGCGATACCAAAGCGAGAAGTGCGGGCCAAAACTTACAATATTGGCGAGCTCGTTCTCGACTACACGAGAAGAAGAAGGACAAACTCAAATCCAAGTGGGAGGGTCCCTTCGTCATTGACAAAGTTCTCACCGGAGGAGCGTACCGCTTACTAATGCATCCGATAACAGACTCGAGCAGAACCCATGGAACGCGGCAAGACTACGGAGATTCTACACCTAGCGCCGAACACAGTGTTCGTCTCCTAACCCCTCCCTTTTAATTATGCCACATCCCTTTTCCTTTCTCGGCCTTTTTCTCCCTTCACACATAGTATTCAATACAGTGCGGATTTTCGGATCACTCCGACCGCACTAAGTGTGTAAGAAATACCTGGGGGCTCCCTATACGAAGCTAAAAATGATTACTCACATGGCTTTCTGCCCGTCGCATATGCATTCTTTTTCCATATGTGCCTTTTCTACACCATTATATGCATCAATACGACTTAAGATGTTGCCAAGCTGGGTTGCCTGGCTCTTGTGTTTATGTCCCTCGTTCCCGTTAATTCGGCTAGGGCATAAAGGGAGCACCTCTGCGATTATTCTTGCCGGTTCGATCCGGATGTGTACCTCGGACCGGGTGAAGCCAAAAGCTAGCTTCCTTAAGAGAATATTCGTCGGTGAACAAAAGATGTATTCGTTTATTATAACATAAATCCCAAGTCTTGTATCCTGCGCCTTCGTTCGCAGTCCGGACATGTGCATCGTCGCATGCGTACCAGAGAAAGGAACCCTAACGGAACTATTCTCTCACGGAAGATGTTTCTTACTATCCATGTAATATAACATAACTAGTTGGGTACTTGTGCTGTTCAAGCACTTATGACCCCTCGCCTTGTTTCCACGCATACCCGGTTTTGTATAGCTGAGCGGGTATTCGGACACACCGAGACTATAGGATCCGAGGGGCTGAAGCGAAAAAGGTCGCCATGAAAATGATTCTAATCCGGCTAGGGGCTCATCATGCCCATTAAATTACACAGTCACTTGGACTGATTACATTCCTCTTCTATACCATCCAATAGGCTATCTAGCTTACAATCCTATTGAGAATACTTAGCGGCTAACGCTACCTGGTCATACACTAGACTAACGGGAATTTCTTGCCCATCGGGCCCCGCCGGTCCCACTTCGGCCATATGGTTCGGGTCCAGCTTGGTGTAGCGCGTCTTCACCATTGCCCAGGCTTCTCTTGCTCCTTGCCGGCATGCTGATATCTTCCATAGACGGAAGCGCCACCGGGCTCCTTGAAGCAGGTCCGCAAGTTCCCCCATTCCATTCGGCAGTAGGCTTGATGGCCACAAAGCCTGAGAAACACCCTGCATCACTTGCCGAGCTCGCTCGTGCAGTTGTGAAAGGTCTTGCAGTAAATCATTTGCAGATGAGGGCATCTCCTCCTTAGGGCGACCCGTTAACATTCCTGCAAGCAAAATTCTTTCAATATACTTCCTCGCCGAACTGTACAACAGTTCGTCTAGGCACTTACCATAAATGCCGCGTTGAAGCCTCTTGTTCTCCTTCACGAGTCCGCCCGGTGGCGCGGAGATCTTTGAACTCCGTCGGCTGAACTTTGGCATCTTGAAGATCGTTCTTCTCCCACCTAACTTCGCGTAAGAATCGCTTCGCCAGCCTCTAGCTGCTTTTGAGATGCGATCGTCCTCTCTTCGCCCTCAGATTCACCCCTGGATTATGCGCAGAATTTTACGTTAGACTTGTCACATCAACCATTTACTAAGCTGGTGCATCTTCGTTGCAATTGTGACAATTGTTACCAGAAAAAGATGTTGTTCAATCACGGCCCGTCGGCGCTTTGTGATTCAGGTAGCGCTCTACCGGAATTAAATGGCTGAGCATATCCGCACTCTCTGGAGAGCTATGCGGTGCTGGCCCGTGTCCGCCTCCGCCCCCGAAGCCGGTTCTGAAACTCGGCTGGTGGAGGTGTGATTGGTAGGGTCGCCGGATATAGTCCGGTTATTCCTCTTCCTGCCAGACACAAAGGGCGCTGTCATTTTAAATTCTATAATTACAGGATAGGTCATTGCTTTACCTCTGTAGCGGTGTGTCAACCCTCACCGCCTTCCTCTTGAGCCTGCCCGATCTGGACGCTCGTGGTTGATGAGTCCCTAGGGGCTCGGCCCCTCGCTTCGGCCGTCGTTTCTGCAAATAGAACGACACCTCAAAGGTAAATTGTAATACCTGGGAAGAGTCCTCTTCGAAGGATAGGGTTTTTTAGTTCGGCTTACACGCGAAGCAAGGAGCAGTCCAGGGTAGTCGGCCGTAATGGCCACTAGAGCGCCATCCCAGCTTGCCTGATAGAATACCCCATTGACAAGCTCCACAGTGATATCCGGATCCACTTTAAGTCCCGGATCTAGGGCCCTTCTAGGGTCCTCTGGTTGCAGGGGGGGCTGACGATTCCTTCTATGGCCCTCCTTAGTTCCTGCCCAGAAGCATTGATGCAAGTAATCTTAGCAGAAGAACGCTAGAGTAAGTAAAGCAGGGAAAAAGAATGGCAACTTACCCACGTTGGGGGGGTTGTACATGGAGAATACGTCCCGCGTTTTTATGCCAAGGAATTCCTCCTCTTCCCCTTTGTAAAAATCGGACAATATCCTTGCCAGAGCGACAGCGGAGTCCGGACCCTTACGGCCGCAGCGGGTGGCGTCATCTTCCCCGTTGAAATGCCACATGGGCTTCCCCCGATATTGGAGCGGCTGCACTCCCCATCTTATGCATATCACCATAACCTCAACTATCGTCAGTCCGGATTTGGCCAGTAACTTTATCCTGTCCATCAGGAGGAATATTTCCCTTGTGTCCTCTTCTTGAGGGCCCCGGGGGCGCCAGCTTAGGCGTGCCCTCGGTGGGGCGTTGCTGAACTAGCGGAGACCTGGCCGGACTGGATCCGAAAGGGGGACGTCGTTTATATAGAACCACTCTAAAGGCCAGTTTTCTGGTGCCTTCTCAGGAGTGCCGGACAGGTATCCAGTCTCGGCAATGCGCCATACCGGCCCGCCCACTTGACATAAGGACTCCCCACAGGTGCGGGGACAAAGCGAACAACTTCCTCCATAATTGAAGTGTGGTTAGCAGCCTAAAACAGCTTCATAAAGGGCAACATACCCGCTATGTGCAGAATAGAGGCAGGGGTAAGATCGTTATGGCGGAGGCTGTAGAACTCCGAGGAGCCAGCGAAGAAATAGGTGGATAGGAACCCGACGCCCCTCAGCAAATGAGGGATCAGACATATACGCTCCTCCGGAGATGGTTTAGGAGATCCCTCAGCTTGGTCTCCTCCGTCATAAGTGGCTATTCTAGCTCGGACGGGGACCATGAACGCCGGTGGGAGAAACCCTTGGGTTTGTAGCTTTATCAAACGGCTATGAGGAACTGAACACTCTCCCCAATCCCCCGACTTGGAACGAGAAGGGCAAGCAGAAGAGCTGCGACGGTCGGCCATGTTGGAATGGCTTTTCGCGGAGCGCTCTGTTGGATGCTGGCTCTGGGAGGGAGAGTGAGGTTTGGATCTGAGAATTCCCGTCCCTTCAAATAGACGGTTAGCCCGGAGGATCAAGGGTGGCAAATGCAAAAATGCCTCGACTCCTCACATTCTCCTGACACGTGGAGATGGTCATTACTGAGGCACCGAAGCCGAGGAGCACAACATTGATTGGAGGCCGAACACTATTCGTCGTAACAGGCACTTTGGAGTATTCGGAGAAGGAACCTGCCCAGCAATGCCGAAGACAAGACTGCGATCCGGACTCATCGTCATTGAAGCCTGGTTCAGGGGCTACTGAGGGAGTCCTCGATTAGGGGGTATCCGGACTGCCGGACTATGTACAACGTCCGGACTATTGAAGCGTGAAGATACAAGACTCAAGACTTCGGCCCGTGTCCGGATGGGACTTTCCTTGCGTGGAAGGCAAGCTTGGCGATCCAGATATTATATTCCCTTCCTTGTAACCAACTCCATGTAAACCCTAGCCCTCTCCGGTGTCTATATAAACCG
Source organism: Aegilops longissima (assembly GCA_021605205.1). Lineage (NCBI taxonomy): Eukaryota > Viridiplantae > Streptophyta > Magnoliopsida > Poales > Poaceae > Aegilops > Aegilops longissima. Next base: position 506,670,007 of record CM038679.1, read on the forward strand.
GAGAGGTTGGTCCTTAGAAGGCTGATCACAATTACAATTATACTATCATAGGCTAGCTCTTAGGGTTTAGCCTATATGATCTCGTGGTAGATCTACTCTTGTACTACCCATATCATCAATATTAATCAAGCAGGAATTAGGGTTTACCTCCATCGAGAGGGCCCGAACCTGGGTAAACATCAGTGTCCCTTGCTTCCTGTTACCATCAGCCTTGACGCACAGATCGGGACCCCCTACCCGAGATCCGCCGGTTTTGACACCGACAGGTGTCGCCTGTGGCGCCCCATCCTCCGGCGCCTGCGGCGCCCCATCCACCATCGCCCGTGGCGCCTCCTCCAAGGCGGCCCCGCCTCAGCCTCCCTCTGCCTCCACCCACTCGACCACCTCGGTCTGTGGTGGGGTGCCATCAGCAATCACCACGACCTCTCGGTCGTCCACCACCATCTTGGCCCGACCATCCGGGTGTCGGAAATATGCCCTAGAGGCAATAATAAAGTGGTTATTATTATATTTCCTTGTTCATGATAATTGTTTATTATCTGTAACATCCTGGACACAACCACCGGTGGTCATTACTCCTGCCGGGATCTAGACTGGCCCCACAGATATATACTAGTCTTTTCTGCGCACTTTGTCCTCACTTGTGCGCACCCGGGAGCAACTTCCGGTTGGTCACCCATCCTGAAATTACTCCAAGCTGAGCACACTTAACTTTGGAGTTCTTCGAATGGGCTCCCAGAAAAGAAGGAATTCCTTAATGATTTGAGTAGTCTATCATCCCTATTAAGCCAGGATATCACATACACTCCCACTTAGAGGAACCGATGTCCTTGTCGGGCCATAGGAACGTTCCCTCTTGGCACATACGTATGTGCATCCAGTCCGGTACATGTGGCATGCCGTGTGCCACGACGGGTCACAAACGTCATGAAAAACATGACCGCGCACCTGTCCGCAAACATCCATGTAACCGCGAGGGTCGGCTCTAATACCAACTTGTAACGCCCCGGAAACACCTGCCGGTGGTTGTTACTCCTGGCGGGATCTAGACTGGCCCCGTAGATCAATACTTGTCTTTTCTGCGCACTTTGTCCTCACTTGTGCGCACCTGGGAGCAACTTCCCGATCGGTCACCCATCTTGAAATTACTCCAAGCTGAGCACGCTTAACTTTGGAGTTCTTTCTGAATGGGCTCCCGGAAAAGAAGGAATTCCTTATTGATATGAGTAGTCTATCATCCCTATTAAGCCAGGATATCACATTATCCATGCTATAATTGTATTGATTGGAAACTCAAATACATGTGTGGGTACATAGACAACTACATGTCCATAGTGAGCCTCTACCAGACTAGCTCGTTGATCAAAGATGGCTATGGTTTCCTAATCATAGACATGAGTTTTCATTTGATAACGGGATCACATCATTATGAGAATGATGTGATGGATAAGACCCAAACTATGAACGTAGCATATGATCGTGTCAAGTTTATTGCTATCGTTTTCTGCATGTCAAGTATATGTTCCAATGACCATGAGATCATGCAACTCACTAACACCGGAGGAGTACCTTGTCGGATTTCGGGTTTCGGCAGACCCTCTAGGTTTGAACTCTGGGGTGCGCGCGGAGATCTCACCCCCTACCAACCTGCACCTCGTTGCCTCGCAAGGATCTAAACTACACAAAGAGCAACACAAGGGACACAATGTTTATACTGGTCCGGGCCACCATTGTGGTGTAATACCCTACTCCAGTGTGTGGTGTGGTGGATTGCCTCGGGGGCTGATGATGAACAATACAAGGAAGAACAGCCTCATGAGGGTCATTCTTGGCGGTCTGACGAACTGCTAGGGGGAGTTCGGTCGCTCTCTCTCTCTCTCTCTGGATTCAATGTCCACCTCAACGTGTCTCTACCCTGTGGGTGGCTAGCCCTATTTATAGGCAAAGGCCAGGCCTCTTCCCAAATATTGAGCGGAAGGGCGCCAACAATTAGCCATTTGAAGGGAACATCTAGTACACTTATCGACTAAAGTTGGTCCTCGCCGAAGGCTGTGACGATGACGCCGGCTTGGGCTCCACGATGACCTCGTTCCTGCCGTTGTGTTGGTCTTGGTCTTGTTGCACCGAAATGGCTGCCTTTGCTTGATGCTCTCGCCGCGCTTGCCTCCTTTGCACCAAAGAGGAAACGAGGACACTCTGGCTGGCGCCCTTAGGTCGTCATGGCTTGCGTCATGGGCACCTCGTGAGGTACCCGCCTTGATATCTCCGCTCGTCATGAGCCAGCTGACGAGGCCGTGCCTGAGGAGGCTTCCTGTCGTCCTCCCCGTGAGGCTTGGCCCCTCGCGAGGGTCTTGAGCTTGTGCTGATGAAGATGGGCTGTGCTGGGCCACCCCTTGAGCCACGTCGCAGTCCGCAGGCAGGCAAGTCTTGGTACCCCCATTCCCCGAACACCGACAGTAGCCCCCGAGCCCAAGGTGTGCCTGGACTTGGCTTAGCGGGGAAGCGAAGGGGCAAGTGCGAAGCGCCGCGGGCCCTAACAGCCTGCGGCCTTGGGCGTCACGTGGCGGTTTATTGGACGTGGGCGCCCCTGCTTCCCCATGATGCCTCGGCGACTGCACGAATTGACAAGTCCGTGCATGCAAGGCGGGTCATGATTACCTATGATCGTGGAGGTCGACGGTTGGCCTTCCCCGGTTATAAGTACGGGATGGCGCGTGCTCTTCCAGTCAATATCTTCTCGCTTCTCCTTCTTCTCCATGGCTCCGCCGAAGAGGTTCTCGGCCGCGGAGAAGGGAAAGGCCCGCCAGGTGGAGCCTGACTCTCCCCCAGCCAAGCGCGGTCGAGGACGTCCTCGCAAGCACCTTCGTGGCTCCCGCAGCGCTTCGCGCCGTGGAGGCGATCTCCAGCAGCGACAGCAGGCGTCGTGCCGTTGATGGGCGGCGCTTCTGACCATGCGACCCCTAGGCAGCGCTTCCATTCGGCAGAGGTGCTGCGGAGTTTGTTGTGTGGTCGGCGAAACCGACCAGCACCGTTCCAGCTTCCCGCCTTTTAGGTGAACTTCCGGCCGGCGCCCCGGGCGGCCTATGGCTCCAGGCGGACGGTTGCTGCAGCTGGGCCTCCTGGGCTTCGCTGGGCCGCCAGGAGCGTGGCCCTGACCCGCGGCTGGCAAACGTTTGCCCGCGCGCGAGGTCTGAGCCGGCGGTGCACCCTGCACTTCAAGTTTGACGGCGACGCCACCCTCTACGTAAGGGTGTTCGGGGAAGACGGTCGCCGTGCTGGGTGCTGCCCCGAGGACGACGACCGCGGCTGCGGGCCTAGTCCCGGCGGCGATCGGGACGAAGATGGCGGCGCACGCGTGGTTGGCGGCGCTCGGGGTTCGTCAAGCTTGAGCGACTCTTCTTCGGACAGCGGCTCCTCCAGCGGTGGCCGTGACCAGCCTCTGCGCCGCCGCGCGCCGCTGGAGGGAGGTAGCGGTCCGCCCGCCCGTCGCGCCTCGGTGAAGCGAGAGGAGTCGCTTGAGCTCCGGGAGGCAGTTCGAGCCTCCGCCATGAAGTTGGTATCAAGCGAGCGCGCTGCCTTGTTATTTTCCTTTTCTGCGCAAAGAGATAGTAGTGTAGGGCCCAGGGCGTGCTTGGACTATTGCTGTTTAATTATTGTCTTTGTTTACTCTACTTTCGTATTGAAGCTTCATGCCCTGCGCTGCTGCGTAGAAATTACTTAGCTTGGGGGCGACCTGTCGCGGTCTTCGCCTCCCGAGGCCGAGGCCGAGTCGAATGCTTCATGCCCTGCAAAGATTAGCCAGGAGAGGTAGTTTCCAGCCTCAGTCGTGGAGGGGACCGACCCAGGTCCTGTGTTCGCGTCGCGGTGTCCGTGGGGCACGGACTGGAGGGGTGCTCCCATAGCGAACCCGGTTAGGGAAGCCTCAAACAGTAGGAGCATAAAACACTCGTGAGGGTGCCCGCGTTGCTCCCTCGCGAGACTTGCGCGAGAGAAATCGAGGTAGGAGAGCGAATAAGGCAAAGAGTCACAAGCCAAAGACGGCAACACCTTCAATAGAACTTCAAATGGGAATGAACAAGCCAACTGCAGAAAGCAAATGAAAAAAGCCGCGTCCGACACCTAATCTAGTCTTCGACGTCTTCTCACCAGCGCGGAGCTAAGTGCTGCCACTGCGCGTGGGAGGGAGCCCCAGGGCCTGAGGCCGGCGCTCCTGAGACTCCGGGCCGTGTACAACCCCAACTCATTATTACGTGAGAGTGTCACGGGCGGCGAGCTTCACAGGCGTTGGCCTTCTTCACAGGCACCGGGCTTTTCCAAAACGCAACCACTTCACAGGCATTCGCCTTCTTCACAGGCACCGGGCCTTTCTCAGAAAGATAAGCTTCATAGGCGTTTGCCTTCTTCACAGGCACCGGGCCTTTCTCAGAAAGATAAGCTTCACAGGCGTTTGCCTTCTTCACAGGCACCGGGCGTTTCTCAGAAAGATAAGCTTCACAGGCGTTTGCCTTCTTCACGAGCACCGGCCTTTCTCGAAAGATAAGCTTCACAGCGTTTGCCTTCTTCACGAGCACCGGCCTTTTAGGGTAAAACCTCCGGAAGTGCTGGATGTTCCACGCGTTCTGGACGGGCACCCCCTCCCGAGTCTCCAAGCGCACGGATCCGGGCCTGGAAACATGAACAACCTTGAACGGGCCCTCCCACATGGGAGAAAGCTTATGCAGTCCCTCCCTGGAGAGAACCCGTCTGAGCACGAGGTCCCCTACCTCAAGATTTCTTGGGCTAATGTTGCGGCAGTGATATCGCCGCAGTGCTTGTTGGTACCTCGCCGCTCGTAGCACGGCTTCTCGATGATGCTCCTCCCCCAGCACGAGGTCTGTCCCCCACATGGCGTCCTGCTGCGCCTCGTCGAACGCCAGGACCCGTGCGGAACGACGCCTGACCTCGTGAGGGAGGACTGCTTTAGCTCCATAGACCAGGAAGAACGGGGTCTCGCCAGTCGGCTTGGTCGCGGTCGTGCGGATGGACCACAACACGGACTGAAGCTCATCGTACCAGCCTCTCGCGCGCAGCCTCCACTTCTTCTTGAATGTCCTGGTTTTGAGGCCCCTCGGGACCTCTGCGTTGGCTCGCTTCGGCTGGCCGTTGCTCATGGTGCGCTATCAAGCGTAGCATACCTGCGCCCCAAGGTTAGCAATATGTTTTGAAGAGGTTATCGGTGAATCGCGAACCGTTGTCGGTGATGATGCGGTTCGGCACCCCGAACCGGCTCATGATGCCCTTGATGAACTTGACCGCAGAACCTGCGGGGATGGTGCGGACGGCTTCCACTTCAGCCCAGTTGGTGAACTTGTCCACGGTGATGTAGAGGTAACGATAGCCTATTGGCGCCCGAGGAAACGGGCCCAGGATATCCAGCCCCCAGACTGCGAATGGCCATGAGAGGGGTATAGTTTGCAGACCTCCCGTCGGTTGATGGATCTGCTTGGCATGGAATTGGCAGGCCTCGCAAGCCTTCACCAGTTCCACGGCATCATTGAGCGCAGTGGGCCAATAAAACCCGCTGCGGAACGCCTTGCCAACGAGGGTCCGTGATGACGAATGATGCCCACAGTCTCCACCGTGTATGTCTGCCAGCAGCTCCTTTCCTTGCTCCCTGGAGATGCAACGCAGGGACACATCATTTGGTCGCTTCCAGTAGAGCTCTCCATCCCTGATGCAGTACGCCGTGGCTTGCCGCGCCACACGCTCCGCTTCCTCCTCCTTTTCCGGCAAGGTCCCTTGCGTCAGGTAGCTCCGGAGCTCTGTGATCCAACATCCCTCCTGAGGCTCCTGCGTTAGGAGCAGACGCGCTCCCGAGGCAGGTGGCTGGGGGAGCTCTTCCCGAGGCTGCACTGCGCTTGACAACGATGCCGCTGCCGAGGGCTTGAAGAGCCGCCTCAAAGACGCCGGGCTCCCCGAGGTAGCTGCTCGATGCCCGTTTGGCGATGTCGTCACCTCTTGATTGGTGCCACGAGGCACATGCTGCAACTCCAGTCCCCGGCGCTTCTCCACCCTCGGACCTCTGCGAGGTAGGCTTCCATGTGCTCATCCTCGGCTCAGATACTTTGTTGGAGAAGTTGACAAGGAGTTGTGAATCACCCTTGATGATAAGGCGCTTCACTCCTAGGGCAACCGCGGCCTTCAGACCTGCTATCAGGCCCTCATATTCCGCTATGTTGTTGGAGACCTTTTCTCCGTGCTAGAAATAGAGCTGCATGGCGTAGTAGAGCTTGTCTTGAGTAGGCGATATAAGAACTGCGCCAGCTCCCACGCCGTGTCTGGAGAACGCCCCGTCGAAGTACATGATCCAACCGTCTGGTGCCTCGCTTCCCGGGGAGAGGGATCGATCCTCATCAGCCTTGAGGCCCGGCACCTCCATCCATTCTGCCACGAAGTCCGCTAGCGTGGCTCCCTTGATGACTCTGGTGGTGCTGAATTCTAGCTGAAACGCTTGCAACTCAATGTTCCACTCAGCAACTCTTCCAGCCGAGTTGGGGCTCCTGAGCACCCTTTCCAAGGGGTACGTTGAGACAACCTTGATGGGATGGCCTTGAAAATAGTGCCGCAGCTTGCGCGAAGCCACCAAGAGCGCGAGGAGGAGTTTCTGGGACATGGGGTACCGCGCCCTCGCGTCCCGCAACACTGTACTGACGAAGTACACAGGGTGTTCGACGAGGTTGGGAGTGTTGGTGTTGTTGGCGTCCTCCAGAGGCCATGGCGCCTCCTGAGACAGGGGAGCCCCAAGTGGCTGGTCGTCAGGGGGAGGGGTCTCTTCTCTTCCGGGTGCGCTTCCCTGTGGCGGCTGATCCTTCTCGGTTGTGGTGGTGGTCTTTGTGAGGCACCCTTGATCATGCTTCGCCTTGACCCGGGCAGCTACCGTGGCTTTGGTCCAACGCTCCTCCCTAACCGCCACCAGGGCTGCGCTGGTAGAGTAGGGGGTGGCTGCAAGGTAGAGCACCAGGGGCTCTTGGGGGCGCGGAGCCACCATTACCGGAGGGCTGGTTAAGTACCTTTTGAGATCTTGGAACGCCTTGTCGACCTCTTCAGTCCATTCAAAGGGGCCCTTTTTCTTCATTAGCTTGAAGAAGGGTAGCGCTCGTTCCCCCAACTTGGAGATGAAGCGTCCTAGTGCGGTCACGCGCCCAGTGAGCTTCTGCATTTCTCTGAGGGTCTTCGGCGGGCTCATGTCCTCGACTGCCTTGACCTTTTCTGGGTTAGCCTCGATGCCCCGATGGGACACGAGGAAGCCCAAGAGCTTGCCCGAGGGGACCCCAAACACACACTTCTCCGGGTTGAGCCGCAGGTTCACTGCGTTGAGGCTCGCGAAGGTTTCCTCCAGGTCTTGTATCAGGGTTTTGGCCTCCCGAGACTTCACCACAATGTCATCGACGTAAGCCTCAACATTCTTCCCGAGCTGCGGACCCAAGGTGATGTGCATCAGCCGCTGAAAGGTCGCTCCTGCGTTGCACAGCCCGAACAGCATGCACGTGTAGAAGTACACTCCACACGGGGTCAGGAAAGCCATTTTTTCCATGTCTTCTACCGCCATCTTGATCTGGTGATAGCCAGAGAAGGCATCCAGGAAACATAACAGGTCGCACTCGGCGGTGGAATCGACGATCTGATTGATACGAGGGAGCGGGAATGGATCCTGCGGGCAGGCTTTGTTGAGGTTGGTGAAGTCGACACACATGCGTTCCTTCCCCCCTTTCTTTGGCACGACAACCGGGTTAGCCAACCAATCTGGGTATCGGACCTCGCGAATGACCCCTGTCGCTTCTAGCTTGCGAGTCTCTTGGACGATGAAAGCCTGCTTTTTAGTGGACTGCCGTCTCGCTTGCTGCTTCACGGGGCGTACGTTGGGGCACATGTTGAGGTGGTGCTCGATTACGCCTCTCGGGATCCCTGCCAACGGATCTGGTTCCCATGCGAATACCTTCTTATTCGTGTGCAGGAACTTGACCAGGGCCTCCTCCTGCTCGGGCTCGAGGTTGGCGCCTATGGTGAAGGTGGCGTTAGTGGACCCGTCCTCGTCGACCAGTATCTGCTTGGTTTCTGCCTTGTCTTGGGTGAACAACTGCTTCTTCTTGGCTGGCGCATCCCCATTGGGCTCAGGGGCGTCTGAGTCGGCGGGCTGTGCCGCCGCCGCAGTCTTGAAGACGAGCTTGAGCACTTGCAACGCATCCCCGGCGTCTCCGGACACGGTGAGGACGCCGCTGTTCTGGCATCTTCATGAGGTTGTACGCTGGGTGTGTCGCGCCATGAATCGGGCTAGTGCTGGGTAGCCGAGGATGGCGTTGTATGGGAGGCCGATGGGGGCGATGTCGAAGTCGATTAGCTCCGTGCGGAAGTTGTCGTAGGTGCCGAAGGTCACCGGAAGACGGGTCTGCCCCAGGGAGCCGGCTGAACCGCCTCCGACGCCCAAGAAGGGCCTCCTAGGCCGAAGCAGCTCCGGCGGTATGTGGAGGAGGCTGAAGGCTTCAACCGAGAGCACGCTGAGGCCCGCGCCGCCGTCGATGAGAGTCCTGGTGACGACCACCTGGCAGATGGTGGGGGTGCACAGCATTGGGAGCGCGCCCGAGCAGGCTGAGTTGGAGGGGTGGTCCTCAGAGCTGAAGGCTAGATCGGCCTTGGGCGCCGACCGATCCGGAGGAGCCCCCTGCTGTGCGGACGCAGCGCCGATCTGGCGGACGAATGGCTTGATGTGGCGGCCTGAAGGTGGCACCTGCGAGCTGCCAAGGAGAGCTGCGACGACCGGCGGCACCGGCGCAATGCGCTGGGCGAGGAAGAGGTTGCACAACTCCTCCCAAGAGGCCACGGAAGCCGCTGGCAGGTGGAGCAGCCACATGCGCGGGGCGCCGGTGAGGGCCATGGGAAGCCGCTTAGCCATGACCACAGCTGCCGCCTCGCTTTGAGGACGGCCTCCTCGTGACGCTAGCGTGAAGGCTAGTGGATCGGTCGTGCTGCCAGCGCGGTGGCGCTCTCCGCTTGAACTTGTTTGGCCATCGCACTGCCGCAAGGCTCAGGGCCAAGTCTCGAGCCCCCTCGCCCTGTGCAGCAAAGGCGACGGAGTGGGCGCGCTGCTCATCGTAGGCGAATCGCGATGTTGGCGGAGAGCGGGTCGGCGGAAGGGAAAGCTCGGCGCACCCCTACCTGGTGCGCCAAATGTCGGATTCGGGTTCCGCAGACCCTCTAGGTTCAACTCTGGGTGTGCGCGAGATATCACCCCTACCAACCTGCACCTCGTCGCCTCACAAGGATCTAAACTACACAAAGAGCAACACAAGGGACACAATGTTTATATCGTTCGGGCCACCATTGTGGTGTAATACCCTACCCAAAGGTGTGGTGTGGTGGATTGCCTCAGGGGCTGATGATGAACAATACAAGGAAGAACAGCCTCGCGAGGGTCTGTTCTTGGCCGGTGCGACGAACTGCTAGGGGGAGTTCGGTCGCTCTCTCTCTCTCTCTCTGGATTCAATGTCCACCTCAACGTGTCTCTACCCTGTGGGTGGCTAGCCCTATTTATAGGCAAAGGCCATGGGCCTCTTCCCAAATATTGAGCGGGAAGGGCGCCAACAATTGGCCATTTTGAAGGGGAACATCTAGTACACTTATCCTGACTAAAGTTGGTCCTCGCCTGCCAAAGGCTCTGACGATGACGCCGGCTTGGGCTCCACGATGACCTCCTTCCTGCCGTTGTGTTGGTCTTGGTCTTGTTGCACCGAAATGGCTGCCTTTGCTTGATGCTCTCGCCTGCGCTTGCCTCCTTTGCACCAAAGAGGAAACAAGGACATCATGCGGGCTGGCGCCTCGCCGGCGCCTTGGTCATCATGGCTTGCGTCATGGGCACCTCGTGAGGTACCCCGCCTTGATCTCTCCGCCTCCTCGCGAGCCAGCCTGACGAGGCCGTGCCTGAGGAGGCTTCCTGTCGTCCACCCCGCTAGGCTTGTCCCCTCGCGAGGGTCTTGAGCTTGTGCTAATGAAGATGGGTCGTGCTGGGCCACCCCTTGAGCCACGCCGCAGGCCGCAGGCAGGCAAGTCTGGGTACCCCCGTTCCCAGAACGCCGACATACCTTGTGTGTACCAAACGTCGCAATGTAACTGGGTGACTATAAAGGTGCTCTACAGGTATCTCCGAGGGTGTCTGTTAAGTTGGCATGGATAAAGACTGGGAAATTTCACTCCGTGTGAAGGAGAGGTATATAAAGGCCCATTTGGTAATACAATATCACAATGATCTTGCAAGTAATGTGACTAATGAGTTAGCCATGGGATCTTGTATTACGGGACGAGTAAAGAGACTTGCCGGTAACGAGATTGAACTAGGTATGGCGATACGGACGATCAAATCTCGGGCAAGTAACATACCGATAGACAAAGGGAACTACATACGGGATTAGCTGAATCCTTGACATCGAGGTTTGACCGATAAGATCTTTGTAGAATATGTGGGAACCAATATGGGCATATAGGTCCCGCTATTGGTTATTGACCATAGATGTGTCTCGGTCATGTCTGCATAGTTCTCGAACCCACGGGGTCTACACACTTAACGTTTGGTGACGATATAAGTATAGTTGAGTCATTATGGTGGTTACCGAAGGTTGTTAGGAGTCTCGGATGAGATCCTGGACATGACGAGGAACTCCGGAAGGGTCCGGAGGTGAAGATTGATATATTGGACGAAGGGTATTGGAGTCTGTAATTGTTCCGGGGGTACCGGGTGATGACCAGCATGACCGAAAGGGGTTTCAGGGGCCCCGACAAGTGTTGGGGGGGCTCATGGGCCAAGGGGAGGGGGAAACCAGCCCACTAAGGGTTATGCACCCCCCCTCACCCTCTACCATGCGACCAGGAGAGGTGGGGAACCCCCCTCTAGGGTTCCCTCCACCCGGCTTGGGGGGCAAGTCACCCTAGAGGAGATCACATCTACCCTGGCCGCCGCCCCTCCTAGGGGAAACCATAGGGGCGCAAGCCCTCCTCCCTTCCCCTATATATAGAGAGGTAGAGAGAGGGCAGCCGCACCCCTGAGCACATCTCCACACCATGGCGTTGCCCTTCCTCTTCCTCGTAGCCCTCTTCCTCTCCGTAGTGCTTAGTGAAGCTCTGCTGAGATTCCACCACCACCGCCGCCACCACGCTGTCGTGCTGTCGGAGGACTCGAGCTACTACTTCACCATCACTCGCTGGATCACGGAGGTGAAGGCGTCATCAAGCCGTACGTGTGTTGAACGCAGAGGTGCCGTCCGTTCGGCACTTGGATCGGAGTTTGTGGGATGGATCATGATTGGATCGTGAAGACGTTCGACTACATCAACCGCATTTCTTAATGCTTCCGCTTAGCGATCCACAAGGGTATGTAGATCCAATCCTCTCATAGATGGTCATCTCCTAGATTGGATCTTGGTGAGCGTAGGAAATTTTTTGTTTCCCATGCAACGTTCCCCAATAGTGGCATCATGAGCTAAGTCTATGCATAGATGACATCATGAGTAGAACACAAAGGAGTTTGTGGGCGTTGATATTCAGATTGCTTCCTCCCATGTCTTTTCTTGATTCGGCGGTATTGTGGTATGAAGCGGACCGGACCAACTTTACATGTCCACGTATATGAGACTGGTTCCATCGATAGACATGTGACTTTGTTGCATAAAGATGGCTGGCGTGTGTCTGTCTCTCCCACCTTAATCGAATCAGACTCGACAAAGGCAGTCCTTGTAGAAGGTTAAATAGCAACTTGCATATCATCGTTTTAACTTTGCATAGGTAAGAATCGTTCTTGCTAGATACGCATAGCTGCCACATAAAACATGCAACAACAATTAGAGGATGTCTAACTTGTTTTTGTAGGGCATGTTGTGATATGATATGGCCAAAGACATGATGAAATATATTTGATGTATGAGATGATCATGCTTGTAATAGTTTATATCGACTTGCATGTCGATGCATACGGCAACCGGCAGGAGCCATAGGGTAGTCTTTAATTATTGTATGACCTGCGTGTCAATCTTTAAGCGCTATGTAATGCTTTACTTTATCGCTAAGTGGTACCAATAGTAGTAGAAGCATGGTCGGCATGAAAACCCCGATGCCGACACAATGATGGAGATCATGATGATGGAGATCATGATGATGGAGATCATGATGATGGAGATCATGGTGTCATGCCGGTGACAATGGAGATCATGCCGGTGCTTTGGAGATGGAGAACAAAAGCACGAGTTGATGGCCATATCATGTCACTTATGATTTGCATGTGATGTTAATCCTTTTATGCATCTTATTTTGCTTAGAACGATGGTAGCATTATAAGGTGATCCCTCATTAAAATTTCAAGATAAAATTGTGTTCTCCCAAAGTTTGCACTGTTGCGAAAGTTCGTCGTTTTGAAGCACCACATGATGATCGGGTGTGATAGACTCTACATTCGCATACAACGGGTGCAAGCTAGTTTTGCACATGAGGAACACTTGGGTTAAACTTGACGAGCCTAGCATGTACAGACATGGCCTCGGAACACAAGAGACTGAAAGGTCAAACACAAGTCGTATAGTTGATATGATCAACATAGAGATGTTCACCATTGAAACCACCTCATCTCACGTGATGATCGGACTTGGGTTGGTGAATTTGGATCGTGTTACACTCAGACAACCGGAGGGATGTTGATTTGAGTGGGAGTTCTTAGGTAATATGATTAATTGAATTCATTTATCATGAACGATAGTCTAAGTTATCTATGCAAACTTATGTTGTAGATCAATGGCTCGCGCAGTAGCTCCCCTGAATTTCAATGTGCTCCTAGAGAAAGCTAAGCTGAAAGATGATGGAAGTAACTTTGTGGACTGGGCCCGTAATCTGAGAATTATCCTCACGGCTTCCCATAAATCTTATGTCCTTGATGCACCGTCTTGATAACCCACAAGTATAGGGGGTCGCAACAGTTTTCGATGGTAGAGTATTCAACCCAAATTTATAGATTAGACACAAGGGGAGCCAAATAATATTTGAAGGTATTAGCAGATGAGTTGTCAATTCAACCACACCTGGAGATTAATTATCTGCAGCAAAGTGATCAGTAGCAAAGTAGTATGGTAGTTTTGATAATGGTAGCAGCATTAATGTTAACAGTAATAGTGATAGCAGTAATTTTGTAGCAAGTGTAACAGTGATGATAGCAGTAGTAACTTAGAAAATAGTAACTTAGCAAGAACAATATAAGTTAAATTCGTAGGCATTGGATCGGTGACATGTTGGATGATATTCGTCATGAGACAATTATAACCTAGGGCGATACGACACTAGCTCCAGTTCGTCAATATAATGTAGGCATGTATTCCGTAAATAGTCATACGTGCTTATGGAAAGAACTTGCATGACATATTTTGTCCTACCCTCCCGTGGCAGCAGGGTCCTATTGGAAACTAAGGGATATTTGTCGGATTTCGGGTTCCGGCAAAACCCTTGAGGTTCGAACACTGGGGTGCGCACGAAGATCTCTCTCTCCCTAGATCGCTCTCGCAACAATCTCAAGGCCTAGCTCCACGAACCCAAAGTACGAGAGACACAAGAGTTTATACTGGTTCGGGCCACCGATATGGTGTAATACCCTACTCCAATGTGGTGTGGTGGATTGCCTCTTGGGCTGAGGATGAACAGTTACAAGGGAAGAATAGCCTCCTAAGGAGAGGTGTTCTTGTGCTCGGTGAGCTTGTGTGGTTGAGGATGATCTGGATGATCCATCCCTCGGTGAGATGGTCTCCGGCCAGTTGCCTCCTATGGTGGTGGCTAGTCCTATTTATAGAGGCCCTGGTCCTCTCCCCAAATATTGAGCGGGAAGGGATCCAACAACGGCCAAATTCGAAGGGAGACAACTAGTACAAGTTATCCTGACTAAAGGTGGTCTTCGCCTACCAAAGGCTCTGGTGGTGATGCCGTCTTGGGCTCCAGGGTGACCTTCGTCCTGTCATCCTCCTGGTCTTGGTCTCGTTGCACCGGAAACCTTTGCCTGATGCCTCGGGACTCCTCGCCTGCGCCTTCCCCTTTAGCACCAAAGAGGAAACGAGGACACTGCGCGCTAGCGCCCGCCTCGCTCCAGTCGTCATGGCTTGCGTCACAGGAACCTCGCGAGGTGTCCCTTGCCTTGATCTCTCCGCCCCTCGCGAGCCTGCCTGGTGAAGCTGCCCCCGAGGAGGTCTTGTGTCGTCTGCCTCACGAGGCTTGGCCCCTCGCGAGGGTCTTGAGTGTCTGCTGGTGAAGATGGGCCGTACAGGGCCACTAACGGAGCCACGCCGTGGGCCGCAGGCAGGAAAGTCCGTGGACCCCCGTTCCCAGGACGCCGACAATATTAAGGCCTCCTTTTAATAGAGAACGGAAACAAAGCATTAACACATAGTGAATACATGAAATCCTCAAACTACGAGCATCACCGGGTGTGGTCCCAACTATTGTCACTCCGGGGTTGCCGGATCATAACACGTAGTAGGTGACTACAACTTGCAAGATCGGATCTAAAACATGGATATACTTATGATAACATAAACGGTTAAGATCTGAGTTCATGGCACCCGGGCCCAAAGTGACAAGCATTAAGCATAGCAAAGTCATAGCAACATCAATCTTAGAACATAGTGGATACTAGGGATCAAGCCCTAACAAAACTAACTCGATTACGTGATGAATCTCATCCAACTCCTCACCGACCAGCGAGCCTACGAAGGAATTACTCACTCCCGGTGGGGAGCATCATGGAATTGGCGATGGAGAAAGGTTGGTGATGACGAACAGGAGGTGACGGCGGCTCCGTCTCGTGGATCGTGATAATTCTTTCTCCCTGATTTTTTCTGGAAAATAGGATTTTGTAGCATTGGTTTCGTGGTGCAGGGGCCACCAGGTGGGGACAACCCACTGGCACGCCAGAGAGAGGGGCGCCTGGTGGGTTGTGCCCACCCAGGTGCCCCTCTCCGATAGGTATTGGCTCCAGAAATTCTTATTGATTATATAAAAATTCCTTGCAAAGTTTCGTTCCATTGTGAGAACTTTATTTCTGCACAAAAACAACACCATGGTAGTTCTGCTGAAATAGCATCTGTCCGGGGTTAGTTTCATTCAAATCATGCAAATTAGAGTCCAAAACAAGAGGAAAAGTGCTAGGAAAAGTATATACGTTGGAGACGTATCAACTCCCCCAAGCTTAAACCTTTGCTTGTCCTCAAGCAATTCAGTTGATAAACTGAAAGTGAAAAAGAAAAACATTTACGAACTCTTTTGCTCTTGTTTGCATAAATAAGCTTAAACAACACCCAGGTTTTCAGCCAACATTATAAGTAACCATGCCGACAATAACTCTTACAGATTATAATGACTCATATCAATGACATAATCAGCTAGCGAGCAAGAATAAGGTAACTCAAATGGCAACATGTTGTCAAAACAACCATGATATAATACGACAATAGTGGTATCTCGCCAGCCCTTTCTAAGACCGCAAAACATAAATGCAGAGCACCTCCAAAGTTCAAGCCGTGACTAAACATTGTAATTCATGGTAGAAAAGATCTAGTCATGATGCACCCAACATTAGCTACACACAATGCATAAACCATGACAACTGTGCTCTCTCAGTTTCTAGCGCTTGTTTTAGAAGGTGATGACACAACATAAAAGTAAATAGATAGTCCCTTCGTAGAGGGAAGCAGCGATTTGCAGAGGTGCCAGAGCTCAAGTTTTTAAAACAGAGGTAAATGATATTTTGAGACATGCACCCTTCTCATTTACTTCACGACCATCAGTTATCAATATCTTCCATGCTAAGCACGCTAGTGGCGGTTCCCAAGCGATAAAAGTAAAGGTTTTGACTCCATTGGGAGTTTTTGTTTGATTATTTGAGAGATTAACTCTTTTTCTGTTTGCAGTTTGGAACTAGGCATCCCTATTACCACCCTTTTCTCATGCGATGGTGAGTGAATAAACACTCGACCTAAGAATAACCCGCTTAGCACGGAAGATACCGACCACCTCCTATCGTTCCATGAACGATCCAGGCACACAAAAAGCATATTTATTAGAAGTTTTTAGAGGTGGCACATGCAAATTTACTTTGGACGGCAGGGTAATACCGCATATAGGTAGGTATGGTGGACTCATCTGGAACAACTTTTGGGTTCAATGTTTTTTATGTAAAAGTAGAATTCCCACTTAGTACACACGAAGGCCAGCAATTAGATTGATAAGCGCCCAGCTAGAGAGCAACAATGGTCATAAACATGCATTATGCATAACTAACATTGGACACTAGCATGAGTAGGATATGAACACCATGAACGTAAATATTATAGAGGCTATGTTGGTTTTGATTCAACTACATGCATGAACATGTACCAAGTCAAGCCACTCGAACATTCAGAGGAGGATACCATAGCATCATACTACATCACAATCATTTTAATGCAATGTTGATATCCAAGATAAATGATTATCCACTCCCAGCTACTTATGCATGGCATGAGAAACTATAATCTCTATTTTTCATTGCAAACATGTTTAATCATAATGGGCTGAATCATGGATACTAGGTTAAACATATTTACACAAACAGAACAAGTCGAGTTCATACCAGTTTCTCTCCGCCACGGCCAGTTCATCGAATGTCGTCATTATTGCATTTCACTTGCACAACTGAATGCTATGAAAACAATAATAGTGCAAGGGTGCCGTGGACTAAGCTAGAATCTGCAACATTTTATTCAACTGGAGAAGACAAGGTAAAATGGGCTCTTTATTAGTTCAACAGTTATTCATATGAGAGCCACTCAACATTTTCATCGTGATCTTCTCCTCGGTACAACTCGAATAAAAAGAAAAGGAATTCAGAGAAACACACTGAAATATTTTTGGAGTTTTTGGTTTTCTTGAGCAAGCAAATAAAAGGGAAAAGCAAAAGCGAGAAAAACTATTTACACGGGAAAGCTCCCAACAAGCAAAAGAAGAACAAGGAAATCTTTTTGGGTTTTCTTATTAGTGCTACAGCTAAGCATGCATAGAAAGTGAACTAACTACAACTATTTTTTTTTGCTTTTTCTAAAGTTTTTCAAACACACAAGAAGAAAGCAAGAAAATAAATCTAAGCATGGATGATACAATGAAAAAGTGTGAACACCGACTAATGGAATAAGTGAACATGAATGTAATGTCGGTGAGAAACATGCACTCCCCTGATACGTCTCCAACGTATCTATAATTTTTTATTGTTCCATGCTATTATATATTCTGTTTTGGATGTTTAATGGGCTTATTTATACACTTTTATATTATTTTTGGGACAAACCTATTAACCGGAGGCCCAGCCCAAATTGTTGTTTTTTTGCCTATTTCAGTGTTTCGCAAAAAAAGAATATCAAACAGAGTCCAAACGGAATGAAACCTTCGGGAACGTGATTTTCGGAACAAATGTGATCTAGAGGACTTGGAGTGGACGTCAAGCAACCAACGAGGCAGCCACGAGGCAGGGGGCGCGCCCCCCCCCCACACGCGCGCCCTCCACCCTCGTGGGCCCCTCGTGGCTGCCTCGTACATCCACGTTGATGGAGACACCCCGAAAAAAACCCAAACCATCGAGGAGCACCCTGAAAACCTAGTTCCACCGCCGCAACCTTCTGTACCCATGAGATCCCATCTTGGGGCCTTTTACAGCGTCCTGCCAGAGGGGGCATCGATCACGGAGGGCTTCTACATCAACACCATAGCCTCTCCGATGATGTGTGAGTAGTTTACCTCAGACCTTCGGGTCCATAGTTATTAGCTAGATGGCTTCTTCTCTCTCTTTGGATCTCAATACAAAGTTCTCCTCGATTCTCTTGGAGATCTATTCGATGTAATCTTCTTTGGCGGTGTGTTTGTCGAGATCCGATGAATTGTGGATTTATGATCAAGATTATCTATGAACAATATTTGAATCTTCTCTGAATTCTTTTATGTATGATTGGTTATCTTTGCAAGTCTCTTTGAATTATCAGTTTGGTTTGGCCTACTAGATTGATCTTTCTTGCAATGGGAGAATGTAGGACCTTGAAGTATGTCTAGAGGGGGGTGATTAGACTACTTGACCAATTAAAAACTTAACCTTTTCCCAATTTTAGGCTTTGGCAGATTTTAGCTATCTTTGCACAAGTCAAGCAATCTTCACACAATTCAAGCAAGCATGAAAAGAGTATATAGGCAGCGGAAATTAAAGCATGCAACTTGCAAGAATGTAAAGGGAAGGGTTTGGAGGATTCAAATGCAATTGGAGACACGGATGTTTTTTTCGTGGTTCCGATAGGTGGTGCTATCGTACATCCACGTTGATGGAGACTTCAACCCACGAAGGGTAACGGTTGCGCGAGTCCACGGAGGGCTCCACCCACGAAGGGTCCACGAAGAAGCAACCTTGTCTATCCCACCATGGCTGTCGCCCACGAAGGACTTGCCTCACTAGCGGTAGATCTTCACGAAGTAGGCGATCTCCTTGCCCTTACAAACTCCTTGGTTCAACTCCACAATCTTGTCGGAGGCTCCCAAGTGACACCTAGCCAATCTAGGAGACACCACTCTCCTAGAAGTAACAAATGGTGTGTTGATGAAGAACTCCTTGCTCTTGTGCTTCAAATGATAGTCTCCCCAACACTCAACTCCCTCTCACAGGATTTGGATTTGGTGGAAAGAAGATTTGAGTGGAAAGCAACTTGCGGAAGGCTAGAGATCAAGATTCATGTGGTTGGAATGGAATATCTTGGCCTCAACACATGAGTAGGTGGTTCTCTCTCAGAACTGGTAAGTTGGAAGTGTAGGTTTGTTCTGATGGCTCTCTCCACGAATGAAGAGGAGGTGGAGGGGTATATATAGCCTCCACACAAAATCTAACCGTTACACACAATTTACCAAACTTGGAGGGACCGAATCAACAAACTCGGTCGGACCGATTTAGTAAACCTAGTGACCGTTAGGGTTTTCGGTGGGACTGACATGCAACTCCGTAGGATCGATATGGTTAGGGTTAGGGCATAACGTAATCTCGGTGAGACCGATTACACAAACTCGGTGAGACCGATTTTGGTAATTAGCTAACCAGAGAGTTGGTCAGGTAAACTCGGTGGGACCGATTCGCTCTTTCGGTGAGACCGAAATGTTACGAAAGGGAAACAAAGAGTTTACATTGCAATCTCCTGGGACCGATCGCTCACTTTGGTTAGACCGAAATGTTACGAAGGGAAACAAAGAGATTACAATCCCATCTCGGTGAGACCGAGATCCCTATCAGTGAAACCGATTTGCCTAGGATTTGTGGCAGTGGCTATGACATTTGAACTCGGTGGCGCCGGATAGAAAGAATCGGTAGGACCGATTTTAACTTTAGGTTTAGGTCATATGTGGATGTGAGAAAGTAGTGGAGGGTTTTGGAGCATATCACTAAGCACATGAAGCAAGAGGCTCATTAAGCAACACCTCATCCCTCCTTAATAGTATTGGCTTTTCCTATAGACTCAATGTGATCTTGGATCACTAAAATGTAAAATGTAGAGTCTTGAGCTTTTGAGCTTGAGCCAATCCTTTGTCCTTAATATTTTGACGGATCCACTTTCACCATCCATGCCATGCCATTCATTGAGCTTTCCTGAAATATTTGTCTTGGAATAGCATTAGCTCAATGAGCTATATGTTGTTATGAATTACCAAAACCATCTAGGGATAGTTGCACTTTCAATCTCCCCCTTTTTGGTAATTGATGACAACACATAGATCAAAGCTTCGACAAATGATAATAAGATTGAAAAACATCGTTGCTTTGAGAAGTATGTGATAAGCATGAGCTCCCCCTAAATTTGTGCATATTTTAAGATTTGCTTTGGACTGCAAATGCATAAGGAATTAGGCTCATGGGTTACTCTTCCATGTCACATACATCTTGGTGGAGTGCTCAAAATAATAAGGATTGAATACATGCACTCATCACCAAGAAAAGTGAATGATCATATAAGGATAAGTAAGATAATATCATCTAACAAGCATAAGTGTAGCTTATGATCAAACACATGATCATCAATGTCTCACAAGTAATAGCATGGTATCTCAAGCAATCAAAAGGAAACAAAGTTCAACTAAGAAGACAAGAGAGAACAAAAGAAAACTCTCTCTCTCTCTCTCGAAGCCTGTGATCTATACATTTTCTCCCCCTTTGGCAACAAGTTACCAAAAAGTCCCTAGAAAATGCATAGTACTATAACGTCTCTCAGGCTTGGTCTTCTGCTAGTGGCATAGAGATGGCTCCTTGGACGAAGACTTCAGTTGATGTGGAAGGAGCTGAAGGAGTTGGTGCTGGAGCTGGTTGCGCTGGAGGTGTAGCTGGAGCAGATGAAGTGACTTTGGTGTCTGTTACTGGCTCTGCAGCTGATCTCTAAGCTCGAGGCACTCTGGCAAATGCATCGGTTGTTGTCCTGCCCTTCCTCTCCTGCATGTCATCCTCAGCTGCTCCACAACCGATCAATCTCGCTTACATTGACATCAAGATCATAGAATTTTTGTTCCATGATTCTTTCTAGGCTCTCCTGGTTCGAGTTAGGGTGGCCAACCCTTCTCAATCCGCAGAGTTGATGCTATCAAGTAACCAAGCTGGTCCTGCTTGTTCTTCAAAAGTACTCAGATGCCTCTCTAGAGTTAGCATCTTGGCAGCCTTCTCTTTCCTTGCTTTCTCCTTCTTTTCTTGAGCTTGTATTGATGATGGTTCATTCTCACCATGACAACTTGATTGTCCTCAAATTCAGGATAGAGAACTAAGTGTTCCTTATCCAATGATACTTCCTCGTGCCCATCTTTGAGTTAATCAACTCCTGAATTTGTGGGGCATATCCACAGCTCCTCTTTTGGTCTCGTCATTGTCCTCTTGATAGTTTCAACTATGAGGCTCATGACCTTGAATTTCTGGGGCACATCAAATATGTGTAGCAAATTAATTGCATGCCCTCCGATCATGTTGTGGTCACCTAATTTGGGCAACAGAGTGTGCCTTAGGATCCAGTTGATCATTGGCAGCCCTGACAGAAGAAAATGAACTGATCCAAATTTGAAAGTCTCAAGTGCATCATCTGGGATTTCCTTGTACATCTATGACATTGAGTTGTGATCCATCTTCTTCTTGGCATAAACGTCCAAGTCATCTTCACTTTCCTTTGGGGCATTGATCAGACTTGCCCATTCCTCAATGGTTGATTGATATCTCGTTCCTTCAGACATCCAAACTATCCTGCCATCTGGATAGAAATGTGTTGTGGAGTAGAATTGCATGATGAGCTCATCATTCCAGTTTGTGAGCTTCTGCCCAACAAAATCTGCAACTCCACACGCACTGAAGCTGTCATACACTCCAGGATAGTGTTCTTCATTTTCCTGTATATAGGTCCAGTCGACCCACCTCATATCACATACTATGGGCTTCTTGTCCAACAAGATGGTCTCATAGAAGTCCTGCTGCTCCTTGGTGTGGAACCTGTAATCAACAGCAGTCCTTCTCCTGGTGGCATATGGATCTGACTCTCCCCATATCCTCAACCCTAAGTCTCTCCTGATCTTCATGTTTTCAGCCACAGGATGAGCATCATTGTGGTCTGGAATCTTGGGTTTGAGCTTCCTTAGGACTTGTCCTTCATCATCTTCCTCGGCAGCAACATCAGGCATTGGGGCCTTGTTCTTTTCAGCAGCTGGTATACTCCTGGTATTCCTCTTAGGTGCACTCTTGGGCTTGGAGGCAGATTTGGGTGCTTCTTTGGGCTTTGAAGATGCAACCCCTGACTTTATAGCATCACCCATCAGCTTTTGTGCCTTAGGTGCTGGTGCAGCAACCTCTTCTTCTTCCTCTTCTTCCATCATGGAAGGCTTTCCAATCACTCTGGCCATGGTCTTCTTGACCCTTTCCTCCCTTTTCTTTCCTTCAGCAGCTGGCTCTTTGGGTTGGGATTCCAAAGAAGCTTGAGTGGAGACTCTAGCTTTGGACATTGGTTGTCTTCCTGCAGGCCTTTTGATCTTCATTCCTGGCTTTACTGCAGTTGAGCTGTACTCCTTCTTGAGCACTTTCTTCTTTGAACTAGCCTCATCCTTAATCGCCACATAATCCTCATCCTCGACTCGAGGTTTTCTTCTTCCTTGTCCTAGTGGCAGCTTTGGGCAAATTCTGGGAGTGCTTCGCTCCCTCATCTGAGCTGCTAGAGGGACTAGTGCCCTCACTCATGTGAATCTGCTCTTCCGACTTGCTCGGCTGTCACTTTGGTCCGACATGCTACACACACCGATCAACACCACGTGAATAGTTATAGATGAGGTAGAATGGATGAGCATCACAAAATGCAGAGATTTTTGCAAAAGAATGATTCAAAAAACTTAGTTTTAGTTTTCCACAGAAAGCATTTCGGATCTGCCGATTTTCAAACTCGGTGATACTGAAGCAGTTTTGGAACCTAAACTAGTGAACTCGGTCAGACCGAGTCACAGTTTGGTGGCACCGAGACTGCTAGGGTTTCACAAGGTTTTAAAATCGGTCACACCGATTAGCAATTCTCGGTCAGACTGAGAGTTACTAGTGCAATGGCGTTAGCCAAATCGATGGGACCGAGTTTTTCAACTCGGTGGGTCCGAGATGGTTTCGGCGGAAACCTAACCCTAAATTTTCGAATCACACCTATTCTAAGGATTGTTTTGACTGGATAGAGGTGTTTCAATCGTGGCAAGAAGCATTATGAACACAATGTGCTGAGAATCAGACGAGGATAGCACTGTGATTGAGTTCATACCGTAGTTCGGCGGTAAACTCGCTACGGCGGCAACGGCGGAGAAGAATTCCGTTGACGGCGGCAGAGACCAGCGACAGGAGGCGGCTGGCGACGAAGTCGACGATCCGGAGACCTAGTAGGCAGAGCGGGCTATGCGCGGGCGAAGAGTTTCGGAGAAAGTTTTCCAAAATTTGCCCGTGAGAATATATATCCCGTCACTGTCGGTGTGACCGAGTGAAACAACTCGGTGGCACCGAGATGCATAACTGTTAATAGTTACAGCAACTCGATGTGACCGAAAAGTTCAAATTGGTTGCACCGAGATGAAAACCTAGATCGACTTAGTGATCTCGGTATGACCGAAATGGAGGAATCGGTCAGACCGAAAATCACAAAGAATTTTGGAAGTTTTAAGTCTATGACGAATCGGGGACTCCGAGTGCTCCTCACACAGAGTGGTTCGAATCTGACTTGATCAAATTTTGTGATGTAGCATGAATAGAGTTTGAGACGAGAAAAGCGTAGATAGCTAGAGAAGGTTCTTAGGCATTCTTGTCCATCCACTTGGCCAAAGAAGAAGAAACCAATCAATCAAAACAACAAGTGGATATCCTCGAATGAGTAAAATATGCAACCAACATGCTCACACAATAAAATGACAAATGAAATATGTGACAAAGCATGCACAACCAATTCTAGCATCTATCAAACAATTGGCGATGACTAGTATATTGACTTCGGAGTCAAATGAGAACATTTGATCATAGGTCATACTCATCTTTTAAGCTCAAGTTGGGTTACCACTTTTACATAAAGCATTTATGTGTTCACATCATTAGAGTTGCTTTGACTCAATTCTTAGAGTTAAGCTCCCCCTATATGTGAGATCCCCCCTTAGAGGGATGAACTAACCTTGGGTTTTGTCGATGATGACTTCATGTAGGTGTTGAAGATGTGGATGCTCAATGTTGATGTAGATCTTTTGGAGTCATCCTTTGGAGTGAGTTGCACTTTCAATACCTACATGGGTTAGTCCCACAAGGAACAAACAAGTATATCCACAGACATAGAGTGATGCACACACAAAATGATGTCCACGAAAACATTAGGTTACCTTGTCCCTTGCCTTACCAACATGAGGGTTTGTGACTCCTTGAACTAGTGCAAGATATGGAAGATGATTGCACTTGTCCTTGCCATAATTATATGAGTGAAGAATGTTGGCGGAGTCACCCTCAAGAACTCTCTAGTTCTTCTTCTTCAGGATCCACATCATCTTGATGGGAATCCTTGGTGTAGTAGTTGTACTTGATGAAGTAGAACTTGATGTAGTCTTGGGAACCCACTTGACCAAGGCCTTAGGTGCTTCTTCAAATGCATCAATCTCCTCTTGAAGCTTGTCCTTGCCTTTGTTCTTGTGGTCTTGTGGTGGAAGATCATCTTGTGCTTGTGTTCCCTTGAAAGAAGTAGGATCATACTTCTCTTGTTGAGGAACAAACTTCGTCTTGGGGTATTGATCTTATTCCCACTCTACTCCATTGGCATTGAACTTTCATTCAAAACCAACACCTTGATTCTTCCGGCGCCTTCCTTGCTTGCGTACAATTTCCTCAAATTGCTTTCTCCCGGCAAGGCTCTTGTATACACCTTTCTCTATAATTCCCTTCAATAAGCTGTTTTCTTGCTCAAGAGTAACTTGGCTAAGAGAATCATTAGTGTAATCAAGAGAACTACTAGAAGCAACAATATTGGATTTAGCATTGTTATTGTTACTACTAGAGAAGGATTCTTTCTTGTTCTTATTACTAGAGTTGACTTGAGGCATGTAAGTAGATAAGAGTAAACGCTTGGCAATGTAAGAAGAACTTTTCTTACGGAGATCATCATTAAGCTCAATTCTTCATTATTGTAGCAATTGCGCTCTCGACTAGAAGACCTTTTGTTATTGTAGGACCTTGACTTAGAGCTTCTTTCTTTGCTTCTACTCTTGTAGAATTTGTTGAAGTTCTTCACCATTAAGCTCAATTCTTCATTGAATGTTTGTTTCTCCCTTGATGATGTAGGGGCTTCACATGAGGCTTTGTAAGCACCACTTGACTTGTTGTGAAGTTCCTCCTTATCCTTGAGTGACATCTCATGAGCAACAATTCTTCCAATGACTTCCGTTGGCTTGAGATCTTTGTAATTTGGCATCATTTGGATCAATGTGCAAACGGTATCATATTTTCCATCCAATGCTCTTAGGATCTTCTTGATGATGAATTTGTCGGTCATCTCTTCACTTCCTAAGCCGGCAATCTCATTTGTGATAAGAGCAAGCCCAGAGTACATTTCAGCGACACCTTCACCATCCTTCATTTTGAACTTGTCAAGCTGACTTTGGAGCACATCCAACGTGGATTCCTTGACGGAGTCGGTACCTTCATGCATATCAATCAAAGTATCCCAAATTTCCTTTGCATTCTCAAGACGGCTGATTTTGTTGAATTCTTCAGGGCACAAGCCATTGAAGAGGATATCACAAGCTTGAGCGTTGTATTGCAGCATCTTCAACTCTTCCGCTTAGCTTCACGGTTCGGTTCTCTCCCATCAAAGAATTCACCTTGCAAGCCAATACACACAATAGCCCAAACGGCGGGTTATGTCCGAGAATATGCATTTTCATCTTATGCTTCCAACTAGCAAAATTAGTGCCATCAAAGTAAGGACCTCTCGGTGATAATTTCCTTGCTAGACGCCATACTCTCCTAGGTTGTGAAACCAAGGCTATGACCACCAAAAGCTATGGAAATCAAAGCAAATGGAGACCAAAGCTCTGATACCACTTGTAGGACCTTGAAGTATGTCTAGAGGGGGGGTGATTAGACTACTTGACCAATTAAAAACTTAACCTTTTCCCAATTTTAGGCTTTGGCAGATTTTAGCTATCTTTGCACAAGTCAAGCAATCTTCACACAATTGAAGCAAGCATGCAAAGAGTATATAGGCAGCGGAAATTAAAGCATGCAACTTGCAAGAATGTAAAGGGAAGGGTTTGGAGGATTCAAACGCAATTGGAGACACGGATGTTTTTGTCGTGGTTCCGATAGGTGGTGCTATCGTACATCCACGTTGATGGAGACTTCAACCCACGAAGGGCGGTTGCGCAAGTCCACGGAGGGCTCCACCCACGAAGGGTCCACGAAGAAGCAACCTTGTCTATCCCACCATGGCCGTCGCCCACGAAGGACTTGCCTCACTAGCGGTAGATCCTCACGAAGTAGGCGATCTCCTTGCCCTTACAAACTCCTTGGTTCAACTCCACAATCTTGTCGGAGGCTCCCAAGTGACACCTAGCCAATCTAGGAGACACCACTCTCCAAGAAGTAACAAATGGTGTGTTGATGATGAACTCCTTGCTCTTGTGGTTCAAATTATAGTCTCCCCAACACTCAACTCTCTCTCACAGGATTTGGATTTGGTGGAAAGAAGATTTGAGTGGAAAGCAACTTGGGGAAGGCTAGAGATCAAGATTCATGTGGTTGGAATGGAATATCTTGGCCTCAACACATGAGTAGGTGGTTCTCTCCCAGAACTGGTAAGTTGGAAGTGTAGGTTTGTTCTGATGGCTCTCTCCACGAATGAAGAGGAGGTGGAGGGGTATATATAGCCTCCACACAAAATATAACCGTTACACACAATTTACCAAACTCGGTGGGACCGAATCAACAAACTCGGTCGGACCGATTTAGTAAACCTATTGACCGTTAGGGTTTTCGGTGGGACTGACATGCAACTCGGTAGGACCGATATGGTTAGGGTTAGGGCATAACGTAATCTCGGTGAGACCGATTACACAAACTTGGTGAGATAGATTTTGGTAATTAGCTAACCAGAGAGTTGATCAGGTAAACTTGGTGGGACAGATTCGCTCTTTCGGTGAGACCGAAATGTTATGAAAGGGAAACAAAGAGTTTACATTGCAATCTCGTGGGACCGATCGCTCACTTTGGTTAGACCGAAACGTTACGAAGGGAAACAGAGAGATTACAATCCCATCTCGGTGAGACCGAGATCCCTATCGGTGAAACCGATTTGCCTAGGGTTTGTGGCAGTGGCTATGACATTTGAACTCGGTGGCGCCGGATAGAAAGAATCGGTAGGACCGATTTTGACTTTAGGTTTAGGTCATATGTGGATGTGAGAAAGTAGTGGAGGGTTTTGGAGCATATCACTAAGCACATGAAGCAAGAGGCTCATTAAGCAACACCTCATCCCTCCTTAATAGTATTGGCTTTTCCTATAGACTCAATGTGATCTTGGATCACTAAAATGTAAAATGTAGAGTCTTGAGCTTTTGAGCTTGAGCCAATCCTTTGTCCTTAATATTTTGACGGATCCACTTTCATCATCCATGTCATGCCATTCATTTAGCTTTCCTGAAATATTTGTCTTGGAATAGCATTAGCTCAATGAGCTAAATGTTGTTATGAATTACCAAAACCACCTAGGGATAGTTGCACTTTCAGAGAAGTGCTTAGCTTTGGGTTCAATCTTGAAGTACTCGATCCCAGTGACAGTAGGGAAACGACACGTATTGTATTGTTCCATCGAGGATAAAAAGATGGGGTTTATATCTTCTCTCTCTTTGGATCTCAATACAAAGTTCTCCTTGATTCTCTTGGAGATCTATTCGATGTAATCTTCTTTTGCGGTGTGTCTGTCGAGATCCGATGAATTGTGGGTTTATGATCAAGATTATCTATGAACAATATTTGAATCTTCTCCGAATTCTTTTATGTATGATTGGTTATCTTTGCAAGTCTCTTCGAATTATCAGTTTGGTTTGGCCTACTAGATTGATCTTTCTTGCAATGGGAGAAGTGTTTAGCTTTGGGTTCAATCTTGCGGTGCTCGATCCCAGTGACAGTAGGGGAAACGACATTGTTGCCATCGAGGATAAAAAGATGGGGTTTATATCATATTGCATGAGTTTATCCTCTACATCATGTCTTCTTGCTTAAAGCGCCATTCGCTCTTATGAACTTAATACTCTAGATGCATGCTGGATAGCGGTCGATGTGTGTAGTAATAGTAGTAGATGCAGGCAGGAGTCGGTCTACTTGTCACGGATGTGATGCCTATATACATGATCATACCTAGATATTCTCATAACTATGCTCAATTCTATCAATTGCTCAACAGTAATTCGTTCACCCACCATAATACTTAAGCTCATGAGAGAAGCCACTAGTGAAACCTATGGCCCCCGGGTCTATTTTCCATCATATTAATCGCCCATTATTCCATTACTGTTTACTTTGCTTTCTTTACTTTTACTCTTTATCATAAAAATACCAAAAATATTATCTTATCATCTCTATCAGATCTCACTCTCGTAAGTGACTGTGAAGGGATTGAAAACCCCTTTATCGCGTTGGTTGTGAGGTTCTTATTTGTTTGTGTAGGTGCAAGGGACTTGAGCGTGACCTCCTACTGGATTGATACCTTGGTTCTCATAAACTGAGGGAAATACTTATGCTACTTTACTACATCACCCTTTCCTCTTCAAGGGAAAACCAACGCAGTGCTCAAGAGGTAGCATCCCCCGAGCTTAGGCTTTTGGCCTAACCTGTTAGTCGATTAGTAGCCTGGATGGTAGTAGGGGTACTGAGGAGCGGGCATCCACTCATCCCATTGCTGAGGCTCCTCCTCTGCCTCTGCAGCAGCCTGAGTGTTCCAATAGGCGTTGATGTCCGCAGGCATGATCCTATATCCGCCCCTGGCAACAGAATCAAACAAAGCAGGAGCAAGCAACGGGATAATATCACAAGTTTCAATGCTAAAAACCAGGTTATAAGGAATAGGAATGTCAGGAGAATCTTTATCAGTGAAATGGTGGTGATCCATGGTTGTGCGGTCTAGGTAAACTTTGGTCAGAGGGTAATCATGATGGCGTATCTCAACATTAAAGTGAGCCGCCAAACGAGTAGCTAAAGTCCCACCATTTATTTTACCCTTGGACTTATTAATGTGGAGGCGACGAGCCACAATAGCTCCCAAGCTATAAGTGTTGTCGCCCTCCAGTGCACGATGTAAAACCGCAAGGTCTGGTGAACTGAGTGCACCCACCTTCTCTCTAGCAAGCAAGCATTTTGCAATGAAAAGAGCAAAGTAATGAATAGCAGGAAAATGCAAGCCATTGATAGTGATGGCTGACACCCCTCTCTCATCTCCCACTGTCAATGTGCGATAAAAGGTCTCAAACTCCGCCGGCCTAGGCTCGGCTAAGCTCCTATCAGAAGGGATCATGCATATGTCACAAAATTCAGTGAGTAGTATCTGATGATTTTCAGCATATAAATCAAAACTCACTTCAGGAGGATTATTTCTAGGAAATAAAGTAAAACTTTGAACAATGATGTTTGTGAGGATTTGATGCTGTTCACACTCATCTGCGATGAAGTCGGTGAGGCCGGCATTAGCAGCATATTGTGTGAACTCCTAAAGGATTCCAGCCTCTTCCAGGAATGGGGTGTGCGCCCATTCACATAGCCATACTTCCGCCAACCTCCGACGATGGAGACCACTATCAGATGACTCCCCAATAACACCCTTGGAGTTCTTCTTAGAGCCAAACTTTGTAAAGATATTCATGGTTTTCCTATGAACAAAAATTCTGAAATTTATTAGCCCACAAAATTTTCTCAACAAAACTTCACAAAAATGATACCAACTACTCATAGGGATACATAGAGGCCATAGCAAGCATTCAAACTACTTAGAACTCTAAGAATTCAACAAGCAAGCTCATCTAAAGCACCACCAAGAGTAGCTAATTATTCAAAATATAAACCACTAAAACAAAAACTAATTGGACAAATGGTGGAGTCACATGCCAAGCAACAATCCCCCAAAACAGTTTCGGAAACGGAGCTTCGAGCAAAGAGATCGAAATCCGCGGGTTTGAGAGCAGGAACACGGGAGAGAGAGCAATGGAGATTTTTTTCTGGAGGTAAGTGATTATGTGGTATGAAGAGATAAGTGAGGGGTGTCGGTGTCAAAACTGGCGGATCTCGGGTAGGGGGTCCCGAACTGTGCATCTAAGGTCGATGGTAACAGGAGACAGGGGACACGATGTTTACCCAGGTTCGGGCCCTCTCTATGGAGGTAATACCCTACTTCCTACTTGATTGATCTTGATGAATATGAGTATTACAAGAGTTGATCTACCACGAGTTCGTAATGGCTAAAACCCTAGAAGTCTAGCCTGTATGATTATGATGATTGTCCCTATGGACTAAACCCTCCGGTTTATATAGACACCGGAGGGGACTAGGGTTGTACAAAGTTGGTTATAGAGAAAGGAATCTTCATATCCGGATGCCAAGCTTGCCTTCCACGCCAAGGAGAGTCTCATCCGGACATGGGTGAGAGTCTTTGGTCTTGTATCTTCACAGCCCATCAGTACGGCCCATGTCCAACAGGTCGGATTGCCCTACTCATGGTTTGAACTTATGGATGATTATACAAAAAAAAATATGCCGGATTGAATTTTGCTTCTAGAAATCTTTTAGATTCGGTCGCGGGAGGCACTTTTATGGAAATCACTTTAGGAGAAGCTACTAAATTCTTAGATAATATTATGGTTAATTATTCTCAATGGCACACTGAAAGATCTACTAGTAAAAAAAGTGCATGCGATAGAAGAAATTAATGTTTTGAGTCGAAAGATGGATGAACTTATGAAATTGTTTGCTAATAAGAGTGTTTCTTCTGATCCTAATGATATGCCTTTGTCTACTTTGATTGAGAATAATAATGAATCTATGGATGTGAATTTTGTTGGTAGGAACAATTTTGGTAACAACGCTTATAAAGGAAACTTTAGTCCTAGGCCGTATCCTAGTAATTCCTCTAATAATTATGGTAATTCCTACAACAACTCTTATGGAAATTTTAATAATATTCCCTCTGATTTTGAGATTAGTGTTAAAGAATTTATGATTTCTCAAAAGAATTTCAATGCTTTGCTTGAAGAAAAATTTCCTAAGATTGATGAATTGGCTAGGAACGTGGATAGAATTTCTCTTGATGTTGATTCTTTGAAACTTAGAGCTATTCCACCTAAGCCTGATATCAATGAGTCTCTCAAATCCATGATAAATTCCATTGATGAGTGCAGAGAAAGAACCGCTAGGATGCGTGCTAAGAAAGATTGCTTTGTGAAAGTGTGTTCTTCAAGTTTTTATGAGAATAAAGATGAAGATCTAAAAGTTATTGATGTGTCCCCTATTAAATCTTTGTTTTGCAATATGAAATCTTGATAATGATGGGACTGGAGATGAGTCAACTTTAGTTAGAAGGCGTCCCAAAAATTCGGAGTTTTTAGATCTTGATGCAAAAATTGGTAAAAGTGGGATTGAAGAGATTAAAACTATAGATAGCAATGAACCCACTATTTTGGATTTCAAGGAATTTAATTATGATAATTTCTCTTTGATAGATTGTATTTCTTTGTTGCAATCCGTGCTAAATTCTCCGCATGCTTATAGTCAAAATAAAGCTTTTACTAAACATATTGTTGATGCTTTGATGCAATCTTATGAAGAAAAACTTGAGTTGGAAGTTTCTATCCCTAGAAAACTTTATGATGAGTGGGAACCTACAATAAAAATTAAAATTAAAGATCATGAATGCTATGCATTGTGTGATTTGGGTGCTAGTGTTTCCATGATTCCAAAAACTTTGTGTGATTTGCTAGGTTTCCGTGAATTAGATGATTGCTCTTTAAACTTGCATCTTGCGGATTCCACTATCAAGAAACCTATGGGAAGAATTAACGATGTTCTTATTGTTGCAAATAGGAATTATGTGCCCGTAGATTTCATTGTTCTTGATATAGATTGCAATCCTTCATGTCCTATTATTCTTGGTAGACCTTTCCTTAGAACGATTGGTGCAATCATTGATATGAAGGAAGGAAATATTAGATTTCAATTTCCATTAAGGAAAGGCATGGAACACTTCCATAGAAAGAAAATTAAATTACCATATGAATCTATTATTATAGCCACTTATGGATTACCTACCAAAGATGGCAATACCTAGATCTATCCTTGTTTTTATGCCTAGCTAGGGGCGTTGAACGATAGCGCTTGTTGGGAGGCAACCCAATTTTACTTTTAGTTTTTTGCTTTTTGGTTCTGTTTAGGAATAAATCTTTGATCTAGACTCTGGTTATATTTGTTTTTGTGTTTTAGTTAGTGTTTGTGCCAAGTTAAACCTATAGGATCTTCTTGGATGATAGTTATTTGATCTTGCTGAAAATTCCAGAAACTTTCTGTTCACGAAAACAATTGTTAAAAATCACCAGAACGTGATAAAATACTGATTCCAATTGCAGAAGATCAATAAAAAAAATATAGGTCATCCTATTTTGGTAGAATTTTTGGATTTCCAGAAGTTTGTGTAAGTTACAGATTACTACAGACTGTTATGTTTTTGACAGATTCTGTTTTTCATGTGTTGTTTGCTTATTTTGATGAATCTATGGCTAGTAAAAGAGCTTATAAACCATAGAGAAGTTGGAATACAGTAGGTTTAACACCAATATAAATAAATAATGAGTTCAATACAATACTTTGAAGTAGTATTTTGTTTTATTTCGCTAACGGAGCTCACGAGATTTTCTGTTAAGTTTTGTGTTGTGAAGTTTTCAAGTTTTGGGTAAAGATTTGATGGATTATGGAACAAGGAGTGGCAAGAGCCTAAGGTTGGGGATGCCCAAGGCACCCCAAGGTAAATCCAAGGACACAAAAAGCCAAAGCTTGGGGATGCCCCGGAAGGCATCCCCTCTTTCGTCCTCATCCATCGGTAACTTTACTTGGAGCTATATTTTTATTCACCACATGATATATGTTTTGCTTGGAGCGTCTTGTATGATTTGAGTCTTTGTTTGTTAGTTTTCCACAATCATCCTTTCTGTACACACCTTTTGAGAGAGACACACTTGATTCGTAATTTGTTAGAATACTCTATGTGCTTCACTTATATCTTTTGAGCTATATAGTTTTTGCTCTAGTGCTTCACTTATATATTTTAGAGCACGACGGTGGTTATATTTTATAGAAATTATTGATCTCTCATGCTTCACTTATATTATTTTGATAGTCTTAAACATCATGGTAATTTGCTTTAGTTGTGAAATTAATCTTCCATATTGAGTTCATTGAATATCATGAGAAGTTAGATACTTGATAAGTGTTTTGAGATATAAAGGTGGTAATATTAGAGTGTGCTAGTTGAGTAATTGTGAAATTGAGAAATACTTGTGTTAAAGTTGGCAAGTTTCATAGCATGCACGTATGGTAAAAGTTGTGTGACAATTTTGACACATAGGTGTTCTTTTATTGCTTTCCTTATGAGTGGCGGTCGGGGACGAGCGATGGTCTTTTCCTACCAATCTATCCCTCTAGGGGCATGCGTAGTAGTACTTTGCTTCGAGGGCTAATAAACTTTTGCAATAAGTATATGAGTTCTTTATGACTAATGTGAGTCCATGGATTATACGCACTCTCAACCTTCCACAATTTTCTAGCCTATACGGTACCGCGCATTGCCCTTTCTCACCTTGAGAGTTGGTGCAAACTTCGCCGGTGCATCCAAACCCCGTGATATGATACGCTCTATCACACATAAGCCTCCTTATATCTTCCTCAAAACAGCCACCATACCTACCTATCATGGCATTTCCATAGCCATTCCGAGATATATTGCCATGCAACTTTCCACCGTTTCGTTTATTATGACACGCTTCATCATTGTCATATTGCTTTGCATGATCATGTAGTTGACATCGTATTTTGTGGCAAAGCCACCATTCATTATTTTTTTCATATATGTCACTCTTGATTCATCGCATATCCCGGTACACCGCCGGAGGCATTCACATAGAGTCATATTTTGTTCTAAGTATTGAGTTGTAAATAATAAAAGTGTGATGATCATCATTATTAGAGCATTGTCCCATGTGAGGAAAGGATGATGGAGAGTATGATTCCCCCACAAGTCGGGATGAGATTCCGGACTAAAAAATGAGAGAAAAAGAGAGAAGGGACAATGTTACTATCCTTTTTCCACACTTGTGCTTCAAAGTAGCACCGTGATCTTCATGATAGAGAGTCTCCTATGTTGTCACTTCCATATACTAGTGGGAATTTTTCATTATAGAACTTGGCTTGTATATTCCAATGATGGGCTTCCTCAAAATGCCCTAGGTCTTCGTGAGCAAGCAAGTTGGATGCACACCCACTTAGTTTCTTTTGTTGAGCTTTCATATATTTATAGCTCTAGTGCATCCGTTGCATGGCAATCCCTACTCCTCTCATTGACATCAATTGATCGGCATCTCCATAGCCTATTGATTAGCCGCGTCAATGTGAGACTTTCTACCCTTTTTGTCTTCTCTCATAACCCCCATCATTACACTTTACTCCACCCATAGTGCTATATCCATGGCTTGCGCTCATGTATTGCGTAAGAGTTGAAAAGGCTGAAGCGCGTTAAAAAGTATGAACCAATTGCTCGGCTTGTCATCGGGGTTATGCATGATGAGAACGTTTGTGTGACAATATTGAAACATGGCCTAACTATATGATTTTGTAGGGATAAGCTTTCTTTGGCTATATTATTTTGATAAGACATAATTGCTTGGTTAGCATGTTTGAAGTATTATTGTTTTTATGTCAACATTGAACTTTTATCTTGAATCTTTCGGATCTAAATATTCATGCCACAATAAAAAAATTACATTGAGAATTATGCTAAGAAGCATTCCACATCAAAAAATTTGTTTTTATCATTTACCTACTCGAGGACGAGCAGGAATTAAGCTTGGGGATGCTTGATACGTCTCCAACGTATCTATAATTTTTTATTGTTCCATGCTATTATATATTCTGTTTTGGATGTTTAATGGGCTTATTTATACACTTTTATATTATTTTTGGGACTAACCTATTAACCGGAGGCCCAGCTCAAATTGCTGGTTTTTTTTGCCTATTTCGGTGTTTCGCAGAAAAAGAATATCAAACGGAGTCCAAATGGAATAAAACCTTCGAGAACGTGATTTTCGAAACAAACGTGATCCAGAGGACTTGGAGTGGACGTCAAGCAACCAACGAGGCGGCCACGAGGCAGGGGGGTGCGCCTACCCCCTAGGTGCGCCCTCCACCCTTGTGGGCCCCTCGTGGCTCCACCGACCTACTTCTTCCTCCTATATATACCTACGTACCCTCAAACCATCGAGGAGCACCCCGAAAACCTAGTTCCACCGCCGCAACCTTCTGTACCCGTTAGATCCCATCTTGGGGCCTTTTCCTGCGTCCTGCCAGAGGGGGCATCGATCACGGAGGGCTTCTACATCAACACCATAGCCTCTCCGATGATGTGTGAGTAGTTTACCTCAGACCTTCGGGTCCATAGTTATTAGCTAGATGGCTTCTTCTCTCTCTTTGGATCTCAATACAAAGTTCTCCTCGATTCTCTTGGAGATCTATTCAATGTAATCTTCTTTTGCGGTGTGTTTGTCGAGATCCGATGAATTGTGGGTTTATGATCAAGATTATCTATGAACAATATTTGAATCTTCTCTGAATTATTTTATGTATGATTGGTTATCTTTGCAAGTCTCTTCGAATTATCAGTTTGGTTTGGCCTACTAGATTGATCTTTCTTGCAATGGAAGAAGTGTTTAGCTTTGGGTTCAATCTTGCGGTGCTCGATCCCAGTGACAGTAGGGGAAACGACATTGTTGCCATCGAGGATAAAAAGATGGGGTTTATATCATATTGCATGAGTTTATCCCTCTACATCATGTCTTCTTGCTTAAAGCGTTACTCCGTTCTTATGAACTTAATACTCTAGATGCATGCTGGATAGCGGTCGATGTGTGGAGTAATAGTAGTAGATGCAGGCAGGAGTCGATCTACTTGTCACGGACGTGATGCCTATATACATGATCATACCTAGATATTCTCATAACTATGCTCAATTCTATCAGTTGCTCGACAGTAATTCATTCACCCACCGTAATACTTATGCTCTTGAGAGAAGCCACTAGTGAAACCTATGGCCCCCGGGTCTATTTTCCATCATATTAATCTCCCGTTATTCCATTACTGTTTACTTTGCTTTCTTTACTTTTACTCGTTATCATAAAAATGCCAAAAATATTATCTTATCATCTCTATCAGATCTCACTCTCGTAAGTGACCGTGAAGGGATTGATAACCCCTTTATCGCGTTGGTTGCGAGGTTCTTATTTGTTTGTGTAGGTGCAAGGGACTTGAGTGTGACCTCCTACTGGATTGATACCTTGGTTCTCAAAAACTGAGGGAAATACTTACGCTACTTTACTGCATCACCCTTTCCTCCTCAAGGGAAAACCAACGCAGTGCTCAAGAGGTAGCATCCCCCAAGCTTAGGCTTTTGGCCTAACTTGGTAGTCGATCAGTAGCCTGGATGGTAGTAGGGGTACTGAGGAGCGGGCATCCACTCATCCCACTACTGAGGCTCATCCTCTGCCTCTGCAGCAGCCTGAGCGTTCCAATAGGCGATGATGTCCGCAGGCATGATCCTATATCCGCCCCTGGCAATAGAATCAAACAAAGCAGGAGCAGGCAATGGGATAATATCACAACTTTCAATGCTAAAAACCAGGTTATAAGGAATAGGAATGTCAGGAGAATCTTTATCAGTGAAATGGTGGTGATCCATGGCTGTGCGGTCTAGGTAAACTTTGGTCAGAGGGTAATCATGATTGTGTATCTCAGCATTAAAGTGAGCCGCCAAACGAGTAGCAAAAATCCCACCTTTTATTTTACCCTTGGACTTATTAATGTGGAGGCGACGAGCCACAATAGCTCCCAAGCTATAAGTGTTGTCGCCCTCCAGTGCACTACGTAAAACTGCAAGGTTTGGTGAACTGAGTGCACCCACCTTCTCTCTAGCAAGCAAACATTTTGCAATGAAAAGAGCAAAGTAATGAATAGCAGGAAAATGCAAGCCAGCGACAGTGATGGTGACACCCCTCTCTCATCTCCCACTATCAGAGTGCGATAAAAGGTCTCAAACTCCGCCGGACTAGGCTCGGCTAAGCTCCCATCAGAAGAGATCATGCATATGTCACAAAATTTAGTGAGTGGTATCTGATGATTTTCAGCATATAAATCAAAATTCACTTCAGGAGGATTATTTCTAGGAAAGAAAGTAAGACTTTGAACAAAGATGTTTGTGAGGATTTGATGCTGTTCACACTCATCTGCGATGAAGTCGGTGAGGCCGGCATTCGCAGCATATTGTGTGAACTCCTAAAGGATTCCAGCCTCTTCCAAGAATGGGGTGTGCGGCCATTCACACGGCCATACTTCCGCCAACCTCCGACGATGGAGATCACTATCACATGACTCCCCAATAATACCCTTGGAGTTCTTCTTAGAGCCAAACTTCGTAAAGATATTCATGGTTTTCCTATGAACAAAAATTCTGATATTTATCAGCCCACAAAATTTTCTCAAGAAAACTTCACAAAAATGATACCAACTACTCATAGGGATACATAGAGGCCATAGCAAGCATTCAAACTACTTAGAACTCTAAGAATTCAACAAGCAAGCTCATCTAAAGCAGCACCAAGAGTAGCTAATTATTCAAAATATAAAGCACTGAAACAAAAACTAATTGGACAAACGGTGGAGTCACATGCCAAGCAACAATCCCCCGAAACAGATTCAGAAACAGAGCTTCGAGCAAAGAGATCGAAATCCGCGGGTTTGAGAGCAAGAACATGGGAGAGAGAGCAATGGAGATTTTTTCTGGAGGTAAGTGATGATGTGGTGTGAAGAGATAAGTGAGGGGTGTCGGTGTCAAAACCGGTGGATCTCGGGTAGGGGGTCCTGAACTGTGCGTCTAAGGTCGATGGTAACAGGAGACAGCGGACACGATGTTTACCCAGGTTCGGGCCCTCTCTATGGAGGTAATACCCTACTTACTTCTTGAT
Source organism: Aegilops longissima (assembly GCA_021605205.1). NCBI lineage: Eukaryota > Viridiplantae > Streptophyta > Magnoliopsida > Poales > Poaceae > Aegilops > Aegilops longissima. Next base: position 506,707,888 of record CM038679.1, read on the forward strand.
TGACCTTGATGAATATGAGTATTACAAGAGTTGATCTACCACGAGTTCGTAATGGCTAAAACCCTAGAAGTCTAGCTTGTATGATTATGATGATTGTCCCTATGGACTAAACCCTCCGGTTTATTGACACCGGAGGGGACTAGGGTTGTACAAAGTCGGTTATAGAGAAAGGAATCTTCATATCCGTACGCCAAGCTTGCCTTCCACGCCAAGGAGAGTCTCATCCGGACACATGTGAGAGTCTTCGGTCTTGTATCTTCACAGCCCATCAGTCTGGCCCATGTCCAACAGGTCGGATGCCCGAGGACCCCTTAGTCCAGGACTCCCTCAGTAGCCCCTGAACCAGGCTTCAATGACGAGGTGTCCGGCGTGCAGATTGTCTTCGGCATTGCAAGGCGCGTTCCTCCTCCGAATACTCCAAAACAGCCTCCAAACATAAAGAACGTGTCCGGCTCTGCAAAACAAGTACCACACACAACCGCAAAGAGTATAATATTTCACGAGTCCAATCTACTGACAACTTTTTGTAGCGTGACACCACATCGCCATCCGATCATTATTTCGAACCGTTTTTTGGCCTGCCGCTTCATATTTTGAGATGTGGTTTTACTGGCACGTCTTGTAAAAGCAGAGATCGTGTCCCCTTATTGCGGGATTCTCATCAATACGGGTGTGGGTAATCCAACCGCGCTGTTCGCACGGCCCTTGGGAAACAGGCAAGTTTTAAGGCGAGTGGGGTGGCGCTTGATATTCGCTGCCTTTATAAAGGGATAAGGATTCACCCCTTTCACCCACGCCTACTCTCTTTCTCTGCCCACCCATTCTCGAGCTCCAGCACCCAAGTCCTCATCTCTTCCGCCTCAAGAAAGCGTATTTGTACAAGGCCGCAAACAGTTTTCATTATAATTAGATAAGTACATTAGAGCGTATTTGTACAAATAGTGCGATAAGCACCCGGGCTATTTGACATGCCAAGATCAAGGGCGGAGCTTGCGTGCGGGTCCTGAAAACAGGTAGAATGACCGTCGAGAGTGACATCTAGAAATCCCCTCACGCGTTTTTGCTATTTGCCGCCTTGGTGTATCCGTCCTTTGAAAGGACCGCTGAGCAGGCCGCCGCGAGGGGCCTGTGGAAAAGAATCCTGAAAAGGATAAAAAGAAAAGTGAAAGTATGTGTGTCCGGAGAAGGTCAAGCCGTATTGTGGACCACAATCTGGTTATGCCTCCGTCTCTCCCCATGGTATTTTCAGTGCGTAATTATGTACGTGTGGTACATATGCCGCCACTTGGTCGGGACTGAGACAGAGGTCGAATTGCTAGTCTAGCTCCTGATGAGCCGGATTGTCATGCGGTAGAGTAGTCCGGACTCGCTTGACGGTGTCCGTGAGCTTGGCTGTTGAATTAGAATTATGTCTTAGAAGGCCGCTCTGTACTTTCGCTGCCAGGGCCGCAGTGTGCTCTTTAGTACGGAGGGAGCGCTCCGTGTTTCCATTGACTGTTATGACGCTGCATGGTCCGGGCATCTTGAGCTTGAGATAAGCATAATGCGGCACCGCATTGAATCGAGCGAATGTGGTTCTTCCGAGCAGTGTGTGATAGCCACTGCAGAAGGGAACGATATCGAAGATCAACTCTTCGCTTCTGAAGTTGTTCGGGGATCCGAAGACGACCTCTAGTGTGATTGAGCCCGTGCAGCGGGCCTCTACACCTGGTATAACTCCTTTAAAGGTAGTTTTTGTGGGTTTGATCCTCGATGGTCGATGCCCATTTTGCGCACTGTATCCTGGTAGAGCAGGTTGAGGCTGCTGCCACCATCCATGCGGACTCGCGTCAAGTGGAATCCATCAAGTATTGGGTCGAGGACCAGTGCGGCTGAGCCGCCATGACGGATACTGGTCGGGTGATCCCTGCAATCGAAGGTGATGGGGCATGAAGACCATGGATTAAATTTTGGGGCGACTGGCTCTATCGCATAGACTTCCCTGAGCGCGCGCTTGCGCTCCCTCTTGGGGATATGGGTAGCGTATATCATGTTCACCGTTTTGACCTCGGGGGGAAACTTCTTCTGTCCCCCTGTGACCCTTTCTCCTTGTTCTTGGCGTTTATCTTGCTGGCCTGTTTAAAAACCCAGCAAATCCTATTGGTGTGATTGGCTGGTTTATCGGGGGTGTCGTGTATCTGGCATGGACGATCGAGTATGCGGTCCAAGATGGATGAGCCCGAATTGTCTCTTTTGAATGGCTTCTTGCGCTGGCCGGACTTGGAGCCACTGAATCTAGCATTGACCGTCGTGTCGTTGGTATTATCATCGTTGCTTCGACGCTTGTGTCTGTTGCGTCGGGGCTTGCCGTTACTATTTCTGTCTTCCGAAGTGCCAGGTTTGCTTGCATTGTTATTGCTACGGGCTAGCCAGCTATCTTCGCCCGCGCAAAAGCGGGTCATAAGCGCCGCGAGGGCTGCCATGGACTTCTGCTTCTCTTGGTCGAGGTGTCGGGCGAGCCATTCGTCCCGGATGCTATGTTTAAAGGCTGCTAGGGCTTCGGCATCCGGACAGTCGACGATCTGGTTCTTTTTGGTTAGGAACCTAGTCCAGAATTTCCTGGCCGATTCTCCGGGCTGTTGAATTATATGACTTAAGTCGTCGGCTTCTGGAGGTCGGACATATGTGCCTTGGAAGTTGTCGAGGAAGGCTTCTTCCAGGTCCTCCCAGCTGCCAACAGAGTTTTCGGGCAGACTATTCAACCAGTGCCAAGCTGGTCCTTTGAGTTTTAGTGGGAGGTATTTGATGGCATGGAGATAATCACCGCAGGCCATACGAATATGGAGAAGAAAATCCTCGATCCATACCGCGGGGTCTGTTGTCCCATCATATGAATCAATGTTTACGGGTTTAAACCCTTCTGGGAATTCATGTTCCATTACCTCGTCAGTGAAGCAAAGGGGGTGTGCGGTGCCTCTATATCAGGCCACGTCGCGACGTAGCTCGGATGGAGTCCGTCGGCTCTCGGCTCGGGCGTGATTATGATTGTTGCGTCCGGCTAGGTAGCCGTTGTCGCATGTCGGGGCACGCCCCCGTGATCCATAGATCGATCTATTCTGACCTGCTCTACTGTCCAAGTCCTGCCGCTGGTCATATGTATGTCCCCGAGCTGTTTTATCTCTGCCTTTACGGTGAGGTAGTACGGGATGGTGTTCGGCTTGAGTTGCCGCTTTTTCCTGACCACGTGGTGGTCGATCAGCCGCATTGCGCGATGATGGTACGGGCTCCAGCGCCTCGTCATCAAAATGGGGTAGCAATTTGCGCTTTGGAGAACTTTTGGCTAGGCACTCGAGGCCGTATTCCTTGGCTGCCAGGACATGAGTCCACCTATCGCTGAGCAGGTCTTGATCAGCTTGAAGCTGCTGCAGCTTCTTTTTCAGGCTCCTTGAAGTGGCTATTGGCCGGCGCTTGAAGCGCTCCTGCTCGAGAGGTTCCTCCGGCACGATAAAATCCTCGTTGCCGAGGCTCACCTCCTCCTCGCAGAGAAAAAGATAATTACTGTCCTCCGAGTCTTTGTCTATGGCCTGATCATCAGGGCAAACCTCCCCGTATTCCCGTTCGTCCTGTTCGGAAGTTGGTTCAACGGGGTCTTCATTGTCTTCAACATTATCCGGAGTATTGTTTTCTCCTGTGTTGGTATTGCTGCCTTTTCGACAGCGTGACTTGGAGTGGCGCCGCTGACGTCGGCGCTTTGGTAGTATCTCATGAGGTTTATCCTCGACTGGTTCTCCCTTGTCATCGCCGCTATTCTCTTTGGGTGTATCCACCATGTACACGTCATACGAGGAGGTGGACGTCCAGCGTATGGTAAACGGCGGGTTTTGGGCTTCTCCGGCATCGTCGTCCATACCGTCGATGTCTTCGGAGCCGTAATAGAGCATGTCAGTTAAGTCCTCGACAGTGGCTATGAAGTGGGAGGTGGGTGGGAAGCGAAATTCCCCGTCATCAACCCCTAGCTCGAACCGGATATAATTCGGCTGTGAGTCCCCTGCTATGGAGAGGGTCTTTAATGAGTTCAGCACATCGCCTAAAGGTGAGTGTCGAAAGATATCTCTGGCACTGAATTTGATGACTGACGCCTGATCAGGCTCGACGGACGCAGGCGCGCGTAGTTCGGAACTTGAGACCGGAGAAGAATCCGAGGTTCCGGTAACGCAGGTGACGCCCGAGGTTGAGTCTGTGTGCGACTTCAGTGTCGCTGAGTCTGCAGCTTCCGTGGCGGGGTTGAGCTTCCCGTCCTCGGATGGCGCAATCTGCTCCGGATCTAGGGCCGGAGCACTTATACGCACAATCTCCTGGGTATGGTCCGATGGCGGATTTAGGTCATGCTCATCGCGATGGCTGGGAGCGGTTGCCGTGGGCTCGAACCCGTTGAAGATCAAGTCTCCACGGGTATCAGCCACGTAGTTCAAGCTTCCAAACCTGACTTGATGGCCAGGGGCGTAGCTGTTGATCTGCTCTAGATGGCCAAGCAAGTTGGCCTGCAGTGCAAAGTCGCCGAATATGAAGATCTATCCGAGGAGAAAAATTTCCCCCTGGACAACATTGTTGTAGATGATTGACGGGGCCATCGAACCTCTTGAAGACGATGTAGCGAAACTCTCAATGAAAGCACCAATGTCGGTGTCAAAACCGGCGGATCTCGGGTAGGGGGTCCCTAACTATGCGTCTAAGGTCGATGCTAACAGGAGACAGGGGACACGATGTTTACCCAGGTTCGGGCCCTCTCTATGGAAGTAATACCCTACTTCCTGCTTGATTGATCTTGATGAATATGAGTATTACAAGAGTTGATCTACCACGAGATCGTAATGGCTAAAACCCTAGAAGTCTAGCCTGTGTGATTATGATGATTGTCCCTATGGACTAATCCCTCCGGTTTATATAGACACCGGAGGGGGACTAGGGTTGTACAAAGTCGGTTACAGAGAAAGGAATCTTCATATCCGGACGCCAAGCTTGCCTTCCACACCAAGGAGAGTCCCATCCGGACACGGGTGAGAGTCTTCTGTCTTGTATCTTCACAGCCCATCAGTCCGGCCCACGTCCAACAGGCCGGACGCCTGAGGACCCCTCTAATATTATTTGCACCAGAAATTCAGAAATATTCAGAAAAAATCGTATTAAATTTTCAGGGCATTGTGAGAACTTTTATTTTTGGGTCATTTTTTATTGCACGGGAAATTAAGAAAACAGACAAAACATGGCATTTTATTTTATTTAACTAATAAAAATAGAAAACAAAAATTAGGGACGGAAGGTAGTGCTTACTAAATTCATCAACTTCATACTGTTCAAAAATGATCCATTAATAAGGTTGATCAAGTCTTATTAACAACCACTTTCGATTAGCATGAAACCAAAGAACTTTCGTTAATCACTAAGTTACCTCAATAGGGATATGAATGTCCCCAACAATAAGCATTTCATATTTCTTTTTGACATTAGGTAGAGGTATTTGAAAAGTTCCAATAGTGATTGTCGGAGATTTTTCAATAACATTGATACAATTCACTTGGAATTGTTTCTTCGGAAAGTGCACCGTATGCTCATTACCATTGATATGAAAAGTGACCTTGCTTTTATTGCAATCCATAACAGCCCCTGCAGTATTCAAGAAGGGTCTACCAAGGATAATCGACATGTTGTCGTCCTCGGGCATCTCAAGTATAACAAAGTCAGTCAAAATAGTAACATTAGCAACAACAACGGGCACATCCTCACAGATACCGATAAGTATGGCAGTTGATTTATCAGCCATTTGCAAAGATATTTCAGTAGCTGTTAGTTTATTCAAATCAAGTCTTTTATATAAAGAGAAAGGCATAACACTAACACCAGCTCCTAAATCACATAAAGCGGTTTTCACATAATTCTTTTTTATAGAGCAAGATATAGTTGGTATTCCCGGATCTCCAAGTTTTTTAGGTACTCCATCTTTAAAAGTATAATTAGCAAGCATAGTGGAGATTTCAGCTTCCGGTATTTTTCTCTTATTTGTGATGATGTCTTTCATATACTTTGCATATGGAGGCATTTTCAAGATATTCAAGCAAGTACGCAAAAAGATTGGCCTCAGCATTTCAGCAAAGCGTTCAAATTCTTCATGATCTTTCTTTTTAGTTGACTTGGGTGGAAAAGGCATAGGTTTTTGAACCCATCGTTCTCTTTCTTTACCGTGTTTTCTAGCAATGAAGTCTCTTTTATCATATCTTTTATTCTTAGGTTATGGGTTATCAAGATCCACAGGTGGTTCTATGTCAACATCATTATCTGGTTCTTTTTCATTATTTGGTTGAGAGTCTGCATGAACCTCATCATTATCTTTTTCATTATCACTAGGTGAGTGTTCATTACCAGACTGAGTGTCGGCATCAGAGATAGAAGTTTCATTATCACTATTAGGAGGTTTTCTATTTCAGGTTCACTAGAAGCATGCAAAGTCCTATCAGTTTTCTTTTTATTTTTCATTCTAGAAGGAATAGGTGCATCAATGTTAACTCTTTGTGAATCTTGTTCTGTTCTTTTTGGGTGTCCCTCGGGATAAAGTGGTTCCTGAGTCATTTTACCTCCTCTAGTTGCAACTCTAATAGCAAAGTCATGTATATTATTATTCACTTCATCAAGCAATTCTCTTTGAGATTTAGCAACTTGTTCTAACTGAGTTTGAACCATACAAGCATGTTTTCCAACACCTCAAACATCATTTGAGATTCTAAATAACAAGTCACTCAAGAGGGCAATCATATTAGAATTTCTTTTCAATTATTTCATAACATTTGCATTGAAGTGATCTTGTTTTATAATGTAATTTTCAAACTCGTAAAGACATTGGCTAGGATGCATATGGTGAGGATTGTCATTATCATTGAACTTCATTAGAGAATTTACCTCTACCACCTTAGGCAGTGGTGGTGTATCAAGCCCATGTATTTCTTCAATAGGAGGTAAATTTTTAACATCCTCTGCTTTAATACCCTTTTCCTTCATAGAATTCTTTGCCTCTTGCATATCTTCAGGACTGAGATATAATATACCCCTCTTCTTCGGAGTAGGTTTAGCCGGTGGTTTAGGAAGAGTCCAATTATCATAATTTTTCAATATATTATACAATAATTCTCCAGCTTGTCCAACAGTTTGTTCCCTGAAAACACAACCAGCACAACTATCTAGGAAATCTCTAGAAGCATCGGTTAGTCCATTATAGAAGATATCAAGTATTTCATTTTTCGTAAGAGGATGATCAGGCAAAGCATTAAGTAACTGTCAAAGCCTCCCCCGAGCTTGTGGGAGACTCTCTTCTTTAGTTTGCACAAAGTTAAATACTTCCTGTAAAGCAGCGTGTTTCTTATGAGCAGGAAAATATTTGTCAGAGAAGTAATAAATCATATCATGGGGACTACGCACACAACCAGAGAGTATTGTAACAAGCTTTAGCATCACCCTTTAATGAGAAAGGAAATAATTTGAGAATAAAGTAACAACGAGTTTTATCATCATGAGTAAAAATGGTGGCTATGTCATTCAACTTAGTAAGATGTGCCACAACAGTTTTAGTTTCATAACCATGGAAAGGATCAGATTCAACCAAAGTAATTAAATCTAGGTCGACAGAGAATTCATAATCCTTATCATCAATAAAGATAGGCGAGGTAGCAAACTTAGGATCATATTTCATTCTAGCATTCAAAGATTTTTCTTTATACTTGCATAATAATTTCTCTAGATCATCTCTATCTCTGCAAGCAAGAATATCTCTAGTAGTCTCCTCATTCATAACATAACCTTCCGGTACCTTAGGAAATTCATATCTAGGAGGGCTAGTTCAAGGAGGTGTTTCAGGAGTTTCAGTTTCAAGCTCATCATCAGATTCAACAACATCATGTTGTATTACTCTAAAATTTTGTTTATTAAGAAAGTCACCAAGTGGCACATCATCATTATCAACCAAGGTACTAGCATCATCATAAGCAATATCCATAGCAGAAGTAGCATCATCAATAACTTGCGACATATCAGAATTAATAGCATGTGGTGGTGTTGCAAGTTTACTTATAACAGAAGGTGAATCTAAAGCAGAACTGAATGACAGTTCCTTACCTCCCCTCGTCTTTGAGGGAAATATCTTAGTCTTAGCATCCTTCAGATTCTTCATAGTGATAAATTGATAATAATCCCAAGTGACTCAACAAATATAGCTATGCTCCCCGGCAACGGCGCCAGAAAAAGGTTTTGATAACCCACAAGTATAGGGGATCGCAATAGTTTTCGACGGTAAAGTATTCAACCCAAATTTATAGATTCGACACAAGGGGGCCAAATAATACTTGAAGGTATTAGCAGTTGAGTTGTCAATTCAACCACACCTGGAGATTAATTATCTGCAACAAAGTGATCAGTAGCAAAGTAGTATGATAGTTTTGATAATGGTAGCAGCAGTAACGGTAACGGTAACAGTGATAGAAGTAATTTTGTAGCAAGTGTAACAGTGATGATAGCAGTAGTAACTTAGCAAGAACAATATAAGATAAATTTGTAGGCATTGCATCGGTGACTTGTTGGATGATATTCATCATGAGACAATTATAAACTAGGGCGATACGAAACTAGCTCCAGTTCGTCAATATAATGTAGGCATGTATTCCATAAATAGTCATACGTGCTTATGGAAAGAACTTACATGACATCTTTTGTCCTACCCTCCCGTGGCAGCGGGGTCCTATTGGAAACTAAGGGATATTAAGGCCTCCTTTTAATAGAGAACCGGAACAACGCATTAACACATAGTGAATACATGAACTCCTCAAACTATGGTCATCACCGGGAGTGGTCCCGACTATTGTCACTCCGAGGTTGCAGGATCATAACACATAGTAGGTGACTATAACTTGCAAGATCAGATCTAAAACATGGATATACTTATGATAACATAAACGGTTTAGATCTGAGTTCATGGAACCCGGGCCCAAAGTGACAAGCATTAAGCATAGCAAAGTCATAGCAACATCAATCTTAGAACATAGTGGATACTAGGGATCAAGCCCTAACAAAACTAACTCGATTACATGATGAATCTCGTCCAACTCCAAACCGACGAGCGAGCCTACGAAGGAATTACTCGCTCCCGGTGGGGAGCATCATGGAATTGGCGATGGAGAAGGGTTATTGATGAAGAAGATTGAAGACCCGCCTCTCCGGAGCCCCAGACGGACTCCAGATCTGGCCTCCCGATGAAGAACGGGAGGTGACGGCGGCTCCATCTTGTGGATCACGATAATTCTTTCTCCCTGATTTTTTTTCTGGAAAAAAAAGGATTTTATAGCATCGGTTTCAGAGTCTGTGGGGCCACCAGGTGGGGACAACCCACCTGGGTGCGCCAGGAGAGGGGGCGTGCCCTGGTGGGTTGTGCCCAACCAGGTGCCCCTCTCTAGTAGGTCTTGGCTCCATAAATTCTTATTTATTATATAAAAATTCCTCGCAAAGTTTCGTTCCATTTTGAGAACTTTTATTTCTGCACAAAAACAACACCATGGTAGTTCCGCTGAAAACAGCGTTAGTCCGGGGTTAGTTTCATTCAAATCATGAAAATTAGAGTCCAAAACAAGAGGAAAAGTGTTAGGAAAAGTAGATACGTTGGATATGTATCACACCGCTTGGTGCACCACCCCCTCCACCGACTTGGATGTTGTGAACGCCTGGAAGTCGCGTGTTGATGACTACTCAATAGTTCAATGCGCCATGTTGTATGGCTTAGAGCCGAGACTTCAAAGGGGTTTTCAACATCATGGAGCATATGAGTGTAGGGTAACGCAGCAGAAAACAAAAATTTCCGACCTACGCACCAGCCCAGGACCACTATGGAGACTGCATACAAGGTTTGATCTTTTTTGTTACCGACTCGTAGCGCAGCGGGAAGTAGAGTCGATGACGATCGGCGGTGCAGATCCCCGCATCTAGGATTTACAACCTCCCAACAGCGAGGATGAATACCCTCATCCGCCCCTCGGACACCCCTCCGGGAGGTGGTTGGATAGTACCCCGGACGGTGTCGCGGACAACCCTTCGGGAGGACCTTCAAAACTCGGACAGCCCTTCGGGAGGACCTTTGAAACTCGGACAATCACTCGGATAGCCCTTCGGGAGGACCTTTGAAACTCAGACGGTCACAAGGACAGCCCTTCAAGAGGCACTCTCGAACTAAGACCGGAACTACGATCTCTCTACAGAGTTGCACACATACGGTGTCATCTATCCGGCAGGGCTTCGCCGTCGAGAACTAGTTCCTGCCGGAACCGAGACAACCTTTCGGCTCTATGAAACTGTTTCGCTGGGAGGGAGGGAGAAGCCAGACAAGTCTATGGCATGTGTATAAGAGTAGGGGATGATCCTTTAGGCAGACTCCTCCACCCCTATTTATAGGCCAAGCCCAAGGGTCGCTTCTCTAAGAAGCTAAGGGGGAAAATACCAAAAGGCCCTCAAGGTGGCTTCTCCAAGAAGCCACTCAAAAAGCACTTTCACTATTCATGACAACATTTTTCAGCGTATGTTCAAATCGAAAATATTTATGTGGGACTAGAACATTTCCAGTACCCACTAAAATAATTCTCGACGTTTTCCGGAACAATTCCAGATTAGTGATTTTCATCTGCGAAAAGCAAACAAGAATGAAATTTCACTATTCATGACGACATTTTTCAGCGTCCGTTCGAACCGAAAATATTTATGTGGGCTTAGAACATTTCCAGTACCCACTAAAATAATTTTTGACACGTTCAGAAAAATTTCAGATTAGTGATTTTCATCTGTGAAAAGCAAACAAGAATGTGTTTTCACTAATGAAGACAATTTTTCGCGACCGTTAAATCCGAAAATATTTTTATGGGTCTTAGAACAATTCCAGTACCCACTAAAATGATTTTGGATTCGTTCCGCAACATTTCCAGATTAGTGAATTTCTCTCAGACTCCCTGTCTAGTATTCAACAGATAGATGACCCTTAAGCGTGTGACCCTATAGGTTCGGTGAAGTATAGACATGACCGGAGCCCTTTCCGATCAATGATCAACATCGGAGCCGTGGACACCCATATTGACCCATATACCCACATGAATGAATGTTCAAGTGAACCTCCAGTTGTCGTGTGCTATTCCTGTTGCTTGGTGATATGTTACAAATACCCGAGGTGAGATTTACTTGCATCCCCGTGGATCAACAACTTTTCCACTATGCTAGTTACCTCGTTACCGGTTTTGTTCTCTTTTCTCGTTCCCATGTTCCGGCATCCCCGTGATCAAATCACAAAGTGTCTGGCCAGATGATGATGGATAACGTAACACCGAGAGGGCCCAGAGATATATGTCCATCGTCGGAGGAGCAAATCCCAATCTTGAGCTATCAAGTTACTTGACACACTTTTCCATGAACCCGTAAGCCGCCGTAATAGCCACCCATTTACGGATGACGTTTAACAAACCCCAAAGTTCATGAAGCAAGTATAAAGAAACTCGATACTCTCATGGTCTAAGGAATTATGCAAACATTAACTATCTCTTTGTTATTAACCATTAACTTGTGACGAATCTATCTCATAACAAAACATCAATTCGGGTCGATTCAACACAAATGTTCTTCTAACATTGTGCCCTCAAAGTTGCTGGCATAGACATGCCCATGATTAGGAAAACAGAACCATCATGCAACACTTGAGCTAGTCTTAGAGGCCAGACTAGGAATACATTTTACCGTTTATTATTCCACACATGCATATGAGTCTTCCTCCGAGCCTCGTGGTTATTGAAGACTCAAGAATCATAGCAGTTGTAGCATGGAACATAAACATAATTATGAACTTGGAGATAAATAATATCATTTATTATTGCCTCTAGGGCATATCTCCTACAGACTCCCACTTGCACTAGAGTCAATAATCTAGTTAATGCTAATGCACTTTACACCTATGGCATACCGGTGTATAAAATGCTTCGCATGTGGTATAGCCTGATGTCCATCGGATCTGACAACTTTAGCTCCATGTGTATTTCTGCATATCCTCGTGTTTTCACGCTTTCACAAAATTCATATTTTGTGCGGACTTGGCTTTGTATATATCTGAATCATTGGTCGAAACCCGATTCCTCAGACTGAGCTATGGAGCAACTATCTGCAATAGTGTCCCATTGACCAAAGCCTTCTTGGAACCATACTAAGTTCATGAATGAACTATATGATTCAACATCTTTCTCTTTGTCGCTTCTAAAGCGGCGACATACTTCGCCTTTGTTATAGAATTCGCCACAGTAACTTGTTTGGAACAATTTCCAACTAACTGTGCCACCATATTGTGTGTTACACAAAACCCTAAATTTAAATCGAAAATGATGAAGACTGTATCGACATAACCTTTTACAATGAACTCTTCATGATCTCCACTTGTGAGGAAACATGTCATAAGTGCTACTTTAGTATTCAATGACCCTTTTTCACTGTTGTCCCATGATCAGTACTTTTGATCACTTTGGTATCTATACTCGCAACATCTTGGGAGTATTGCACATATCTGGTTGTTTTACATACCATGAAATACATGATTAATCCAAACACATGAGTGTGTGGAATCTCCATCATGTATTTTTCTCATCAGTGTTTTGGGACATTGATTCGTGCAAAACCTCTTTCCATGTGACTTCGGCAAGAATCACTCCTTGTCGTTCTTAGTGCTAAACGGTTTTAGTATCTTGTCAATATGTATTTTTGCTCAGCCCCATTAGGTAAATCTATCTCCATAGATCATTATGCCTAATATCAAGGCTATTTAGCCTAAGCGCTTCATCGGAAAACTATTTTCAAATGAAGTCCTAATTGGTGTCAAGAAATTTATTTCCAATTAACAATGTATCAAGCACACAATGTTTTCAAAAATATTATTATGCTCCCACTTACTTTCTTGAAAACACAAGCATCTTCGTTACTCATTGATGAAGTCAAAACCCTTTGACCATACCATCAAAAACGAAGATTCCAACTCCATTTTGCTCTCTTGTGTCCATTGCTCGAACTTTGAAGTTTGCATACTTACTAGCATACTCTGGACTGACAAAATACTTTGGATTGTATCACATACAAGTCCTAGGTTGTATTTCCATTTCATGGAAATTATTTTGTCATCCATGTTGCATATCTCATGTTTGAAATATGTATTAATTGCTACTTTAACCCGAACCGAATTTAAGCATTGCTACGGTGAGACAATCTCATTGTAGTCAACTCCTTGAACTTGTTATTGCAACAAGTCGAGCTTAATGGATAAAACATAAAACATTTTTATCCGTATCAGTTTATTGTCCCATTACAATCCGTTAGACTCTAAGTCTTTCGGAGGGTTTATCAAGATTTTAATCTTGAATCATTTATGGAAACTATCTTCGATTATATTGGCATTTAGCCAATTCCGGAGTCAGGGCCCATCAACGCTTCCTTGTGTATCGTAGGTATACTATTGTCTAACAACAATATCTCGTTTGCGCACCTGAGAGGTTTGCACGAGCTTTGCCTACGTTGTTCAGCTGCAAGTTCAACCGAAGTCCATACATCTTATGTAGAGGCTTCCGTATCAGTCGCAGTAGGAAACTCTGGAATCGCTTCCAAGGCTCCTTTCCTTTGACCTGATGACGAACATACTTGTTATCTCGTTGAGTTGCACTATCCTCCCACTCACCCTTTTGCAAGAACTATTCTCTTTAAAAGCATACCATTTTGTGGCAAAATCCTTTGCCTCGGTATAGTGGTGGGGGAATACCCAATGACTTGGGATAACTTGCAAAGTAGCACTTGTCTAATTTGGAATAGGTTTGTAACCTTTTACACAAGCCCCATATTCCAAATGTTAAGAAAAGATATAACATGGTTGTGCGTACCATCCCATGCCGTCATTTCAATAGACCTGATGGAGCTCTTTTTAGTGTAAAAACCGCAGTCTCTCAAGCATTACTCTCTAGTAGTGATAATGGAAAATTTATTTATGTCATCTTTGATCTTACCATGCCATAAATGGTTTGATTACATCTGCACACACATTTCACTCATAGTGGTGTTCCGGGAGTTGTAAGTTATGAAACTCTTTTCACAACTGATCAGACATTCGCTAAACTTGTAACTCAAATATCCTTTTGCAATCAAATTGCAGAAACATAATTTTGTTGTTACAATAACTTCTAATTCATTTTTGAAAACCTTTCGAATGATTTCAAAAGATCCAGACTTACGTCTCATCAAGCAAATATCCATATATCTACTTGATTCATTTCTGAAGATAGATAAATCCACTACTTGCAACAACATTTATTGTACACACATCAAAATGTATGATCACCAATAAGTTTGTTGCTAGTTCCTTATGGCATGTGAACGGTATTTCAGTCACTTCACTTTTCGGAGGAAAGTTGCAAGTGTCAGATGATTCAAAATCAAACGACTTTAAAATCCATCATAATGGAATTTTTCTGTGCGGGTTTCTCTAATGTGACCAAATGCAGTGCCACACATCACTACTAGGGAAAACCTTATACACAGAATCTTACCAATAACGCTTGTTAAAATGAGGTGCTACTGATACTTAGCAGTAGTGCATCGGCTAAAACGGTGCTACTATTACTCGCTTAGCAGTAGCGTGGAAGGAACAGAACGCGCTACTACTATAATTGCCACACCGTTCCCGACGTGCTAGGTATAGTAGTAGCGCCTTTCTAGAAACAACGCTACTACTACAGATTTCAGCAGTAGCGTGTTTTGCCTCCCCACGCTACTGTTAAAGCTATTTTCACCTAACCCCCCGCGTGGCCTGATTCCCTCTCCTCTGCTTCCTCCCCCAATTCCCCACTCTCTCTTCTCCCCCTTGTCGCCTCCGCCGGAGCCCCTCCCCTCCCCCTCGCCGGAGGCCCTGCCCTCGCTCTCCGCCGCCGTCTCCCTCAACCCGCCTCACCGCCGTCTCCCCCGACCCCGCCTCACCGCCGTCTTCCCCGACCCTGCCTCGCCGTGCCTCGGTGCCGCCGTCTCCCCCGACCCCATCTCTCTCCCTGCCCTCTGTAGGCACTCTCCCCTTCCGATCCCTCTTCTCTGCTTAGTATGAACCCTAGCTATTTAGTGCTAGTTAGTATGAACCCTAGGCTATTTTTAGTGCTAGTTAGTTAATTACAATTAGTATTTACCCTATTTAATTAGGTTGTACGTGTGACGCCCCCGATTCAATCGTACACTAATCATGCACGCAAATGTGTATGATCAAGATCAGGGACTCACGGGAAGATATCACAACACAGCTCTAAAACATAAATAAGTCATACAAGCATCATAATACAAGCCAGGGGCCTCGAGGGCTTGAATACAAGTGCTCGATCATAGACGAGTCAGCGGAAGCAACAATATCTGAGTACAGACATAAGTTAAACAAGTTTGCCTTAAGAAGGCTAGCACAAACCGGGATCAGATCGAAGAGGCGCAGGCCTCCCACAGGATCCTCCTAACTACTCCTGGACTTCGTCGTGGCAAGACGTAGTAGTAGGCACCTCCAGTGTAGTAGTAAATGCTGACGGTGGCGTCGCTCTGGGCTCCCTCGTGCAGTCGCAGCAACCGGGTAAAGAAAGGGGAAAAGGGGGACAAGGCAACCGTGAGTACTCATCCAAAGTACTGCAAGCAAGGAACTACACTACATATGCATGGATATATGTGTAAAGGGCCATATCGATGGACTGAATCTGCAGAATGCCGTAATAAGAGGGGATAGCTAGTCTTATCGAAGACTACGCTCCTGGTCACCTCCGTCTTGCAACATGTAGAAGAGAGCAGACTGAAGTCCTCCAAGTAGCATCGCATAGCATAATCCTACCCAGCGATCCCCTCCTCGTAACCCTGAGAGAGAGCGACCACCGGGTTATATCTCGCACTTGGAAGGGTGTGTTTTATTAAGTATCCGGTTCTAGTTGTCATAAGGTCAAGGTACAACTCCAAGTCGTCCCATTATCAAGATCACGGCTATTCAATAGATTAACTTCCCTGCAGGGTGCACCACATAACCCAACACGCTTGATCCCATTTGGCCCGACACACTTTTCGGGTCATGCCCGCCATGAAGATCAACACGCCGCAGCCCGACCTAGGCTCAACAGAGAGGTCAAGACGCGGTCTAAACCTAAGTGCATGTGGTGCAGGGCCCATCGCCTTAGCACACACACGTTCGTCTGTGACGCGCCGAAGCCACCTAGCCTACAGCGTTCCCAGGTCCAATCCGGCGCGCCACCACTCGGTCGGCCGACGTCACGAAGTGCCGGCCGATACCACGACGCGGGATACCCATAACTACTCCCACGTAGATGGTTAGTGCGTATAGACCAAATGGCCGACTCGGATCAAATACCAAGATCTCGTTAAGCGTGTTAAGTATCCGCGAACGCCGAACAGGTCAGGCCCACCTCTCTCCTAGGTGGTCTCAACCTGCCCCGCCGCCGCCACAAAGATCCATCCAGAGGGCCGTCGGGACAAAGGTCCTTTCAGCCCCAATCCATGAATCACTCATGGGTGCTCCTCAAGCCGACCCGACTTTAGTCACCACATGTATCATGTATAAGTATAAGTATATACCGTGATCACCTCCCGAGTGATCACGGCCCGATAGTATAGCACAGAGACGGACAAGAATGTAGGGCCACAGATGGAATACTAGCATCCTATACTAAGCGAGAGGATAGCGGTAAAAGGTAACAACAAGAGTAGCAAGGACAAAGCTATGCAGCGGATAGGATTAATCGAAAGCGAGAATATGCTACACTACTCTAATGCAAGCAGATAGAGAAGAGTAGGTGATATCTGGTGATCAAAGGGGGGGCTTGCCTGGTTGCTCTGGCAAGAGAGAGGGGTCGTCAACTCCGTAGTCGAACTGGGCAGCAGCAGCGTCGGTCTCGTAGTCTACCGTAGAGAAGAGGGGGGAAGAAACAGTAAATACGGAGCCAACAAAGTATCACAAACATAACGAGGCAATACGCGGTGCAAGGTGTGCCCTAACGCGGTAGTAGGTGATACCGACGAAGGGGGGAAACATCCGGGAAAGTATCCTCGGTGTTTCGCGTTTTCGGATAGACGGACCGGAGGGGGAAAGTTCCATGTTCGATATGCTAGGGATGTGTGGCGGACGAACAGGCTGTGTATCCGAATTCGTCTCGTCGTTCTGAGCAACTTTCATGTACAAAGTTTTTTCATCCGAGTTACGGATTATTTTATATTAATTTTCAAAGTTTTAAATCACATTTAGAATTATCAGAAATTAATTTAATTCAAAAACGTTTACTGCATCATCATGATATCAGCGGTCAGCGTTGACCGTTGACCGGTCAAACAGGCGATGGGGCCCATCTGTCATTATTTCGCTTACCTAATCGATAATTAAGGCTAATTAATGTTGTTAAATAGATTAACTAATAGGATTAACTAAGTTAATTAATTATCTTAATTAATTAATTAGTATTCTTACTATTATTTTATTCTTCTTTATTTTCATTTTTTTAAGTTCGGGGAGGTGGGGCTCGCTCTGTCATTGGCCCTGAGGGGTTAGTGGGTTCGGCGGGTTGGGGCCGGGCGGACAACCGCCGAGGATAGGGAGCCCGCCCGGAATGGCGCAGCCTGCCAAGCGGGTGCTTGCGTGCCTGGCGCGCGCCGCCACGGCGGCAAAGCGGCGGCGTGGGGGGGCGGAGGCCACGGCAGGCAATGGGCGTCGGGACCTTTGCGCGACGGGGCACGGTGGCCGCATCATCGCGCGACCGGAGATGGCGCGGACGTGCACGGTGATGGGGAGGGCGCGCACGGGAGCGCGACCACTGTGGTCGAGCGCGGCGACGGGCGCCGGTGACAATGGCGAACGAGCTAGGGGAGGGGAGGCCGGAGCACAGAGGAAAGAGGAGGGCGCGGGGCTCACAGTGAGCCGGACGGGGAGGCAGCGGCTCGAGGTGGTTGGTGGAGAAGCGGAACGACAAGGTGGCAGCCGAGGAGGCGGGCGACGGGGTCCGGCGTGGTGACGGCGAACGACGGCGAGCACGGGCACCGGGGATCGGCTCGGGTGCCGATCCAGATCCAGCGGGGGAAGTTCCGGCGAGGTGATCCTCCGGGCGGCGGTGACGTGGTTCCGGCGACGGGTCGGGCGGCCATGGATGGAGCGCTTGCCAGGTGAGCCCGCGATCCGGTCTTGGCGGCGCGGCGTGATCGAGCGACGCCTCGATCCAAACGGTGCTAGGAGAGGGCGGAGGAGGGGGAGTGGGGAACGAGGGAAGAGGTTGGACCGGGCTAGGGTTTGTGGGTGGTGGGGTTATCTGCGGGGAGAGGTGGGCGGCCTATGGGGGTGGCGGGTGGGCCAAGGGGTTGAGGCCCGTGGGGAAAAGGGAGGTTTCTTTTCTGTAATTTTTATTTCTTTTATTTTCTATCAAAAGGATAGCTACTGTTTTATTTTGTTCCTCATTGCATTTTAGTTTTGTAAAGTACAAAATGATCCCTAAATTAGTAATAGGAATTATACCAACGCCACGCTTAATTTGGCCCCTAAACATAATAGTTTGTAATTGCTTATCGTTTTAAAAGCATTTACATAATTGTTATTGCTACTATTTTATTCATTTTAGAGTGTTTAAACATTTTATAAAGGTGTGGTTTCTCCACCACAATTACCTATGTTTTATTTGTCACCTCTAGAACATTTTAGTTTTAATGTTTGAAAACTTTTGTTGTTTGCCTTTAACTCAATTTTTGAATTTGAATCGGTTTTGAACTAACTCGAGATTAGCAACTATAATCGAGGTGACGTGGCATCACTAGCAAAGGATCACTGTAGCTTAATTACCCGGGCATCACAATTCTCCTCCACTACAAGAAATCTCATCCCGAGATTTAAGAGGGGAGTAAGGGGGAAAGGTCTGGTTACGAAATCCTAACGAATCTTCTCAGTCTTGGTTGCTCTTCTTGAAGAGGTCGATCCATTACCCTGACATCTTCATTTCTCTGCTACAGGTCATCATGGTGATGCCGCCCTTTTCTCGGGAACTCCAACGTACTTATGAATAGGTAAGGGGCAGCTCTACAACGGTAGGATGTTATAAGGGAAAATCATCTGGGGGGGGGGGTTAACCCAAGAATGAACATATGAGTATCTCTCGAGTTGAACAAATGAAACACATCGAGAGCAAAGTAAGACGGTGCAATAAGAAGTTTCAAGCGGATAGGCAATCGTTCATTGCCTGAAACAACATGCGAAAGGGGTCCAAAGCAACGAGATTGAATATTGCGTCTGTTACCAGAATAGGTCACTAGGACGGTGGCCCGTTGTAACGCCCCGGATTCGATGCGCCAGGTGTCCGCCAGTTATTCGCCGTCGTTGCAATGTCATTTGCTTGCGTGTTGCATTTTGCCATGTCATCACGTGCATTTCATTTTGCATACGTGTTCGTCTCATGCTTCCGAGCATTTTCCCCGTTGTCCGTTTTGCAATCCGGCACTCCTATGTCTCCCGGCGCCCCCTTTTGCCTCTTTTCGTGTGCGGGTGTTGAACGGTCTCGGAATGGACCGAGGTTTGTCAAGCGGCCTTGGTATAGCACCGGTAGACCGCCTGTCAAGTTTCGTGCCATTTGGAGGTCGTTTGATACTCCAATGGTTAACCGGGTAACCGCAAAAGCCCCCTTCTCCTTGCAGCCCAACACCCCTTCCAAGTGGCCCAAAACCCAGCAAACTCCCCTCCATGCTCTCGGTCGTTCGATCACGATCGTGTGGGCGAAAACCACACCTCATTTGGACTCTCCTAGCTCCCTCTACCTATAAATATGTGCATCCCCTCCAATTTTCGCGCAGTCCAACCCTAGCCTTCCTCTTCCTCGCGCCGCCGGACACGTCCAACCTCACCCGGACGTGTCCACCACCCCAGCCACCTCACTCCGGCCAATCTGGAGCCGCCACATCACCACCGCCGCCTCCGCGCCCAATGGGACGCCGCCACGTCGCCTCCACCGCGCCCACATCGCCGCCGCCGCCCGGGCCAGATCCGCCCGCCCGGGCGAACTGGCCACGTCGGGCCCAGCCGCCAGCAGCTCCTCCGCTTCTTCTGGCGCGCCCGGACTTCGCCGCTCTCCTCCGCCTCGGCCGCGGCCTGCCGCCGCCCGCCGCCCGGCTTCGCCGCCCGGCCCCGCCCGCAAGACGTCGCCAGCCTCCGCCGCCTCGGCCCCTCCGCCTCAGGCGCGCCGCCCTTTGCCGGACGAAGCTTCGCCGCCGCCGCCTTAGCCTCCAGCGCCCGCTGGCCGAGCTCCGCCCGAAGCCCGCCTCCGCGCCCTCGGTGACGCCGCCCTCCTCTCGGCCGCTCGCCCAGCCGCCATGGCCATGGGCCCGCCGCCCTCCGCTGCGCCCGCTGCCGGATCCGGCCGGCCAGCTTCGTCCCGCCTGTCTCCGGCCATCTCCTTCCTTCTCCGACGAGATCCGCCGCCACCTTGTTCGCGTTGACTTTTCCCCGAGGTGCTAATTTCGCCTAAGTCCCTGAGATCCATGCATTATCATGCCATATTCATCATGCCATAACTCTCTGCATGTTGCTCCGTTTCGTGCGTGTAATATGTCAAATTGTTCGTCTCGACGAGTACATCATTTCTTCTCATTGCATCATTTACATTTGAGCTCATCTTGATGCCCGAAATACTGTTAGAAGAGTGCTATATGATGTTAACTTGCTGAAACTGTTATAACTTGGTGATTTGTCATTTTTGTTGCATTTGATGTGTGCATCCTATGAGCTTGATGTATCTTAACTTGCTGTTTAACAACTTGAACTTAAGGTTTATTCAGATCTGGACCAATTTCGAAATTTGCATATGAGGACTTACCGGATTTGTTATATGTTGTTTCCGGCCTCATTTAAACTTGCTTTGATGTGTTGCTCTTGTTTGCATCATCTCTTGCCATGAGTAGCTTCATGTAGTCTTGTCATGCATCATGCTTGGTTATGCATCATGTCTTGTCTATGTGTGGTGTGTTTACTATGTTGTGAGCTTCTTCTCGATAGTTCCTGTTGCGTTGCGATCGTGAGGATTCGTTCGTCTACGCTTGGTTCGGCTTCATCCGTTCGTCTTCTTCATGGACTCGTTCTTCTTCCTTGCAGGATTTCAGGCAAGATGACCGCTACCCTGGATCTCACTACTATCATTGCTATGCTAGTTGCTTCGTTCTTTCGCTATGCTGCGCTACCTATCACTTGCTGC
The DNA here is from genome assembly GCA_021605205.1 of Aegilops longissima. Classification (NCBI taxonomy): domain Eukaryota; kingdom Viridiplantae; phylum Streptophyta; class Magnoliopsida; order Poales; family Poaceae; genus Aegilops; species Aegilops longissima. The sequence continues at coordinate 506,729,196 of CM038679.1, forward strand.
TCAAGCCATCCCATATTGCCATGTCAGCCTCTAACCTTTTGCACCCTTCCTAGCAAACCGTTGTTTGGCTATGTTACCGCTTTGCTCAGCCCCTCTTATAGCGTTGTTAGTTGCGGTGAAGATGAAGTTTGTTCCTTGTTGAACATGGAGATGTTGTTCCTTGTTGGAACATGTTTACTTGTTGGGATATCACAATATATCTTATATTATTAATGCATCTATATACTTGGTAAAGGGTGGAAGGCTCGGCCTTATGCCTGTGTTTTGTTCCACTCTTGCCGCCTCTAGTTTCCGTCATATCGGTATTATGTTCCCAGATTTTGCGTCCCCAAACGCGGTCGGGTGATTTATGGGACCCCTTGACGGTTCGCTTTGAATAAGACTTTTCCAAAGAAGGCCCAACATTGGTTTTACCATTTGCACGACCTATTACCTTTTTCCCTTGGGAGTCGCGATCCCAAGGGTCATCTTTATTTTAGCCCCCGGCCAATGCTTGTCTAAGTGTTGGTCCAAACTAGAGCCCTTTGCAGCGCCACCTCGGGAAACTTGAGGGCTGGTTTTAGTTGTACGGACTGCTCATCCGGTCGTGGCTCGAGACGAGATACGCGGCTACTATCGTGGTGTCGGCACGCCGGGAGGTCTTGCTGGTCTTGTTTTATTCTGTCAAAATGTCTTGTAGCCGGATTCCGAGACCGATCGGGTCTTCCCGGGAGAAGGAATATCCTTCGTCGATCGCGAGAGCTTATCATGGGCTAAGTTGGGACACCCCGCAGGGTTTAAACTTTCGAGAGCCGTGCCATGGTTATGTGGCGATGGGAATTTGTTAATATCCGGTTGTAGTAAACTTGAAGCAAACCCTTGTAAAATACACCAACCGTGTAATGCGTAACCGTGAGTGTCTCTTTTCGGGGTTGATCGAGAGGAGAACACGGTTTCTGGGTTATGTCTGACGTAAGTAGGAGTTCAGGATCACTTCTTGATCATTGCTAGCTTCACGACCGTTCCGCTTGCTCTCTTCTCGCTCTTATTTGCGTTGGTTAGCCACCATATATGCTTAGTCGCTGCTGCAACCTCACCACCTTACCCTTCCTTTCCCATTTAAGCTTTGCTAGTCTTGATACCCATGGTAATGGGATTGCTTGAGTCCTCGTGGCTCACAGATTACTACAACACCATTTGCGTGTACAGGTTTGCGATGATCATGGCGTGAGAGCGATGTTTGCTTGTGTTGGAGTTCGTCTTCCGCTTCTTCGATCGGGGATAGGTTCGTGTCGGCATCCCGGCTAGCGGGGTGGATATTGTTTGAGTTTCTGTTTATGTTTCATCCGTAGTCGGATGTTGATCTTGTATGTTGTATTGTTGTATTCATGTGACATTGTATGTCTTGGTTGTATCCCTATGTATTATGTAATGTTGATGTAATGATATCCACCTTGCAAAAGCGTTTCAATATGCGGGTCTATCCTTGGTGGGACCGTCGAGTTCCTTTTGGATAGGGTCGCATATTGGGCGCGATAAGTTGGTATCAGAGCCTCGACCGACCCTAGGAGCCCCCTTGATTGATCGTGTAGTTCGGCCGTTGTTGAGTCTAGAAGAAAACTGATTTCTGAGTCTAGTTATATCGGAGAGTAGGAATTCTTTTTACTCCTCAGCCCTTCGTCGCTCTGGTGAGGAATCTTGTCGTAGGTGTTTTGAATTACTCCTCTTCCCCTTCAAATTTTTCTTTAGGATCACGCAGTTGGTTTTTTCCGGTAGTGGGTTCCTCAGCTCTTTTCATCCGGTGCATTTCTCGTCAAGTCGACTCGAGCCTCTTCATCTTTGCAAGTTCAATCCCCAGTTGTTTTCTTTTCCCGCCCGCCCTCCCTTCTTTTTTCCGAACCGAGTCTCATGTCAGTATCCATCCTACTCGTGCGAAGTCGTTGCTTTCTTTCCTCAATGATTTCAACCGGTGTTTTCTCTTCAAGTTATTCGTCGGTTCCCCTTCCAAGTTGTCTTTGTTTTCCCGCCCTCCCACCCTCTTATTCCCGGAGCCTGAGTCTTTTTCGACCATCAATTCCATTCGTGTGGAGCCTCTTCAGTCTTCCCTCAATTATTTCAACCGGTGAATTCTCGTCTCGTTCGTCATTCTTCATCCCTTTCTTTTTCCGGTGCACTCAATTCAAGTTTTGAGGTTGATCATATTCTTTTCCTCGAAGTGTTTTCCCTGCTCGTTCGCCTCTCGCCAATTTATCCTTCCGGAGTGCTGAAGACATCTCAGAAGATTCGCCTGTGTTCGAATCAATTCGAGGTTGTCACCTCATTCAAATATTTCAATCGTTCCGGTGCATCATCTATCTGTTCATCACCCCTTTCCAACGGTGTTTTGTCTTCAGTGGGCCCTAACCCACAGGTCTTTCCCAGGATCTTACCTGACTCTTCTAATTCCCCGGAGTTATTCCCAAATTCTTTTCAAGTGTGACGTAAGTATGAATTTCATCAGTCAGATGTTTTTCCAAGATCAATTTCAAATCATTTTCATTGTTGACTCAACGTCTTTGTTTTTTATTCTCCCGGAGTATCCCAGTAATTTTTGTGGTGTTTCCCGGCGATATTTGAAGACCGAAGAAGAGTTTTCCTCTAAATCTTGCCCGTCCTCCCGAAGATTCGTGGTTCTAGCTTCATATCATCCTATCGAATTATTCCGTTTGTCAGATATTCTTTCTTATCCATCCGGAGTATTTCAGGAGTTACTTTCCGTCTCAATCATCCGGAGGCCATCTTTTCGGAAGATTTCTTCGTTCTAAGTTTTCAAAGTCGTTCTCCAATTATTCTATATCCGTGCCCCTTCGTTCGTCTCAATATTCTTCCGGTGCTGCGTTCAAGCATTCGTTAATCAGTACGCGATCTCTTCGATCTCTTTTCTCTAAATTCCCTCAAGTATCTTCGTGCTTTTCTAATTCTTTCCGGCGATCCGTTCTCTTCTCTTTGTTCATTTTCATTTTCACGGTGGTTCGTTCAAGATTCTTTTTCCTTGATTATCATTTTAATCCATTCGTTCTTTTCAACCTACCGGTGATTCATGAAGTCCTTCTCAAGTTTGCGATATGTCACTTCTCAATTCTTTTTCAAGAAGAATAAGTAGTATGCAAAATCCATTGCTTGTCATCAATTTAATTTGATGAAGGATAAGCATACAATAAATCTTATTCTTATTTCATCCAAGTGAGTAATCCCTTCCTTCGGAGTTTGTTCTTGATGAATAAATTCTAGTTCCAAGTGTTTTCATCTTTTCTTTTCCGGAGTTCGAATTTCCTCGGCCATTTCGTCGAAACCTCCATCTAAATCATCGCAAGGCTCATCTTATTATTTCTTCCTTCTTTCTATCTCATCATCCTTTTTGTTACCGGAGTTCTTCACGGTGGTTCTTCATGATTTAATTCATTCTTCAAGAGTTCATCAAGTGTCATTCCATCTTGTGAAGTTCGTGTTCTATTCTTTCCTTGTTCAACCGGAGTGCTGCCTAAATCCTTCCAATCTTATTCGTTTTCTTATCTTGTTCTAACATGAGTGGTTTCATAGTATGTCTGATTCCGTGAGTTTTCGATTCTCGTCATTCTCGTCGTTCCTCTCTTCTTCTCGAATGCTCTCGATTCTTTGCTTCTTCTCTTGAGTTCTTGTTTAACCTATTCCCTTTTTTTCCCTTCCGTCTCGGTCCTAAGATCTCGGGACGAGATCTCTTGTTAGTGGAGGAGTGTTGTAACGCCCCGGATTCGATGCGCCAGGTGTCCGCCAGTTATTCGCCGTCGTTGCCATGTCATTTGCTTGTGTGTTGCATTTGCCATGTCATCATGTGCATTTCATTTTGCATACGTGTTCGCCTCATGCTTCCGAGCATTTTCCCGTTGTCCGCTTTTGCAATCCGCACTCCTATGTCTCCGGCGCCCCTTTTGCCTCTTTTAGTAAAGCGGGTGTTGAACGGTCTCGAATGGACCGAGGTTTGTCAAGCGGCCTTGGTATAGCACCGGTAGACCGCCTGTCAAGTTTCGTGCCATTTGGAGGTCGTTTGATACTCCAACGGTTAACCGGGTAACCGCAAAAGCCCCCTTCTCCTTGCAGCCCAACACCCCTTCCAAGTGGCCCAAAACCCAGCAAACTCCCCTCCATGCTCTCGGTCGTTCGATCACGATCGTGTGGGCGAAAACCGCACCTCATTTGGACTCTCCTAGCTCCCTCTACCTATAAATACATACGAGGCCACGCGCGAGGAATAACTTGGGGAATAGGGGGTGTACAGGAGAGTCAGGTTTCGATCCTGTGGAACTGTGGGTTATGGGCCCACCATGTGGGTTAAAAGTAGCAAGGGTGCTGACATCTTGCACAGTCACGATAGTAAGGTATGTCCGAGGGTAGCCTGCCATTTATGTTGGCAACTTCGGTACCATGGGCGAGGGACGAAGAGGACCAATTCCTGCTCGTTGAACGAGGCGGACCAACAGGCCAAGTTCTCATCCATCGATGGCTACCGGAATGTCATCAACAATAGTAACAGGTTCTTGCTGACAGAATTGCACACCGAGGAGTTTACATAAGCAGTAGAATATTGCTGCTTAGATCATATATAGATCACAAGAAAGGTTCAAACAACCAATGGAAAGTAAAATATGATTATCATATTAAACAGAACAATGGAAAGGAAAATGTGTTTAAACACATATTTCAGGGATATATCCTTCCCAAGGACAAGTAGAGCATGATATCCGTGGCAGGATATAATGCAGAAAACTCTTTAGGTACGGGAGAGAATTTTCATGACATTACCCATACAACGGTGTTTGGATAATTGAGCAAGAAACATTTAGCATTGGGCTTCAATTGTTCTTGTTGAAAATCGGAGTACCACAGACATGCTTCGAGATAGCATTGACATGGTCTCCAAGCAAAGTTTGGACTTTGGATACACAAGCATCCATCAGGAACAGCTTATAGAATAAGCCTTACTATTTCCTAACGGAAGAATGGCTACCCTTGCTAAAAAGGGGACTATAACAATAGGGCCTCCGGCCAGGGGTGCTGGGCATGGCATCACCTTACCGGGTCATATAAAGGCCAATGTTATATCTCATGGAAATATGTTCCAACCGTCATATCTGGCCGAGATTCATATCTGATTGGTGTTAAGATAACTCAGACTCGGGATGCCTGAGAAGAAAGGTGCAACACAAATTGTCGAGATGACAGCATAAGATTCTCGGGAATTGAACTATGGAAGCGAGTTCCGAAACAAGAGTTCATCATTAAATCAAGGAGAGGACAAGGAGGTGACTGAGGGACTCAGCGTCAATTCATCAAAATTTCCGACAAGATGGATTTCCACAATTATGTGAACAAGGAGATAACATTTGTCAGATCAAATGGTATAATGATGTATGCTCGAGGAAAACATACACAATTAAACATTGGTTGAAAGGTGCGCCCGAAATATGGGTTGGGTTGCACGACCAAGGTCAGATTGGTGATTCAATAATCAATAGTCTAAGAATAAACGGCCGACCATTAACTTCACAGAAATAGGGTTGCTAGAAGTGCGGAATCCAAACATCACCGTTCACTTATTGGTACCCCAGTTGGAATCAACACGAGGACCAAGAAAGAATGGTGATAGTGAGAAGTATCACTATACCAAGAATTCTTAAGAGGTGGTGAAATTCCCAGGACATTCTTGACATAAAAGGTGGTAATACTCCAAGGTAAAGAAGAACAATGCTGGGTAGCAAGGAACTCAAGGTATAACATAGAACACGAACAAGTTTGTGTTGGAGGGGAGGCATTAAAGTGGTCAATGACAACACAAATCTTCGAGGGCAAGGATGGTATTTCTCATCATGAATTCAATTGATATCCTGGAAGAGCTCATAAGGTTGATGATGATCACGACACATTTGTCGAGAGATTTCATGGAGATGTAATCGGTCGGCGATGACATCAAGTCAAAGGAATGATGGAGCGAAATGTTCTTGGGACCGTGAGTACGACACAAACTCGAATTCAAGCTTGTCTTTTAAAGTGGAACGATAAGACGAGCAAATCGGCATAAGCTTAGCTCAATCGTCGAATGTTGTGCTCCGGAATTAAGGACCCGGTAGCACAGTTAAAATTAGCACGATAATGACGTAGCCGATCAGGCTAGGAGTGACGGGATGGAGTATTAAACTTCTCAACCACAAAGTACTGGGGGTATCGAATCTCAGTGTTGATTCGATTCACAAATCGGGGTTCTCGGTTGATGACAACCCATAACCCGTGGAGTGACTGTTATGGGGAAACGTACTACTTCATCAGAAATTCACAAGATGAAGTGCAATGGGTTGATATCCTCGAGATACCAGGGGGTAATACTCGAAGGTAGAACAAAATAGAGGTTGGGAAGGCATACTGATCTGCAGAAGGCAAGTACTTTAACTTGTCCGAGAAATAGAATCAAAGGAGAACAATCATGGTCAGAACCCACGATCATAAAGGATCGAACAACGGATACAAGATGAACTTATAACAAGGGGTAATTATTTTTATGAGCAGCTTCCATGATAAGTTATACATCGTGTCCATGGGCATGAACGCAAGGTTCAAGGTCCACTCCCACTTCTTCAATGTATAACCTTCCATTCACTTCTCGCTTTGATAAAGGCATTAGTGTTGAAAGTTTTACCTGGTGAAATACCAGATGAGTATGACTCGTGAAAACTTCCGAGTTCACACATATAAAGGAAGGCATAGGTTCAACCCGTCAGGGTATCGTGGAAACATATACCACAAGCTTCAATAGTAAATACCACCAGCTCGAAAGCAGAGCATGGTTGGTCAAGCAGAGGATACAATGTACCAAAGGCAATATGTATCAGGGGAAAGAACTCACAAGGTGATTAATTATGAAGGACACTGTCGGATAAAATCCAACAAAGGAACCGATGGTCCACAAGGGATCTGATGTGAGCATCGGTACTCAACCAGAGGAAGAAGAATGCACGGGCATCATATTATAGAACATCTGAATAACTTGATGCTTAGATAACAAAGGAATTCCGATTTCCAAAACAAAGGATCAGAAGCAGTCGCTCTGATCAAGGATGGATAAGTTGGATAGACCAGAGGCACAATTGACGACAAATAGTTTGGTCGAGAACCAGCTCATGTTCAAAAATGATGTCTGAGCCGGAAAGATAATTTAGAAGGGTTGATAGATGATTGTGTGCATTCGCACACATGTTGAATCAATAGGATCAAAATGACAGTGTCAAAAGATACTAGTGAATCTTGCCAGATATATGGGAAGCATCCATAATGCAAGTAGACAAGTATTTGCAGAGCAATAAAGCTGCTAAGGATTTTCGGAGGATTGAATAGTATTTTGAAGACTTTTATGAAACACATGAACAAGCGGGATGGCGGATACTCGACAAGTGCGAGGATTTATTTGAAGGGGTATTCATGTGGCAAAGAACTGCTAGGCAAGAGGCACAAAGTATTCTCGGAACAATAGAGAAACTTGGGTATCTTGTAATAACAAGATCAATGGGGGATGATTGCATGAATGGCAAGTGTAAGTAGTTATCCATAAGGATTTATTGGTGGTCGGGAATAGCAAAAGTGATGGGCACAAAGTCTCGAGAGAATATCAAAGAGTATCTCCGAAATCTTACGTGCGATCGGTGATCATCTCGGATCAAGAGCCTCTCCTGGAGAAAGTATTTTCGAGAACCTAAAGTTAGATTTTAGTAAAAATCGTTTAACCCGAATAGAAGAGAGTTCAGAATCCCAGAGTATAGATGAGGAATAAAAGATCCTAATACCACCCAATGGCGACGTGGGCCCATGGGCCGCACAACCATGTTAGTAAAACAATTTTCATCGACTAGACTCAACTTCGGCCAAGGAGTATGGAAGGGGGATTCCTACAGGCAGTCGGCTCTGATACCAACTTGTGACGCCCCCGATTCAATCGTACACTAATCATGCATGCAAATGTGTACGATCAAGATCGTGGACTCACGGAAGATATCACAACACAACTCTAAAACATAAATAAGTCATACAAGCATCATAATACAAGCCAGGGGCCTCGAGGGCTCGAATACAAGTGCTCGATCATAGACGAAGTCACGGAAGCAACAATATCTGAGTACGCACATAAGTTAAACAAGTTTGCCTTAAGAAGGCTAGCACAAACCGGGATCAGACGAAGAGGCGCAGGCCTCCTGCTCGATCCTCCTAACTACTCCTGGACTTCGCCGCCGCACGTAGTAGTAGGCACCTCCAGTGTAGTAGTCGTCATCGACGGTGGCGTCTGGCTCCTGGGCTCCCTCGTCTGGTCGCAGCAACCGGGTAAAGAAAGGGGGAAAAGGGGGGACAAGGCAACCGTGAGTACTCATCCAAAGTACTCGCAAGCAAGGAACTACACTACATATGCATGGATATATGTGTAAAGGGCCATATCGATGGACCGAACTGCAGAATGCCGAATAAGAGGGGATAGCTAGTCTTATCAAGACTACGCTTCGGTCACCTCCGTCTTGCAACATGTAGAAGAGAGTCAAGTCCTCCAAGTAGCATCGCATAGCATAATCCTACCCGCGATCCCTCCTCGTAACCCCGAGAGAGAGCGACCACCGGTTATATCCGCACTTGGAAGGGTGTGTTTTATTAAGTATCCGGTTCTAGTTGTCATAAGGTCAAGGTACAACTCCAAGTCGCCATGTTACCAAGATCACGGCTATTCAATAGATTAACTTCCTGCAGGGTGCACCACATAACCCAACACGCTTGATCCCATTTGGCCGGCACACTTTTCGGGTCATGCCCGCCGCTGAAGATCAACACGCCGCAGCCCGACCTAGGCTCAACAGAGAGGTCAAGACGCGGTCTAAACCTAAGCGCACTGGGTGCAGGCCCATCGCCTTAGCACACACAGACGCTATGTGACGCTGGCGAAGCAGACCTAGCCTACAGAGCGTTCAGTCCAATCCGCGCGCGCCACTCGGCCGACGACGTCACGAAGTGCCGCTAATACCACGACGCCGGATACCCATAACTACTCCCACATAGATGGTTAGTGCGATAGACCAAATGGCGGACTCGATCAAATACCAAGATCTTGTTAAACGTGTTAAGTATCCATGACGCCGAACAGGTCAGGCCCACCTCTCTCCTAGGCGGTCTCAACCTGCCCTGCCGCTCCGCCACAAAGATCCATCCAGAGGGCCGTCGGGACAAAGGTCCTTTCAGCCCCAATCCGCGAATCACTCATGGTGCTCCTCAAGCCGACCCGACTTTAGTCACCACATGTATCATGTATAAGTATAGATATACCGTGATCACCTCCCGAGTGATCACGGCCCGATAGTATAGCACAGAGACGGACAAGAATGTAGGGCCACGATGGAATACTAACATCCTATACTAAGCAAGAGGATAGCGGTAAAGGTAACAACAAGAGTAGCAAGGACAGGCTATGCAGCGATAGGATTAATCGAAAGCAGAACATGCTACACTACTCTAATGCAAGCAGATAGAGAAGAGTAGGCGATATCCGGTGATCAAAGGGGCTTGCCTGGTTGCTCGGCAAGAGAGAGGGTCGTCAACTCCGTAGTCGAACCGACAGCAAGCAGCGTCGGTCTCGTAGTCTACCGGAGAGAAGAGGGGGAAGAAACAGAAATACGGAGCCAACAAAGTATCACAAACATAACGAGGCAATACGCGTGCTAGGTGTGCCCTAACGCGTAGTAGGTGATACCGACGAAGGGGAAACATCCGGAAAGTATCCCGGTGTTTCGCGTTTTGACGACGACCGGAGGAGGAAAGTTCCATGTTCGATATGCTAGGGATGTGTGGCGACGAACAGGCTGCGATCCGGATTCGCCTCGCTGCTACGAGCAACTTTCATGTACAAAGTTTTTCATCCGAAAGTTACGGATTATTTTATATTAATTTTCAAAGTTTTAAATCACATTTAGAATTATCGAAATTAATTTAATTCAAAAGCGCTCTCGCATCATCATGACATCAGCGGTCAGCGCGTTGACTGCTGACCGGTCAAACAGGCGATGGGGCCCATCATCATTATTTGTTTACCTAATCGATAATTAAGGCTAATTATCGGTGTTAATTAGATTAACTAATAGGATTAACTAAGTTAATTAATTATCTTAATTAATTAATTATTATTCTTACTATTATTTTATTCTTCTTTATTTTCATTTTTTAAGTTCCAGGAGGTGGGGCTCTGCACATCATTGGCCCTGAGGGGCTAGTGGGTTCAGCGGAGTTCGTATTGGGCGACAACCGCCAGAGGATAGGAGCCCCGCCTGTATAAGCGCAGCTGCACATGGGCGGAGTGCCGGGCGCTGCCGGCGCCGGCCCATGGCGGCAAAGCGGCTGCGAGAGGGGGGCGGAGGCCACGGCAGGCAATGGGCGTCGGGACTGTCTTGGCGCGACGGGGGCACGGTGAGCGCGCGACGGGCGCGACCGAGATGGCACGGGCGTGCACGGCGATGGGGAGGGCGCGCGCGGGAGCGCGACCACTGTGGTCGAGCGCGGCGACGGGCGCCGGTGACAATGGTGAACGAGCTAGGGGAGGGGAGGCCGGAGCACAGATGAAAGAGGAGGGCGCGGGGCTCACAGTGAGCCGGACGGGGAGGCAGCGGCTCGAGGTGGTTGGTGGAGAAGCGGAACGACGAGGTGGCAGCCGAGGAGGCGGGCGACGGGGTCCGGCATGGTGACGGCGAGCGCGGGCACCGGGGATCGGCTCGGGTGCCGATCCAGATCCAGCGGGGGAAGTTCCGGCGAGGTGATCCTCCGGGCGCCGGTGACGTGGTTCCGGCGACAGGTCGGGCGGCCATGGATGGAGCGCGCGCGCCAGGGAGCCCGCGATCCTGAGCGGCGGCGTGGCGCGGTCGGGGATCGCCTCGATCCAAACAAGCGAGGAGAGGCGGAGGAGTGGGAGTGGGAACGAGGGAAGAGGGTTGGACCGGGCTAGGGTTTGTGGGTGGTGGGGTTATCTGCGGGAGAGGTGGGCGGCTGTGGGGGTGGCCGGGTGGGCCAAGGGGTTGAGGCCCGTGGGGAAAAGGGAGGGTTTCTTTTCTGTAATTTTTATTTCTTTTATTTTCTATCAAAAGGATAGCTACTGTTTTATTTTGTTCCTCATTGCATTTTAGTTTTGTAAAGTACAAAATGATCCCTAAATTAGTAATAGGAATTATACCACTGCCACAATTAATTTGGCCCCTAAACATAATAGTTTGTAATTGCTTATCGTTTTAAAAGCATTTACATAATCGTTATTGCTACTATTTTATTCATTTTAGAGTGTTTAAACATTTTATAAAGGTGTGGTTTCTCCACCAGAATTACCTATGTTTTATTTGTCACCTCTAGAACATTTTAGTTTTAATGTTTGAAAACTTTTGTTGTTTGCCTTTAACTCAATTTTTGAATTTGAATCGGTTTTGAACTAACTCGAGATTAGCAACTATAATCGAGGTGACGTGGCATCACTAGCAGAGGATCACTGTAGCTTAATTACCCGGGCGTCACAGTACGAACCCTAGTTAAAAATGGATACTTATATGGTAATTAGGGCAGTAGTTCCTAGGTACTAATTAGTTAGTAAGAACTTGGTACTAATTAGGTACTAGTTTATTTTTATTTATAGTAAGTTTATTTTAGTAAGAACTAATTGAATTAATAGAACTAGTTAGTAAGAACTTGTTGCTATTTTTTAGTTAAAGCAATTTTTCCCAGATCGACGTGGGCGATGCCTATCCCGCATCCTCGCTGCCGAGTCGGCGGAGGACGACACGTGCTTGACCAGATGGGCCATGTCCGGACCTGGGCTCCGCCGGGTGGTACTGGGGGCGCTACCTACCGGGGCGCAGGTTGGTGAGGAGCCAGCTGTCGTTGACCAACCTTCTTTGGTGGCGGTCGCGTGGGCGATGACGGTCCAGAGGCTCGAGGACCCCGCGGAGGTGGTGCGTCACCGTGTCAGTGAGGAGGACGTGCACGTCCATCGCTACTTGTTTGCATTGGAGCACAGGTTCTCCAATACCTGGCAGGTTCTCCAATACCTGGCAGGTTCTCCAAGGATCTCACTGGAGCTATGATCCCGTGATGGTTCCTTCTCTGTGGGTGTCCACCGCCCGCACCGATACCCGTCATGTGCTAGGGTTTTAGTTGTATTAGTGATGTTATATGTATGACACTATTCGGGATGTATTAGTGATAATATTCGATGATGTACGGACGCATGAGATGATTTACTTTTGCTTATTGAATGCATGCTAATTTGAGTCCTATAAGATATTTTGAAATGTATATCTTGTGTTGCTATATGTGCTTGCCCAAGTGGTCGGTCATGTTTGGAGGTTACACCTCCGAGTGGCCTATGTTTTGCCGGAGTGTTGATTCATTTCCGTCCGGCAAATTTCAGGCGCTCGATATGTCCTATTTTAGCAAAGGCTATGCCGGATTTTTCCGTGAATTTTGGCATGACTTGTGCCAAAATATGTAGGAAATATCGAGTGCCCCGGATTTATGTGTTGAGTATCCTGGTAGTTGTCTTCGATCGATTTTCAATTAATGTTTCAACTATGAACATAGGAAATGTCTGACGACGAAAAGGATTTCGGTACTTGCAAATACTGCGAAGATGAGCGCGGCCTGTGCGACGAAATCTTCCTAGATGATGATAGGCGCTTGACATCAAGTCGGGCGAGAACTTTGAAGTGGATACAGAAAGTCACAACGACAAGTTTTTTTCATAATTAAGCATGACATATGCTTCATTTGCTTCAACTTATAATTTATTTATTTTACTATTCTACTAGCGTATCCCCGCCATGCAAGAGTTTTTGTATTGGATAAGATAGGTTTCAACGTACTATGGAGGTAAAGAAAGTTTACTTGAAGACTGAGCATGGTTATATTTTCAACGTAAAATTATACAATTCAGACGACTACACCTATTTTGGATGCAAAACATGGCGAGCACTATGCAAGACTTATGCATTTGAGCCCGATATGGTTATCACCTTTGATATTCGTCCGGAAGATGATATTGAAGGTAATACCGACATCCGGTCGATGTGCGACGCCTCGATTATACCTTTATGTAAGTTTCTCAACCATATTTATGTCTTTGATATTGTTTATTCAAAAATAGTTGACAACTAATTTGTATTGTCACTTATTTCGTGCAAGCAAACATGTCCAGCGCTTGGTAGACAGGACCAGATATTGTGCGGGGCTGAACTCAACTGCGAGGAGCTCACCATTATGTTTCTTGGCTTGCGGATCTTGATACTATCAAGACAAATTTTCTTCCTGCATTTAGAAATGTTAGTACTGAAAACGTCGACCAATAGTGTTCGTAATGAACTCTTCGTCACATCTATTTAGGAAGGATGGTAAGATTTTTACTATTTGTCCTTAGTGCATCTTTTCCATACATTATTTTTGAAGCTAAACTTCATTGCTAAGTATGTTACCATACGATGTTCTTCAACATGGACTCCCGATGAATGTTGTGCCTTATGGGATCTAGACTAAAGGTACCATGAGTATTATTAGCTTAGGGCCAAGATATCCTACAGATTACTTTAGTGCATTCAAGATTAGCGATGGATTATTCTTAATAGTGCAAGACTGGACCAAATATGTCATGGGGGAGCGCAGAGAAGTACTAGGGGGCAGCAAACAGATGCGCTACCCACGATTAGGAGACAGGTTCATCTGCATGCTCCGACTTGATCAAGGAGGAGAGTTATACATGTTTTATGTTATTTTACCTAAGAGAGAGCAGCAGGAGTGATTAGCTAGCTAGAAATGAGTTTGAAGATGATGATGTGCTACACTATTACTATGATGATAAAATAGCTAGTGTTGGTGGTAATGACTATGATGATTATTATTAGCTAGTGTTAGTAGTGATTAAATAAATACTGTTGGTGGTAATGACTATGATGATGATTAAATAGCTTGTGATGGCGGATTAGATTCAAATGGAGGCAACATGTGGTGCACATCGAAAGTACTACTAGTCCAAACTAGATCACGTTTGGATTAGTAGTATACTTTTGACATGCACCACATATTGCCTCCACTTGAACCTAATCCACCTTCATTTGACACACTGTTATGGACATAATGATGTAAACCTCATAACTGGTATTGTACCTATATTTTTACGATGGCGCATAAATACACTAAAAATAATAAAAAAATAAAAAAAGAATACTAGTAGCGATGGAGAGAAAACATGCTGCCACTAGTTACATTAGCAGTAGCGTGGGAGTGAACAAACACTGCAGCTATTTGTCCTAGCAGTAGCGCGTGCGGGCACGCACGCATTACTGCTAAGTAATAGCTGTAGCGCCTTATTAGTAGTGCGCCTACCCGCGCTACTAGTGAGCACAAAACCAGCGCTATTGCTAGGGTTTTCCCTAGTAGTGCATGTGTGGTATTCCCATAGTCTTGCGACATTTAGCATCAGTGTTATGGATGTATCATTTTACCATCAATATTCATAACATACATCCCATCTTGGATGGAAGCATGGCCCTTCATGTTATTCATAATACTGAACAACAATTGTTCTTTTATGAACAACCCTTTTGCAATAAACATTGTGCAATGGGCTAGAGTGTATGAAACTCTAAAATGAATTGTGAAAGTAAACACAGAGGTAATATATTAATATCATTATTCATAACATACATCTCATTCATAATGAAAGTATGGCCCTTATGTTTATTCATAATATTGAACATCAAAAGTTCTCTTATGAATAACCTTCTTGCAAGATACCTTACACAAAGGGCTAGAGTGTGTAAAACTCTATAATGAATTATGAAAATGAATACATAGGGAATACACAGATGGAAGGTATAGTAACTTCTACTATGATCCCATCGCGTATCAAAACCTCATTCCTGGCTAGTCTTTCAGTCGGTAGTAGGTCTTGCATGGATTCGCAACGGAATGCAATCGAGCGGGTATCTTTGTGATCAACTCACGATACCCAAGAATTAGTGATTAACAAGTTTAATCATAATTCCCAAGAACTATTTCTTCTGACCAGTCTTGTATACACCAATAACTCGTATGACATTCATACATATGAGCTGGATATTCCAGTCTTCACTCCTTTTGCCTTTATACTTCTAACAGTTTAACTTTTAGTATTTCTCCTACTCGCAAAAGAAGCACCCAACTTAAGAGTGGATTTAGCCCCGGACTTCCTAGGCGTGTAAGTCATACTAACACCCTTTGGACACTTCCTTTCTCTTTAAGTTGTTGTTTTATTCACCTTTCATCATATGACAGGCGTTCTTCTGGATCCCTCTCTTATCAGTCTAATGCATAGTAAAAACTTTACTAATAATTTGCAAACAAACATTGCTTCGGATATTTCATATCTTTCAGCCTTTGTTTGTATCTGAAAATTAATTTTCAGTTCCATGAATATCACATAACTATCCCAAAACTTTGGAAGTTCGGGTTTCATGGAAGCAAACATATTGCACTTGATCGTAACGGAATTCTAGCTTTTGGATCGAAGGACGAGAGTCACATTATCCATAGCATTTGCGGGAGGATACCAAAAGCATGCGATTGGACAAAGTCCTTCTCGGCACTCTTGAGGACAATCCTCACATTACGTTACCAATCGTAAAGTTTTTAACCAGATATTTAACAGCTATTCAATTTTTGCAGGGAAGGTGGAAATGCGAGCCATTATTCTACAACTATTTTGCAAGAAACACTTAGACAGTGTTCATAATTAATTGCACCAAGAATTAAACAAGTTAACTCTACAGTGCGCTCCCACTCAAATCAATATCTCTCATAATTGATTGCGAGTGATACAAGACCCATATTACAATTCAATGCCAAGGATGCATCCATCTCAAGTGACGAGAATTGTGATCAGTAGGCCAACTTGCCAATCACATCTTTATGTGACTCTTGTTCATCTTTCGATGTGCGTGTTCCGAGCTCAAGACTTTCATGCCTGAACATCAAGTCAACCAAGTGATCTCGCTGCGAGGTTTCAACTCAGCTGCCTCACGCTTCTCTAATCATTCGTACCCATGCATCCATGTGATACCCCAAAGAGATAGGTGCCATGACGGTACTACACTTGGGAGAACACTAACTACTTGATATTTTAAGTGAGAGATCACCCTAATAAAAAGCTACTACCGCGCAATCAAGAAGGGTGCATCATAAGGGATAAACATCTCAGGCAATTCATAATAGCATGATATGGTATAGCCCTTTCTGACGGAGAAGTCTTTTGTTTCTTCGTCTTCGGCATTTGCGTCGGTGTTCACCTTCGCAAAGATTGCCACTACCTTGTCGATGCACCAGATAATATTGTTATCTCTATAGCTAATAAAATAAGTGCATTACTTCAGCTTGACACGCAAGTCATTTAAAGTGACAATCATATGGCTCCAGCCATCATGCCGAATCATGACACGCATGTCATGTTAATTTTACATTATATAGTCATCTCATACATAATCAAATTATTATGAGCACTGCTATACCACATCGCATGCAAACCATCCTGCAAAACCAAGTTAGACGCCTCTAATAGGTTCATATAAAAAAGGTTTTACATGGCTTCTAAGGTTTCATAACAAACCGAAGCTACCAACGTCCATCAGCAAGTATGATAATTCAAGTCACTAGATTAACTTTGCGGGGTGTATGAAGCACGAGATAATAAAATCTCGAACCCCATACTAAACTTCGTCATACGCATGACCCCCGTGCAGATCATATCTGCATTGCCCTTTCGTCTGTGAAACATCCATCTTTCTTTAACTATGGTGGAACCCAAAGAACTTTTAGCACTTCGTTGATCTGTCAATCAGCATACTCAGGAGCAGCAGGAAAGGATCGCGGATTGCCAGAACTTTGTGAGATTCCACCATGCCGTCAAGATCACGATTATGCAAATTCAAGGGAAGCAACATGAACATCGGGTAATAGATTTCATCTGCTACCCGCACAAATAATTTTCAGTAATAGAACTTATCTACTACCTAATTATATTGTGCAACACCCATACATCTCTATGTATTCTAGATCGAAACCTGCATCTACGCATAGCACGGCTCATGGTGCCACTGTAGGGTAAAGCAGCAGAAAACAAAAAATTCTGGCCTACGCACCAGCCCAGGACCACTATGGAGACTGCATACAAGGTTTGATCTTTTTCGTTACCGACTCGTAGGGCAGCGGGAAGTAGAATCGATGACGATCGGTGGTGCAGATCCCCGCAGCTAGGAGTTACAACCTCCCAACCACGAGGATGAATACCCTCATCTGCCCCTAGGACAGCCCTCCGGGAGGTGGTCGGACAGTCCCCCGGACGGTGTCATGGACAGTCCTTCGGGAGGACCTTCGAAACTCGGACAGTCACTCGGACAGCCCTTCGGGAGGACCTTTGAAACTCGGACAGTCGCTCGGGAAGCCCTTCGGGGGGACCTTTGAAACTCAGACGGTCACTCGGACAGCCCTTCGGGAGGCACTCTCAAACTAAGACCAAAACTATGATCTCTCTATAGAGTTGCACACATATGGTATCATCTATCCGCCAGGGCTTCGCTGTCCAGAACTAGGTCCTGCCGAAACCCAGACAGCCTTTCGGCTCTATGAAACTATTTCACTGGGAGGGAGGGAGAAGCCAGACAAGTCTATGGCATGTGTATAAGAGCAAGGGATGATCCTTTAGGAAGCCCCCTCCACCCCTATTTATAGGCCATGCCCAAGGGTGGCTTCTCTAAGAAGCTAAGGGGGGAAATACCAAAAGGCCCTCAAGGTGGCTTCTCCAAGAAGCCACTCAAAAAGCACTTTCACTATTCATGATGAGATTTTTCAGCGTCTGTTCGAACCGAAAATATTTATGTGGGACTAGAACATTTCCAGTACCCACTAAAATAGTTCTCGACACATTCTGGAACAATTCAAGAATAGTGATTTTCATCTACGAAAAGCAAACAAGAATGCGATTTCACTATTCATGATGACATTTTTCAGCGTTCGTTCGAACCGAAAATATTTATGTGGGCCTAAAAAATTTCTAGTACCCACTAAAATAATTTTCGACACGTTCCAGAACAATTACAGATTAGTGATTTTCATCTGTGAAAAGCAAACAAGAATGTGTTTTCACTATTCATGAAGACAATTTTTCGCGACCGTTAATTCCAAAAATATTTTTGTGGGTCTTAGAACAATTCCAGTACCCACTAAAATGATTTTGGATTCGTTCCGAAACAATTCCAGATTAGTGAATTTCTCTCAGACTCCCTGTCTAGTATTCAGCAGATAGATGACCCTTAAGCGTGTGACCCTATAGGTTCAGTGAAGTATAGACATGACCGGAACCCTTTTCGATCAATGATCAACATCGGAGCCGTGGACACCCATATTGACCCCTATACCCACACGAATGAATGTTCAAGTGAACCTCCAGTTTCCATGTGCTATTCCTGTTGCTTCGCGATATGTTACAAATACCCGAGGTGAGATTTACTTGCATCCCCGTGGATCAACAACTTTTCCACTATGCTAGTTACCTCATTACCGGTTTTGTTCTCTTTTCTCGTTCCTGTGTTCCGGCATCCCCGTGATCAAATCACAAAGTGTCTGGCTAGATGATGATGGATACCGTAACACCGAGAGGGCCTAGAGATATCTCTCCATCATCGGAGGAGCAATCCCAATCTTGAGCTATCAAGTTACTTGACACACTTTTCCATGAACCCGTAAGCTGCCGTAATAGCCACCCATTTATGGATGACGTTTAACAAACCCCAAAGTTCATGAAGCAAGTATGAATAAACTCGATACTCCCATGGTCTAAGGAATTATGCAAACATTAACTATCTGTTTGTTGTTAACCATTAACTTGTGACGAATGTATCTCATAACAAAACATCAATTCGGGTCTATTCAATACAAATGTTCTTCTAACATTGTGCCCTCAAAGTTTCTGGCATAGACATGCCCATGATTAGGAAAACAGAACCATCATGCAACACTTGAGCTAGTCTTAGAGGCCAGACTAGGAATACATTTTACCGTTTATTATTCCGCACGTGCATATGAGTCTTCCTCTGAGCCTCGTGGTTATTGCAGACTCGGGGACCATAGCAGTTGTAGCATGGAACATAAACATAATTATGAACTTGGAGATAAATAATATCATTTATTATTGCATCTAGGGCATATCTCCTACAATGAGATGTTCCAGGAGTTGAAGTTTATATTTGAGAAGAATGACCGGATCGAGAGGTATGAGACCTCAAATAAGTTCTATGCCTGCAAGATGAAGGAGAACGGGTGTGTCAGTGAGCACATACTCAGAATGTTTGGGTACTAAAACCGTCTGGCTGAGTTGGGAATTGAGCTCCCGCCAGAGGTTGTCACTGACAGAGTTCTTCAATCGCTACCACCTAGCTACAAGAGCTTTGTGTTGAACTATAACATGCAAGGGATGAACAAGTCAGTCTCCGAGCTGTTCGTGATGCTGAAAGTTGCTGAGTCAGACATCCAGAAGGAGAATCTAGTGTTGATGGTGAATAAAACCACTAGTTTCAAGAAGAGCAAGGGAAAGAAGGGAAAATTCAAGAAGGGTGGCAAAGCAGTTGCTCCTCCCGTGAAGAAACCCAAGGCTGGACCCAAACCAGAAACTGATGCTTCTATTGCAAGGGAACTAGCCACTGGAAGCGGAACTGCCCCATGTATCTGGCCGACAAGAAGGGGGCCAACATCAACAAAGGTATATATGATATACATGTTATTGATGTGTACCTTACCAACGAGAGTAGTGACTGGGTATTTGATACTGATTCGGTTGCTCACATTTGCAACTCAAAGTGGGAAATACGGAATAGATAGAGGCTGGTGAGGGAGTCCTGGAACAGGGGGTCCTCGGGGATCCGGGTTGTGTGATGTGGGCCGGATTGATGGGCCGTGAAGATACAAGATCGAGGACCCTCTCTCGTGTCCGGATGGGACTCTCCTTGGCGTGGAAGGCAAGCTTGACGACCGGATGTATAGTTTCCTTCCCATGTAAACCGACTCTGTATAACCCTAGCTTCCTCCAGTGTCTATATAAACCGGAGGGTTTAGTCCGTAGAGCAATCATAATCATACAAGCTAGACATCTAGGGTTTACCCATTATGATCTCGAGGTAGATTAACTCTTGTAACCCCTATACTCATCAAAGTCAATCAAGCAGGAAGTAGGGTATTACCTCCATCAAGAGGACCCGAACCTGGGTAAACATCGTGTCCCCTGCCTCCTGTTACCTTCGATCCTTAGACACACAGTTCAGGACCCCCTACCCGAGATCTGCCGGTTTTGACACCGACATTGGTGCTTTCATTGAGAGTTCCTCCGTGTTGTCGATAGAAGGATCGATGGCTCGCCTCGTCATCAATGACAAAATCACCTGCGAAACAGCCCTAGTTCCTGGGTAGATCCTCCAGATCAGCAATTTCACCATAGGCGCCCGTCCAGCCATTAAGCCCAAGGCGGCCCCCCGGATGGCCAAAAATCATCTCCGCATCAACCCCGAAGGCGTCGGTAAGACGATCCGACAGATGTTTCATCTTTAAACGAACTGCGAGATCACATCACCGCCCTTGGGGTCGCAACAGATTAGGATCTGGTTGGGCTTAAACCCGATCAGAGGGAAATCAGGTATCCACCTGCACCCACCTGGTGACCGTTGTGGAAGAACGAGTTGAGGATACCGCTCCTCTTATGCTAAAAACAAACTATGTTCGGATCTCCGAGCCCTATGAGCCGGACACCCATCTTCGAGAAGGGATTATCTGTCTCCCGAACATAGAATCTGGCACTGAGTCTAAAAAAACCCCCCGGACACTCCGGACCCTAGGCCAATGATATCAGAAAATTTTCAAAATCCGGATTCCATAGTGGGTCAGGGTTCGGATTCAAGCCCACCCACCACAACCAATACTCTCCAAGCAATTCCGGTCCCTCGGACATATGTGATTTAATGTATATACAACAACAACCTCTGGAAACAGTCCATCACTGTTGGGCTAGATTCTGACTTGTTAAACACAAGATCAAAGATTGTTGCGACGATGATGCGGTATCAGTCTTTTGCCGTAACTGTACGGACGAGGGCATACTCAACGCCCTCAATCGGTGCCACATTCTGCACTTTGCAGATTTGGCACACATAGTACAGAAGTATTGTGCAATGGAAAGCGCTTGGAAAGCCCAGACAGCTCAGTGGGAGCCACCGGCCTTTAAGCCACATGGATGGCTCGACAAGCCCTGTCAGATACACGTGATGCCAAATTCCGAGCCAACTCATAACCTTCGGGCATGTTGGATACTTCGGCAGGTGGCTAAAAGCAGGGACTATCCTCACCAACACTACTCCGACAAGGCATTCCCCCTAGGATAACGATCATGATGTGTTTACGGTCTTTGAGACCTTCTCTTCAAACAACTGGCGCAAAAGTGCGCTCCGCGACCTTGCCGAAGTCAACCACGTAGCGGCAATAAATCCTTGGAACGATAAGGTGATAACCTTCAATGCCAATGATGAGCCAAGGGCCTGATCAGTCCGAGCACCAGCCGCATTGGTTCTAAATCCAATTATAGACGGCTTTCACCTCACTAAAGTGCTCATGGACGGCGGCAGCGGACTGAACCTCATCTACGAAGACACGCTCAATAAAATGCAAATGGACATGCGTCGCATTGAGCAAAGAAATACATCCTTTCGAGGAATCATCCCTAGTCGAGAAGCAAGATGCTCAGGGAAAATTAAACTATACGTGGTATTCGGCACACCAGAGAACTATAGGTCCGAAGAGATAATCTTCTGCGTGGCCCCTTTCAACAGCGGATATCATGCCTTGTTAGGGTGAGATGCGTTCACATGTTTGCAAGCCATACCTCATTACGGGTACATGAAGCTCAAAATGTCCGGGCCCAACGGTGTTATCACTATCTCCAGTGATCCGGACATAGCACTCCCCGCCAAAAACAAAACTGCATCCCTGGCCTTCGAGGCACTGTCCGAAGCCCTGGTGGCCGAGGAGCTCACCGCTCTGCGTTCCACAGTGGATAGAGATGATGTAATTCTTGATAAAAGGCATAAATCCACTTCTTTCAAGCTAGCAGACGAGATAGTCAGATTTCAAGTTCACCCAACGGACCCCAAGAAGACAACTTCCATTGAGGCACAGCTGGATCCAGCGGTCGACGCCGCATTGCGGGTGTTCATGCGCGAGAATTGGGACATCTTCGCCTAGCACCCCTCGGATATGCCGAGAATCCCACGCGCGCTGGCCGAACATAGTCTCAACATACTAAAGGGATACAAACCCGTCAAGAAAACGCTGCGGCGATTTTCCGAACCCAAACGACGGGCTATGGGGGAGGTGAAGGAAATATGCCCTAGAGGCAATAATAAAGTTGTTATTTATATTTCCTTGTATCATGATAAATGTTTATTACTCATGCTAGAATTGTATTAACCGGAAACTTAGTACATGTGTGAATACATAGACAAACAGAGTGTCACTAGTATGCCTCTACTTGACTAGCTCGTTGAATCAAAGATGGTTAAGTTTCCTAACCATAGACATGAGTTGTCATTTGATTAACGGGATCACATCATTAGAGAATGATGTGATTGACTTGACCCATTCCGTTAGCTTAGCACTTGATCGTTTAGTATATTGCTATTGCTTTCTTCATGACTTATACATGTTCCTATGACTATGAGATTATGCAACTCACGAATACCGGAGGAACACTTTGTGTGCCACCAAATGTCACAACATAACTGGGTGATTATAAAGGTGCTCTACAGGTGTCTCCGATGGTACTTGTTGAGTTGGCATAGATCAAGATTAGGATTTGTCACTCCGATTGTCGGAGAGGTATCTCTGGGCCCTCTCGGTAATGCACATCAATATAAGCCTTGCAAGCAATCTGACTAATGAGTTAGTTATGGATGATGCATTACGTAAGCGAGTAAAGAGACTTGCCAAGAACGAGATTGAACTAGGTATAAAGATACCGACGATCGAATCTCGGGCAAGTAACATACCGTTGACAAAGGGAACAACGTATGTTGTTATGCGGTTATCTTCATAGAATATGTAGGAACCAATATGAGCATCCAGGTTCCGCTATTGGTAATTGACCGGAGATGAGTCTCAGTCATTTCTACATAGTTCTCGAACCCGTAGGGTCCGCACGCTTAACGTTCGGTGATGATCGGTATTATGAGTTTATGTGTTTTGATGTACCAAAGATAGTTTGGAGTCCCAGGTGTGATCACGGACATGACGAGGAGTCTCAAAATGGTCGAGACATAAAGATTGATATATTGGACGACTATATTCGGACACCGGAAGTGTTCCGGGTGATTTCGGAGAAAACCGGAGTGCCGGAGGGGTTACTGGAACCCCCCGGGGAAGTATTGGGCCTTAGGGGAGAGAGAGGGCAGCAGCCCAGGAGGGGGGCGCGGCCCCTCTTTCCCTCTCCCTCTCCCTCTCTTTCCTTCCCCCTTCCTCCTTCCTAATAGGACTAGGAAAGGATGAATCCTACTCCTACTAGGAGGAGGATTCCTCCTCTCCTTGGGCGCACCAAGGGCCGACCGGCCTCCCCCTTGCTCCTTTATATACGGGGGCAGGGGGCACCCTAAGACACACAAGTTGATTGTTCCAAGCCGTGTGCGGTTCCCCCCTCCACCATATTCCACCTCGGTCATATCGTAGCAGTGCTTAGGCGAAGCCCTGCGTCTATAGCTTCATCATCACCGTCATCACGCCGACGTGCTGAAGAAACTCTCCCTCAAAGCTCTACTGGATCATGAGTTCGTAGGACGTCATCGAGCTAAATGTGTGCAGATCGCGGAGGTGCCGTACGTTCGGTACTAGGATCGGTCGATCATGAAGACGTATGACTACATCAACCACGTTGTCATAACGCTTCCGCTTACGGTCTACAAGGGTGCGTGGACGACACTCTCCCCTCTCGTTTCTATGAATCACCATGATCTTGCGTGTGCGTAGGAATTTTTTTTAAATTGCTACATTCCCCAATAGTTGCATCCGAGCCAGGTTTATGCGTAGACGTTATATGCACGAGTAGAACACAAGTGAGTTGTGGGCGATACTAGTCATACTGCTTACGAGCATGTCATACTTTGATTTGGCGGTATTGTTGGATGAACCGGCCCGAACCGACATTACGCATACGCTTACGCGAGACTGGTTCTACCGACGTGCTTCGCACATAGGTGGCTGGCGGGTGTCAGTTTCTCCAACTTTAGTTGAATCGAGTGTGGCTACGCCCGGTCCTTGTGAAGGTTAAAACAACACATACTTGACGAAATATTTGTGGTTTTGATGCGTAGCAAAGAACGGTTCTTGCTCAGCCCATAGCAGCCACGTAAAACTTGCAACAACAAAGTAGAGGACGTTGTCGGTGTCAAAACCGGCGGATCTCAGGTAGGTGGTCCTAAACTGTGCGTCTAAGGTCGATGGTAATAGGAGATAGGGGACATGATGTTTACCCAGGTTCGGGCCCTCTCTATGGAGGTAATACCCTACTTCCTGCTTGATTGATCTTGATGGATATGAGTATTACAAGAGTTGATCTACCACGAGATCGTAGCGGCTAAACCCTAGAAGTCTAGCATGTATGACTATGGTAATGAATCTCTCCTTTTCCGGACTAAGTCCTCCGGTTTATATAGACACCGGGAGGATCTGGGGTTACACAAGGTCGGTTACAAAGAAAGGAATCTACATATTCGGTCGCCAAGCTTGCCTTCCACGCCAAGGAGAGTCCTATCCGGACACGGGTGCAGTGTTCGGTCTTCGTATCTTCACAGCCCATCCGTCCAGCCCATGGCTAACAGGCCGGACTGAAGGAAATATGCCCTAGAGGCAATAATAAAGTTATTACTTATTTCCTCATATCATGATAAATGTTTATTATTCATGCTAGAATTGTATTAACCGGAAACATGATACATGTGTGAATACATAGACAAACATATAGTCACTAGTATGCCTCTACTTGACTAGCTCATTAATCAAAGATAGTTATGTTTCCTAACCATAGACATGTGTTGTTATTTGATTAATGGGATCACATCATTAGGAGAATGATGTGATTGACATGACCCATTCCGTTAGCCTAGCACTTGATCGCTTAGTATGTTGCTATTGCTTTCTTCATGACTTATACATGTTCCTGTAACTATGAGAATTATGCAACTCCGCCACCGGAGGAACACTTTGGTACTACCAAACGTCACAACGTAATCGGGTGATTATAAAGGAGTACTACAGGTGTCTCCGAAGGTACATGTTGAGTTGGCGTATTTCGAGATTAGGTTTTGTCACTCCGATTGTCGGAGAGGTATCTCTGGGCCCTCTCGGTAATGCACATCTTTATAAGCCTTGCAAACAATGTGACCAAATGAGTTGGTTACGGAATGATGCATTACGGAACGAGTAAAGAGACTTGCCGGTAACGAGATTGAACTAGGTATTGGATACCGACGATCAAATCTCGGGCAAGTAACATACCGATGACAAAGGGAACAACGTATGTTGTTATGTGGTTTGACCGATAAAGATCTTCGTAGAATATGTGGGAGCCAATATGGGCATCCAGGTCCCGCTATTGGTTATTGACAAGAAACAAGTTCTAGGTCATGTCTACATAGTTCTCGAACCCGTAGGGTCCGCACGCTTAACGTTTCATTGACGATATAGTATTATATGAGTTATGTATGTTGGTAACCGAATGTTGTTCGGAGTCACGGATAAGATCATGGACATGAAGAGGAACTCCGGAATGGTCCGGAGATAAAGTTTGATATATGGGATAATAGTGTTTGATCTCCGGAAGAGTTCCGGAATTCACCGGAAGGGGTTCCGGATGTTTCCCGAAATGTTTGGGAACGAGAACACGTTATTTGGGCCAAAGGGGAAAGCCCACAAGGTTTTTGGAAAGCGCAAAAGGAAGTTTTGCGGAGTCCAGGGGCCAGACGCCAGGGTCCCTGGCGTCTGGGTCCAGACGCCGGAACCTCAAGGCCCGCCCCGAGTCTGAGAAGGACTCTTGCCTTTCGGGTGAAACCGACTTTGTGGAGGCTTTTACTCCAAGTTTCGACCCCAAGGCTCAACATATAAATAGAGGGGCAGGGCTAGCACCAAAGAGACATCGAGAAACACCAAGCCGTGTGCCGGCAACCCCGTTCCCTCTAGTTTATCCTCCGTCATAGTTTCCGTAGTGCTTAGGCGAAGCCCTGCGGAGATTGTTCTTCACCAACACCGCCACCACGCTGTCGTGCTGCCGAACTCATCTACTACTTCGCCGCCTTGCTGGATCGAGAAGGCGAGGACGCCATCGAGCTGAATGTGTGCAGAACTCGGAGGTGCCGTGCGTTCGGTACTTGGATCGGTCGGATCGTGAAGACGTACGACTACATCAACCGCGTTGATAAACGCTTCCGCTTGGCGATCTTCAAGGGTATGAAGATACACTCCTCCTCTCGTTGCTATGCATCACCATGATCTTGTGTGTGCGTAGGAATTTTTTAAATTACTACGCTCCCCAACAAAGGGCATCCGAGCCAGGTTTTATGCGTTGATGTTATATGCACGAGTAGAACACAAGTGAGTTGTGGGCGATACAAGTCATACTGCTTACCAAAGATGTCATACTTTGGTTCGGCGGTATTGTGAGATGAAGCGGCCCGACCAACATTACGCCAGACGCTTACGCGAGACTGTTTTCACCGCTGCAGCACTTTCGTTGCTTAAAGGTGACCGGCGGGTGTCTGTCTCTCTCACTTTAGTTGAACTGAGTGTGGCTACGCCCGGTCCTTGCGAAGGTTAAAACAGCACCAACTTGACAAACTATCGCTGTGGTTTTGATGTGTAGGTAAGAACGGTTCTTGCTCAGCCCGTAGCAGCCACGTAAAACTTGCAACAACAAAATAGAGGACGTCTAACTTGTTTTTGCAGGGCATGTTGTGATGTGATATGGTCAAGACGTGATGCTATTGTATGAGATGATCATGTTTTGTAACCGAGTTATCGGCAACTGGCAGGAGCCATATGGTTGTCGCTTTATTGTATGAAATGCAAAAGCCATGTAATTGCTTTACTTTATCACTAAGCGGTAGCGATAGTCGTAGAAGCAATAGTTGGCGAGACGACAAAGATGCTACGATGGAGATCAAGGTGTCGCGCCGGTGACGATGGTGATCACGACGGTGCTTCGGAGATGGAGATCACAAGCACAAGATGATGATGGCCATATCATATCACTTATATTGATTGCATGTGATGTTTATCCTTTATGCATCTTATCTTGCTTTGATTGACGGTAGCATTTTAAGATGATCTCTCACTAAAAATTATCAAGACGTGTTCTCCCTGAGTATGCACCGTTGCCAAAGTTCGTCATGCCCACACACCACGTGATGATTGGGTGTGATAAGCTCTACGTCCATCTACAACGGGTGCAAGCCAGTTTTGCACACGCAGAATACTCAGGTTAAACTTGACGAGCCTAGCATATGCAGATATGGCCTCGGAACACGGAGACCGAAAGGTCGAGCGTGAATCATATAGTAGATATGATCAACATAGGGATGTTCACCATTGAAAACTACTCCATCTCACGTGATGATCGGTTATGGTTTAGTTGATATGGATCACGTGATCACTTAGAAGATTAGAGGGATGTCTATCTAAGTGGGAGTTCTTAAGTAATATGATTAATTGAACTTAAATTTATCATGAACTTAGAACCTGATAGTATTTTGCTTGTCTATGTTTACTGTAGATAGATGGCTCGTGCTGTTATTCCGTTGAATTTTAATGCGTTCCTTCAGAAAGCAAAGTTGAAAGATGATGGTAGCAATTACACGGACTGGGTCCGTAACTTGAGGATTATCCTCATTGCTGCACGTAAGAATTACGCCCCGAAGCACCGCTGGGTGCCAGCTCTGCGCAGAGCAACGCCATAAGTTGTGAACGTCTGGCGAGCAAAGCTGATGACTACTCTATAGTTCAAGGTGCCATGCTTTACGGCTTAGAACCGGTCTTCAACGACGTTTTGAACGTCATGGAGCATATGAGATGTTCCAAGAGTTGAAGTTAATATTTCAAGCAAATGCCCGTAATGAGAGATATGAAGTCTCCAATAAGTTCTATAGCTGCAAGATGGAGGAGAATAGTTCATCGGTGAGCATATACTCAAAATGTCCGAGTATAATAATCACTTGATTCAACCGGGAGTTAATCTTCCGGATGATAGTGTCATTGACAGAATTCTCCAATCACGCCACCAAGCTACAAGAGCTTCGTGATGAACTATAATATGCAAGGGATGAACAAAACAATTCCCGAGCTCTTCGCAATGCTAAAAGCTGCGGAGGTAGAAATCAAGAAGGAGCATCAAGTGTTGATGGTCAACAAGACCACTAGTTTCAAGAAAAGGGCAAAGGGAAGAAGAAGGAACTTCAAAAGAACAGCAAGAAAGTTGCTGCTCAAGAGAAGAAACCCAAGTCTGATCTAAGCCTGAAACTGAGTGTTTCTACCGCAAGCAAACTGGTCATTTGAAGCGGAACTGCCCCAAGTATTTGGCGATAAGAAGGATGGCAAGGTGAACAAAGGTATATGTGATATACATGTTATTGATGTGTACCTTACTAGAGCTCGTAGTAGCACTGGGTATTTGATACGGGTTCTTGCTAATATTTGCAACTCAAAACAGGACTACGGAATAAGCGAGCACCGCAAAGGACGAGGTGACGATGCGCTGGGAACGGTTCCAAAGTCGATGTGATCGCGGTCGGCACGCTACCTCTACATCTACCTTCGGATTAGTTTTAGACCTAAATAATTTTTATTTGGTGCCGCGTTGAGCATGAACAATATCTGGATCTTGTTTGATGCGAGACGGTTATTCATTTAAATCAGAGAATAATGGTTGTTCTATTTATATGAGTAATATCTTTTATGGTCATGCACCCTTGAAGAGTGGTCTATTTTATTAAATCTCGATAGTAGTAATACACATATTCATAATGTCGAAGCCAAAAGATGCAGAGTTAATAATGATAGTGCAACTTATTTGTGGCACTTGCCGTTTAGGTCATATCGGTGTAAAGCGCATGAAGAAACTCCATACTGATGGACTTTTGGAATCACTTGATTATGAATCACTTGGTACTTGCGAACCGTGCCTCATAGGCAAGATGACTAAAACACCGCTTCTCCGGTTCTATGGAGAGAGCAACAGATTTGTTGGAAATCATACATACGATGTATGTGGTCCGATGAATGTTGAAGCTCGTGGCGGATATCGTTATTTTCTCACCTTCACAAATGATTTAAGCAGATATGGGTATATCTTCTTAATGAAGCATAAATCTGAAACATTTGAAAAGTTCAAAGAATTTCAGAGTGAAGTTGAAAATCATCGTAACAAGAAAAAAAATTTCTACGATCTGATCGTGGAGGAGAATATTTGAGTTACGAGTTTGGTCTACATTTGAAAAATTGCGGAATAGTTTCAAGAACTAACAAAGACCGAACACCACAGCGTAATGGTGTGTCCGAACGTCGAATCGTACTTTACTAGATATGGTGCGATCTATGATGTCTCTTACCGATTTACCGCTATCGTTTTGGGGTTATGCTTTAGAGACGGCCGCATTCACGTTAAATAGGGCACCATCAAAATCCGCTAAGACGACTCCTTATGAACTATGGTTTGGCAAGAAACCAAAGTTGTCGCTTCGAAAGTTTGGGGCTGCGATGCTTATGTGAAAAACTTCAACCTGATAAGCTTGAACCCAAATCGGAAAATGTGTCTTCATAGGATACCCAAAGGATACAGTTGGGTACACCTTCTATCACAGATCCGAAGGCAAGACATTCGTTGTTAAGAATGGATCCTTTCTAGAGAAGGAGTTTCTCTCGAAAGAAGTGAGTGGGAGAAAAGTAGAACTTGATGAGGTAACAGATACCAGCTCCTTATTGGAAAATGGTTCATCACGTAAATCGGTTCTGTGACACCTACACCAATTAGTGAGGAAGTTAATGATGATGATCATGAAACTTCAGATCAAGTTTCTCTTGAACTCGTGAGGTCAACTAGAGTAAGATCCGCACCAGTGAGTGGTACGGTAATCCTATTCGAAGTCATGTTACTTGACCATGGTGAACCTACAAACTATGAAGAAGCGATGGTGAGCCCAGATTCCGCAAAATGGCTGGAAGCCATGAAATCTGAGATGGGATCCATGTATGAGAACAAAGTATGGACTTTGGTTGACTTGCCCGATGATCGGCAAGCCATTGAGGATAAATGGATCTTTAAGAAGAAGACTGATGTTGATGGTAATGTAACTGTCTATAAAGCTCGACTTGTTGCGAAAGGTTTTCGACAAGTTCAAGGGGTTGACTACGATGAGACTTTCTCACCCGTAGCGATGCTTAAGTCTGTCCGAATCATGTTAGCAATTGCTGCATTTTATGATTATGAAATTTGGCAAATGGATGTAAAAACTGCATTCTTGAATGGATTTCTAGCGGAAGAGTTGTATATGATGCAACCGAAGGTTTTGTTGATCCAAAAGGTGCTAACAAAGTGTGCAAGCTCCAGCGATCAATTTATGGTCCAGTGCAAGCCTCTCGGAGTTAGAATAAACGCTTTGATAGTGTGATCAAAGCATATGGTTTTATCTGAGACTTTTGGAGAAGCTCAGATTTACAAGAAAGTGAGTGGGAGCTCAGAGCATTTCGATATTATATGTGGACGACATATTATTAATTGGAAATGATATAGAATTTCTGGATAGCATAAAAGGATACTTGAATAAAAGTTTTTCAATGAAAGACCTCGGTGAAGCTGCTTACATATTGGGCATCAAGATATATAGAGATAGATCAAGACGCTTAATTGGACTTTCACAAAGCACATACCTTGATAAAGTTTTGAAAAAGTTCAAAATGGATCGTGCAAAGAAAGGTTTTTACCTGTATTATAAGGTGTGAAATTGAGTCGACTCAATGCCCGACCACAAAGCAGAAGATAGAGAGAAATGAAAGATGTTCCTATGCTTCAGCCATAGGCTCTATCATGTATGCAATGCTGTGTACCAGACTCGACGTATGCTTAGCAATAAGCTTGGCAGGAAGGTACCAAAGTAATCCAGGAGTGGATCACTGGACAGCGGTCAAGAACATCCTGAAATATCTGAAAAGGACTAAGGATGTGTTTCTCGTATATGGAGGTGACAAAGAGCTAGTCGTAAATGGTTACGTCGATGCAAGCTTTGACACTGATCCGGATGATTCTAAATCGCAAACCGGATACGTGTTTTTATTAAACAGTGGAGCTGTCAGTTGGTGCAGTTCTAAACAAAGCGTCGTGGCGGGATCTACATGTGAAGCGGAGTACATAGCTGCTTCGGAAGCAGCAAATGAAGGAGTCTGGATGAAAGAGTTCATTTCCGATCTAGGTGTCATACCTAGTGCATCGGGACCAATGAAGATCTTCGTGACAATACGGTGCAATTGCCTTGGCAAAGGAATCCAGATTTCACAAGAGGACCAAGCATATCAAGAGACGCTTCAATTCCATTCGGGACCAAGTCCGTGGGAGACATAGAGATTTGCAAGATACATACGGATCTGAATATTGCAGACCGTTGACTAAGCCTCTTCCTCGAGCAAAACATGATCAGCACCAAGACTCCATGGGTGTTAGAATCATTACTTGTGTAATCTAGATTATTGACTCTAGTGCAAGTGGGAGATCAAGGAAATATGCCCTAGAGGCAATAATAAAGTTATTACTTATTTCCTCATATCATGATAAATGTTTATTATTCATGCTAGAATTGTATTAACGGAAACATGATACATGTGTGAATACATAGACAAACATATAGTCACTAGTATGCCTCTACTTGACTAGCTCATTAATCAAAGATGGTTATGTTTCCTAACCATAGACATGTGTTGTTATTTGATTAATGGGATCACATCATTAGGAGAATGATGTGATTGACATGACCCATTCCATTAGCCTAGCACTTGATCGTTTAGTATGTTGCTATTGCTTTCTTCATGACTTATACATGTTCATGTAACTATGAGAATTATGCAACTCCCGTTTACCGGAGGAACACTTTGGGTACTACCAAACGTCACAACGTAATCGGGTGATTATAAAGGAGTACTACAGTGTCTCCGAAGGTACATGTTGAGTTGGCGATTTTGAGATTAGGTTTTTCACTCCGATTGTCGGAGAGGTATCTCTCGGCCCTCTCAAGAATGCACATCTTTATAAGCCTTGCAAGCAATGTGACCAAATGAGTTGGTTACGGAATGATGCATTACGGAACGAGTAAAGGGACTTGCCGGTAACGAGATTGAACTAGGTATTGGATACCGACAATCAAATCTCGGGCAAGTAACATACCGATGACAAAGGGAACAACGTATGTTGTTATGCGGTTTGACGGATAAAGATCTTCGTAGAATATGTGGGAGCCAATATGGGCATCCAGGTCCCGCTATTGGTTATTGACCGGAAACAAGTTCTAGGTCATGTCTACATAGTTCTCGAACCCGTAGGGTCCGCACGCTTAATGTTTCGTTGACAATATAGTATTATATGAGTTATGTATGTTGGTAACGAATGTTGTTCGAGTCACGGATAAGATCATGGACATGACGAGGAACTCCGGAATGGTCCGAGATAAAGTTTGATATATGGGATAATAGTGTTTGATCTCCTAAGAGTTCCGAATTCACGGAAGGGGTTCCGATGTTTCGAAATGTTTGGGAACGAGAACACGTTATTTGGGCCAAAGGGAAAGCCCACAAGGTTTTGGAAAGCGCAAAGGAAGTTTTATGGAGTCCAGGGCGACGCCAGGTCCTCGGCGTGCGGGTCCAACGCCGGAACCTCGGCGTCGCCCTGAGTCCGAGAAGGACTCTTGCCTCTCGGGTGAAACCGACTTTGTGGAGGCTTTTACTCCAAGTTTCACCCCAAGGCTCAACATATAAATAGAGGGCAGGGCTAGCACCAAAGAGACATCGAGAAACACCAAGCCGTGTGCCGACAACCCTGCTCCTCTAGTTTATCCTCCGTCATAGTTTCTGTAGTGCTTAGGCGAAGCCTGCGGAGATTGTTCTTCACCAACACCGCCACCACGCCGTCGTGCTGCGGAACTCATCTACTACTTCGCCCGTCTTGCTGGATCGAGAAGGCGAGGGCGTCATCGAGCTGAGCGTGTGCAGAACTCGGAGGTGCCGTGCGTTCGGTACTTGGATCGGTCGGATCGTGAAGACGTACGACTACATCAACCGCATTGATAAACGCTTCCGCTTGGCGATCTTCAAGGGTATGAAGATACACTCCTCCTCTCGTTGCTATGCATCACCATGATCTTGTGTGTGCGTAGGAAATTTTTTTAAATTACTGCGTTCCCCAACACGAACGTCCAAGGAACCCTTAATCCAGGACTCCCTCAGTAGCCCCTGAACCTGGCTTCAATGGAAAAGTATCCGGCGCGTAGATCTGTCTTCGGCATTGCAAGGCGGGTTCCTCCTTCCGAACTCTACCCCGAAATAGTCTTCGGACGTACCGACGTGTCCGGATTTGTAACACACACGCCACACACAACCGTAGAAAGAATACAATATTTCACGAATCCAATCCACTGACAACTTTTTGTAACATGACATCACGTCTGCCCGGTCATAATTTCGAACCATTTTCTGTCTGCCGCTCCACGTTTCGAGACGCGGTTGCCATTGGCAGTCTTGTCAAAGCAGAGACCATGTCCCCTTATTGCGGGATCCTCATCAATACGGGCATGGGTAACCCAACCTGCCGTTTACACAGCCCTTGGGAATAGGCGAGTGGGGAGGCGTTTGACATTCGCGGCCTTTTTAAAGGGATAAGGATTCGTCCTCATCCACCCACGCCTTCCCCTTCCTCTGCCCATCCATTCTTGAGCTCTAGCGCCCAAGCTCTAGCTTTCCCCGCCCGAGAAAGCACTCCAAACATGTCCAGATCTAGAGCTGGAGGCAAGTGGATGGCCTCCCTCCGTTAAGAAGAAAGATATCAAGGAGCTCCGAGAGGCCGGATACCTGGCCAAGGAGATCGTTCACCGACTCCCGGCCAAGGGACAGACCGTTCCTACCCCCGAACCCCAAGAGAGGGTGGTGTTCCTTGCGCATTTCGTCCGCGGATTGGGATTCCCACTCCACCCGTTTGTCCGCGGACTGATGTTTTACTACGGGTTGGACTTCCATGATCTAGCCCCCAACTTCATCCTCAACATCTCAGCATTTATAGTCGTGTGTGAGGCCTTTCTCCGCATCCCGCCTCACTTCGGCCTATGGCTGAAGACCTTCAACGTGAAGCCGAAGGTGGTGAGCGGCCAACAAGCAGAGTGCGGAGGGCCGTGGTGGGCAAGATGCCCAATGTCACATGGCTCGAAGGCTCCTTTGTGGAGACGGTGAAGGGGTGGCAATCGGGGTGGTTCCACATCACCGAGCCGCGCGATACCAACTGCGCGGCGACCCCCGAATTCCGATCCGGAGTTCCGATGCGGCTCACCTCCTGGCAAGAGAAGGGCCTGACCTGGGGATCTTCGAACAAGCTGACTGGGCTCCATACGTGCGTCCAGAACATGATAACCAAGAAGATCAAACTTTTCATTGTAATCCAGGTTATGCTCATTCGCCGGATCCTTCCGTGCCAATGACGGACCTGCTATTTGTGGGAGTTCGATCCGGCCAAGCACCAGATGCTGCTAGAGCTCTTCGGCACGACGCATGAAGACATCTGGAAAGTGCTCTTCAAGGTCGGCGAGACACCACCGCCTATGACCGAGGATCATGGGCTTAGCTTAAAGCGCCAGGCTAATTCGGTAAGTTTCTTTCATGTCTTCAAGGTATAGCCTTTACTGACATATTTTGAGGAAGGAGTCTAAGCCTTCCTATCAATTTTTTATCCTGGACCGACATAGCAGGGCGGATTAATTGTCCGGCTCCGCTACCCGAAGACGAAGAAACTCCATCCTGACGAAGATGTTGTTTCCGGTGCCTTATGATGTGCCGGAGAAGAAGGCCAAGAAAACGGCCAAAGGGAACAGGAGTGGCCTTCGCCAAAAGGGTTCTTCGGATATGTCATCCGAAGACGAGACTGACAATTCGGCCGCCGAAGATGACGACGAGGAAGAAAGCGACCCCCCCCCCCCCCGAGGGGGAAGGAAGAAAAGGGGGGCCTCCATGAATCTAGAGGCGAAGGCGCCCAATAGGGGAAGGGCTCCCTTGCGGATAACTCCACATGGGATGTTGATAGCAGTCCAGAGCGAATGCCCCGGACCAAGCCTCGGGCCGCCTCGTAAGTACCAAAAACCTTATGCACATCCAAATACCTGGCCTTTCCACTTTATAATATGTTTAAATTATGACATTGCAGTCCGGCCCGTGATGGCTCCCCGCGATCCTCGACAGAGGGTTCGCTAGACTCTAAGGAGATGGCTAGCATGTCTCCGCCGCCCGCTCACTCTGTCTCGCCCAAGGGTGATGACGAGGTGGTGTCCCAAAGGACATTCCCAGACCGGGGGGAGGTTCCGGAGATCGTCAGGGTGGCGCCCCAGGATGACTCCTCGGCCACCGGACACATGGGGGAAAAAGCCCCCATGGGGACTGGTGATGGGGGCCAAGTTCCATTCGGCCCTCAGCTGGAGACCATTCTGGATACCTACATGGCTCCGAAGTCCAGCGGACGGCCTTCCCCGAAAGGAGGAGGTGTGCCTGTTCCACCGGTGACCTCTGTCCAACCAGAGGCACCAGATAATCTGCTGGAAGCGCTGCGAGGCGCCTCCATTGTGGATGAACACCGTGTCCTTATGGGTACGGTGATCGAAAAGGTTCGATCTGCCAAAAGCGGATCGACCGAGGCTCTCGCTTAGCCTTTTAACAGCTTTGAGGTAATAATCGAGAAAGAATATCACATTGTGGATGAGAGCCTCGATGCTCATTACGTGTTCGGAAAGAAAAAGCCGAACAGAGGATCAAAACAATTTTAGTAGGAGTCTAACATAAGATGTCTATGTGAATAAGCAGGCATCACTGCTGGCTAGTGCCGCTCATACTGCGGAGGTCTCCGGCCTGAAGCAGAGCCTGGAGCGGGCCAACGAAGAGCTCGGCCTCGTAAAGAAGCAGCTGGAGGACAGCCAAGGTATGTAGTAACCTGCGCATATATTTTAGGAAGGATGAATTATTCGTCCTGACTAAAGCGTCATGAACTTTTTTAGGGGCCACGACCGAGGTGGCGTCCCTCAAAAAGGCGTTAGCCGAGGCCGAGGACAAAGCGGCCAAGGAGCATGCCACGCGCTAGAAGCACGAGGCCCGGGTCGCGAGGTCCAGCAAGAGCTCCAGGACGCCGTCAAGAAGTACGAGTCCTTGGAGCGTGATTCTAAGACGCAAGCGTCCGAACTTGTGAACGCCCACCAGAGTGCACAAGAGGCTCGAACTGAGGCCCAGAGCGCCCTTTAGGAAATTCAAGCAGCCAAGAAGATCGCGGCGGGTAAGGCTTTAATTATGCAAAGCAAATCTGTGAAGGAAGCGTTCCTTTTACTTACCCGAATTTGGAGCTCTCTAGGGGCGTTTACGGATTTGCCGCGCAGCGTATCAGATGCTGCTGAGTTCTATCGAGCCAAAGAAGGGAGTTCTACGGAGAAGTTGTTCTGGTCTCAATATCTTGGACCAGAACATCCGGTGTCCTTCAGCGACCAGCTGAAACAGCTGGTCGAGCTGCAGAAGGCGGCCGAGCTAGCCATGAAGGAGTTGATAGTCCGACTATGGCATGTCGCGCCGATACCCAGCAGCTACTTCAGACTTGTGAAGCGGGTTGTTGATTCCTGCCCACGGCTTGAGGTTATAAAGCGGTCAGTATGTATCGAAGGTGCACGGATGGCCTTTGCCCGCGTCAAGACGCACTGGGAGAAGATGGATGCCAAGAAGCTAATGACTGAGGGGCCGCCTGAGGGCAAGGAGCACCGCCGACCCGAGTTATATTTTGATGGTGTCCTGGAGGGATCCCGCCTTGCGGCGGAGCAATGTACGAAGGATGTTATATTCCCATGAAAACATTCATATTATCCTGTCCTATAATATGGAACAATGATGTTATGTAATATAATGCTTGTGATTTTAAAATTTTACCTCCTGTGCGGCCGTTTATGAAATCTGAGGATTGGCCAGTCGTCGGCTTCTGCCCCCACGTAGATAGTACGGGGGTGTTCGGGATAAATCTAAACACTCTTTACTCCATATTCTGGCCCTTAAAGGAGGTGTTTAGCGCAACGAACAAGGCAATCAGACTATACGGCCTTTATCGCCCTCCCTTAGCCATAGGAGTTTGACAATCAGGATTTTGGCGAAGCCCCTGGCATTCGGAAGGCCAAACTTGGGGCGTTACACGCACCTTATCGGATAAGAAACCGATTCCTCGCATAAAGCGGAAAAAATCTCTAAGGATTTGAAACCTCTCGAACAGCTGACCAGCTCGCGCTGCATCATGACAGTCAGTTTTCGGCTTTCTCTACTGAGGCGCTCGTCCGGAAGAACTGGGACACAATTGCAGTAGTTCTCCCTTTACTACCCTAGCCGATATAGCGGAACGTAAGGTAGTAAGCACAGGATCCGGGCAACCCAACTATTGACCAAAGACATGATTCGGAGCCGATGCATATAATGCTATAAGTTCGGGGTGCCGAACTGCACTGAAAAAGGTGTTCAGACTTTGCTGCCGTACTGCGGGGCACGAAAGCCCCTGGTGAAGTAAAATGTACCAGAGTGTACGTGTGCAATGAGTAATAAATACAAAGGTAAGGAAAAAGGGAAAATTAAGTAATAAGCTAACGCTAT
This sequence comes from Aegilops longissima, assembly GCA_021605205.1. Taxonomy (NCBI): domain Eukaryota; kingdom Viridiplantae; phylum Streptophyta; class Magnoliopsida; order Poales; family Poaceae; genus Aegilops; species Aegilops longissima. Next base: position 506,767,239 of record CM038679.1, read on the forward strand.
CATTTATTTAGCATTGCAATGTGATTAATACGTCGAGGTGTACTTGTACAAGTAATGCGATAAGCAAGTAAGGCTATTTAACATGCCATGACCAAGAGGGAGCTGCGTGCAGGTATGTAAAACAGGTATAGCAATGGTTAGCAGAGACTACCTGGGGATTCCCTTGTACGCCAATGCTCCTTGCCTCCTTGGTGTGTCCGACAAACGGGTTGTCAGAAGAAACCTCGTAAAGAGAAAAACCCGAAATGAAAAGGAAAAGTGAAGGTGTGCGAATCCTAGGGTCGGTCGAGCCACACTATGGATCGCGAGCTAGCTATGCCTCTGTCGATACCCATGGGATTTTGAGTGCGTAGTTATGTACACGCGGTACGAATGTCGCTGTTTGATTGGGACTGGGACGGAGGCCAAATTGCTAATTAAGCTCTTGACGAGCCGGGCTATCTTGTTGTAGAATAGTCTGGACTCTTTTAATGGTGTCCGGGGGCTTGGCCGATGAACTAAGGTTCTGCTAGAAAAGGCCGCGCTGTATTTCTGCTGCTAAGGCCGTTGTGTGCTCCTCGGTACGGAGGGAGCGTTCCGTATTCCCGTTGATTGTTATGACGCCACATGGTCCGGGCATCTTGAGCTTGAGATAAGCGTAGTGAGGTACCGCATTGAATCGAGCGAATGCGGTTCGTCCGAGCAGTGCGTGATAGCCGCTGTGAAAGGGGACGATATCGAAGATTAACTCCTCGCTTCGGAAGTTATCCGGAGATCCGAAGACAACCTCTGGTGTGGTTGAGCCCATACAACGGGCCTCTACGCCTGGTATGGCTCCTTTAAAGGTAGTCCTTGTGGGTTTGATCCGTGATGGGTTAATGCCCATTTTGCGTACTGTGTCCTGATAGAGCAGATTGAGGCTGCTGCCACTGTCCATGAGGACTCGCGTTAGTTGGAATTCGTCGATGATTGGGTCTAGGACTAGTGCGGCTGATCCGCCGTGCCGGATACTGGTCAGATGATCCCGACGATCAAAAGTGATCAGGCATGATGACCATGGGTTGAATTTTGGGGTGACTGGCTCTATCGCATAAACGTCCCTTAGTGCGCGCTTGCGCTCCCTTTTAGGGGTGTGTGTAGCATATATCATGTTCACCATTTTGACATGAGGGGGAACCTTCTTATGTCCCCCTGTGGTTGGCTGCAGGGGCTCCTTGTCCTCGTCCTCGCTCTGCGATCCCTTTTCCTTATTCTCGGTGTTTAACTTGCCGGCTTGCTTAAAAACCCAGCAATCTCTGTTGGTATGATTGGATGATTTGTGCGGGGTGCCGTGGATTTGGCACGGGCGGTCAAGTATGCGGTCCATTCTAGATGGTCCCTGATTGTTTCTTTGATTTGGCTTTTTCCGTTGACCGGACTTGGAGCCGCTGAATCTGGCATTTACAGCAGTTTCATCGGTGTTATCGCCATTGCTGGCATTTGTGTCTGCTGCGTCGGAGCTTGCTGTTGCTGTTTTTTGCCTCGGAGGGGCCTGCCTCGCTGGCCGTATTTTTACTGCGAGCCAGCACCCGCACAAAAGCGGGTCATGAGGGCTGTGAGGGCGGCCATATATTTTGGATTTTCTTGGCTGAGGTGGCGGGTGAGCCATTCATCGTGGATGCTATGTTTAAAGGCTACTAGGGCTTCTGCATCCGGACAGTCGACGATCTGGTTCTTTTTAGTTAGGAACCTAGTCCAGAATTTCCTGGCTGACTCCCCGGGCTGTTGAACTATGTGACTTAAGTCATCGGCGTCTGGTGGCCGGACATATGTACCTTGGAAGTTGTTGAGAAAGGATTCTTCCAAGTCCTCCCAGCTGTCGATGGAATTTTCAGGCAGGCTATTTAACCAGTGCCGAGCTGGCCCTTTGAGTTTTAGTGGGAGGTATTTAATAGCATGGAGGTCATCTCCGCGGGCCATGTGAATGTGGAGAATAAAATCCTCGATCCATACTGCGGGATCGGTTGTTCCGTCGTGTGATTCAATATTGACGGGTTTGAACCCTTCGGGGAATTCATGGTCCATTACTTCATCAGTGACGCAAAGAGGGTGTGCGGCGCCTCTATATCGAGCTGCGTCGCGACGTAGCTCCGATGGAATTCGTCTATGGTTATCGGCTCATGCGTGACTAGGTTTATCACGTCCGAATAGGTAGCCGTCGTCGCGTGTCAAGGCACATCCTCGCGATCCATAGATCGATATTGTATGTCATGCTCTGCTGTCCAGGTCTTGACGAAGGTCATATGTATAGCCCCGAGCTGTCTTATCCCTACCTTTACGGCGAGGTGGGACTATCTGTTTTTCGGCTCGGGTTGCCGTTTTATCCCGGTCGCGCGGTGGCCGATCGACCGCATTGCGTGATGCTAGTGCGGGCTCTGGCGCCTCATCATCGAACTGAGGTAGCAATTTGCGCTTCGGGTAACTTTTGGCTGGTCGTTTAAGGCCGTATTCTTCGGCTGCCAGGACATCGGTCCATCTGTCATTGAGCAGGTCTTGATCAGCTTGAAGCTGCTGCTGCTTCTTTTTCAGGCTCCTCGCAGTGGCTATTAGCTGAAGCTTAAAGCACTCCTTCTCGAGAGGTTCCTCAGGCACGATGAAGTCTTTGTTGCCGAGGCTCACCTCCTCCTCGGAGAGCAGATGGTAACTACCGTCCTCCGAGTCCTCTTCCGTGGCCTGTTCGTCAGGGCGGCATTGCCCCTCTTCCCGATGGTCTTGTTCGGCAATTTGTTCCTCAGGCTCCTCTGTGTCTTCGGCACCATCCGCAATGTTGTCATTTCCTGTATCGGTATTGTTGTCTCTGCTGCGGCATGATTTAGAGCGGCGCTGTTGACGCCGGTGCTTTGGTTGTGTCTTAGGAGGGTCCTCCTTCACTGGGTTTTCCTTGTCATCGCCGCTATTATTTTTGGGCGTATCTACCATGTATACATGATATAAGGAAGTGGTCGTCCAACGTCCAGTGAATGGCAGGTCTTGGCCTTGCTCCCCGTCGGCATCATCGTCCATACCGTCGATGTCTTCGGAGCCATAATCAAGCATGTCGGTTAAGTCCTCGAAAGTGGCTATGAAGTGGGTGGTGGGTGGGAAGTAAAATTCTCGATCGTCAGCACCTAGTTCGAACCGTAGATAGCTCGGCTGCGAGTCCCCCCGCCAAGGACAGGCTCTTTAGTGAGTTTAGCACATTGCCCAAAGGCGAGTGCTGGAAGATGTCTGCGGTGCTGAATTCGATAATCAATGAACGATCGAGTTCGACGTCCGCGGGCTCACATGGTTCAGAACTTATAACCGGAGACGAGTCTGGGATTCCGGTGACACAGATATTGTGTGAGGTTAATTCCATGTGCGGCTCCAACATCGGGGAGTCTGTGGCCTCCGTGGTGGGGTCGAGCCTCCGATCCTTGGATGCCGCAGTGTGCTATGGATCTAAGGCCAGAGTGGTCACAGGAGCTATCTTCTGGATGCGGTCTAACGACAGATTTAGGTCATGTTCGTCAAGGTAACCAAGAGCAGTCGCCGCGGTCTCGAATCTGGCGAAGATCAGATCTCCACGGATGTCCGCAACGTAATTCAAGCTCCCAAATCTGACCTGATGGCCAGGGGCGTAGCTATCGATCTGCTCCAGGTGGCCAAACGAGTTGGCGTGCAGTGCGAAGCCACCGAACACAAAGATCTGTCCGGGGAGGAAGGTTTCTCCTTGGACAGCGTCATCGTTGACGATTGAAGGGGCCATCGAACCTTTTGGGGACGGCACAGTGGAACTCTCAATGAAAGCACCAATGTCGGTGTCAAAACCGGCGAATCTCGGGTAGGGGGTCCCAAACTGTGCGTCTAAGGTCGATGGTAACAGGAGACAGGGGACACGATGTTTACCCAGGTTCGGCCCTCTCTATGGAGGTAATACCCTACTTCCTGCTTGATTGATCTTGATGGACATGAGTATTACAAGAGTTGATCTACCACGAGATCGTAGCGGCTAAATCCTAGAAGTCTAGCATGTATGACTATGGTAATGAATCTCTCCTTTTCCGGACTAAGTCCTCCGGTTTATATAGACACTGGGAGGATCTGGGGTTACACAAGGTTGGTTACAAAGAAAGGAATCTACATATTCGGTCGCCAAGCTTGCCTTCCACGCCAAGGAGAGCCCTATCCGGACACGTGTGCAGTCTTCGGTCTTCGTATCTTCACAGCCCATTCGTCCGGCCCATGGCTAACAGGCCGGACGCCCGATGACCCCTTAATCCAGGACTCCCTCAGACGTCTAACTTGTTTTTGCAGGGCATGCTGTGATGTGATATGGTGAATACATGATGCTAAATTTTATTGTATGAGATGATCATGTTTTGTAACAAAGGTATCGGCAACTGGCAGGAGCCATATGGTTGTCGCTTTATTGTATGAAATACAATCGCCATGTAATTGCTTTACTTTATCACTAAGTGGTAGCGATAGTCGTAGAAGCAATAGTTGGCAAGACGACAACGATGCTATGATGAAGATCAAGGTGTCGCATCGGTGACGATGGTGATCATGACGGTGCTTTGGAGATGGAGATCAAAGGCACAAGATGATGATGGCCATATCATATCACTTACATTGATTGCATGTGATGTTTATCTTTTATGCATCTTATTTTGCTTAGATCGACGGTAGCATTATAAGATGATCTCTCACAAAATTTCAAGGTATAAGTTGACTCCCTGAGTATGCACCGTTGCGAAAGTTCGTGAGATCGTAACATCACCCGAAACTTGAAAACTTCAATCACACAAAACTCAACAAAACCTTCGTGAGATCCGTTAGTATAAGAAAGCAAATCACTACTACTGTTCCAACCCATTCATATTTTATTCTTACATTATATCTACTGTATTCCAACTTTTCTATGGCAAAAACTCTTCAAAGAAAACAATAGAATCAGCAAAACAAGCACACAACGCAAAGAAAATAGAATATGTCAAAAACAGAACAGTCTGTAGCAATCTGGATATTTCGAATACTTCTGTAACTCCACAACCTCTGAAAATTTAGGATAGCATGAGCAATTTTATATGAATCTACTGTAAAAAATTCAGAATTTTTCGTCGGTTCTATAATTTTTAAAATTGTAATTCTGGACGTGAAAGTTTCTGTTTTTCATCAAGATCAAAACAACTATCACCCAAGAAGATCCTAAAGGCTTTGATTGGCACAGACACTAATTAAAACACAAAAAACACAATCATAACAGTAGCATAATTGTGCAAACACTCAAGAACATAAATCAAAAGACAAAAATAAATTTTATTCATTGGGTTGCCTCCCAACAAGCGGTATTGTTTCACGCCCCTAGCTAGGCATAAAGCAAGGGTCTAAGTTTTGTCCACTTTGTTTCTAGATCCATAAGATACCCTCATGATTGATTCATATGGTGGCCTAATTCTTGTTCTAGGGAAGTGTTCCATACCCTTCCTTAGTGGAAATTGAAACTTAATATTGCCTTCTTTCATACCAATCACGGCACCAATATTACGTAAAAATGGTCTACCAAGAATAATTGGACAAGACGGATTGCAATCAATATCAAGAATAATAAAATCTATGGGCACATAATTCATATTTGCAAGAATAAGAACATCATTAATACTTCCCATAGGCTTTTTAATAGTAGAATCCACCAAGTGCAAATTTAAAGAACATTCTTCAATATCGGTAAGATCAAGCACATCACATAAAAATTTCGGAATTGTAGAAACACTAGCACCCAAGTCACACAAAGCAAAGCACTCATAATTTTTAATCTTGACTTTGATAGTAGGTTCCCACTCATCATGTAATTTTCTAGGAATTGAAACTTCTAATTCCAACTTTTCTTCTAAAGCTTTCATCATAGCATCAACAATATGTTTAGTAAAAGCTTTATTTTGTTCATAAGCATGGGGTGAATTTATCATGGATTGCAACAAAAAAATACAATCAATCAAAGAGCAACTATCATAATTTAAGTCTTTGTAATCCAAAAGAGTGGGCACATCACTAGTTAAAGTTTTGATCTCTTCAAACCCACTTTTATCAGTTTTCTCAACAAGATTTTCACCCTCCAAATTATCGGGACGCCTTCTAGCTAAAGTTCACTCTTCTTCAGTCCCTTTTTCATCAATCTTAATTTTACTAAACAAGGAATCAATACAAGAAACACCAATCATTTTAAGATCTTCATCACTTTTATGAAAGCAAACACCAGAAAATGCTCTTTCTAAAAATTCTCTTCTAGCTCTAAGCACAGCGGTTCTTTTCTTACTTTCATCCATAGAAAAACAAAGAGCTTTAATTAATTCCCCAACCTTAGGCACAAAAATTTTCATCTTGAGATTTTCTACATCATGAGAAATTCTGTCAACACTTCTAGACAAATCATCAATCTTATTCAACTTTTCTTCCATTGTAGTGTTGAAAACTTTTTGAGGTGTTCCTATTATTATTATAAGAAGGATTTCCATAGGAATTACCATAATTATTAGAGGAATTACTAGGAAAAGGCCTAGGATTAAAATTACCTCTATAAGCATTGTTATTGAATTGTTTCGCGACATAAAATTCACATCTACGGCATCACTATTTTGCTCAATCAAAGTAGACAAAGGCATATCATTGAAATCAATAGGATCACTTTTACTAGCAACCAATTTCATAAGAGCATCACCTTTTTCACTCAAAGAAGAAATTTCTTCAATCGAATTAACCTTTTTACTAGTAGGAGCTCTTTCGGTATGCCATTGAGAATAATTTGTCATGATATTATCAAGAAATTTGGTGGTTTCACCCAAAGTAATTTCCATAAAAGTACCACCAGCGGCGGAATCTAGAAGAAACAAAATTCAACCCCGCATAAATTTTTTGTATGATCATCCAAAGATTTAACCCATGAGTGGGCCAATTCCTTAGCATCATTTTCATCCTTTCCCAAGATTGTGCAACATTCTCATGTTCAAGTTGCTTGAAATTCATGATCTAGGTTCTAAGGGTAATAATTTTTGCGGACGGAAAATACTTAGTGATAAAAGCATCTTTGCACTTATTCCAAGAATCAATACTATTGCGAGGCAAAGAAGAAAACCAAATTTTTGCATGATCTCGCAAAGAAAACGGAAATAATTTCATCTTCACAACATCATTGTCCACATCTTTTTTTCTTTTGCATGTCGCATAATTCCACGAATGTGTTAAGATGGGACGCGACATACTCATTAGGAGTATCGGAAAATTGATCTTTAATAACAAGATTCACCAAAGCAGTATTAATATCACAAGATTCCGCACTAGTGGCAGGAGCAATCGGAGTGCCAATAAAATCATTGTTTTTGGTATTTGAGAAATCACACAAGTTGGTGTTCTATTGAGTCATTGTGACTACACAACAAGATTGCACTCTAAAACAGATCCGGCAAGAAAACGGCGAACGAAAAAGAGGGCGAATAAAAGGGCAAATTTTTGTGAAGTAGGGGAGAGGAAAACGAGAGGCAAATGTCAAATAATGTAAATTGGAAGGAGATGAGATTTGTGATTAGGAACCCAGTAGATGTTGATGATGTCTCCCCGGCAACGCCGCCAGAAATTCCTTTTGATATCTGCTAGACTACGTCGGTATTTCCCCAAAGAGGAAGGGATGATGCAGCACAGTGACGGTAGTTATTTCCCTAAGTGATGAGACCAAGGTTATCGAACCAGTAGGAGAACCAAGCAACACTATATAAACAACACTTGCACAGAACTAACAAATACTCGCAACCCGTTGTATTAAAGGGGTTGTCAATCCCTTTCGGGTAACGGCGCCAGAAATTGGCAAAGGATGTGAGAAAGTTATAATAAGTTGATAGATAGATCTCATGGGAACGCGAGATAAAATAAATTGCAGCAAGGTATTTTTGTATTTTTGGTTTAATAGATCTGAAAATAAAAGCAAATAAAATAGATCGCAAAGGCAAAAATAATAAGAAAGAGAACCGGGGCCATAGATTTCACTAGTGGCTTCTCTCGAGAAAAATAGCAAACGGTGGGTAAACGAATTACTGTTGGGCAATTGATAAAATTTCAAATAATCATGATGATATCCAGGCAATGATCATTATATAGGCATCACATCCAAGATTAGTAGACCGACTCCTGCCTGCATCTACTACTATTACTCCACACATCGACCGCTATCCAGCATGCATCTAGTGTATTAAGTTCATGGAGAAATGGAGTAATGCAATAAGAACAATGACATGATGTAGACAAGATCTATTGATGTAGACATAGACCCCATCTTGTTTTCCTTAATAGCAACGATACATACGTGTCGGTTCCCCTTCTGTCACTGGGATCAAGCACCGTAAGATCGAACCCATCACAAAGCACCTCTTACCATTGCAAGATAAATAGATCAAGCTGGCCAAACAAAACCCAAATATCGGAGAAGAAATACGATGCTATAAGCAATCATGCATATAAGAGATCAAAGAAGACTCAAATAACTTTCATGGATAAAAAGATAGATATGATCATAAACTCAAAGTTCATCGGATCCCAACAAACACACCGCAAAAAGAGTTACATCATATGGATCTCCAAGAGACCATTATATTGATAATCTAAAGAGAGAGAGGAAGCCATCTAGCTACTAACTACGGACTCGTAGGTCTACAAAGAACTACTCACGCATCATCGAAGAGGCGCCAATGGACATGATGAACCCCTCCGTGATGGTGTCTAGATTGGATCTGGTGGTTCTGGAACTTGCGGATGGAATTGATTTTCATCGAATCCCCTAGGGTTTCTGGAATATTGGGGTATTTATAGAGTAAAGAGGTGGTTCGGGAGGCAACCAAGGTGGGCACAACCCACTAGGACGTGCCTGGGCCTCCAGGCGCGCCCTGGTCGGTTGTGCTCCCCTCAGAGCACCCCCAGGTGCCTCTTTGGCCCACTGGATGTCTTCTGGTCCATAAAAATCCACAAAAAGTTTCGCTGCTTTCGGACTCCATTTGGTATTGATTTCCTGCGATGTAAAAAAATATGCAAAAAACATCAATTGGCACTTGGCACTATGTCAATAGGTTAGTACCAAAAAAATATAAAATGACTATAAAATGATTATAAAACATCCAAGAATGATAATATAACAACATGGAACAATCAAAAATGATAGATCGTTGGAGACGTATCAGCCGCCCGCGCCGAACCCAAGAGATTGCCTTCACGATTCGACAGACTCCTCATTTCCTGCCCGTGCCAGGATGCCGCGATCCGGCTTCCGGAAGCCGGCGCCCACTAGGTGTTGCCGGAATCGGCGGTCACAAGCTTCATCAACATCTTCCGCCTCCTCAGGGGGTGAAACTGCGAAGGCCCCCTGCCTGGAGCCGGCGAGCCATCACAGCTTCGGGGACTACTGTCGGGGGAATGAACCCCGGGCAGGCAACGGAACCCGGATCCTTTTAGAAAACATTGGGGCTGTCATTGCCCCTCAATTCGGGTCGCACTTGGCCGGGTTCCTCAACCCGGCCAAGTCCCTCAACCCGGCCGAATCCGCAACACGGCCAGGCCTGCCAGCGCATGTCGGCCGAACTCGACAAACCAAGACTTCTCCAACAAGCCAGCACCCGCATGCGTCTCCCTCAACCTGGACTCGGGTCAGCTCCCGTCCCATCCAAGATGTACAACGGAACAAGTCCCCGTAGAAGAGATGAGCATGGCCACAGCGGTCCACCCACCCTGCTGACCGGCAGGAGTGTGGCTACAGTGTCCCGCCAACTCTACTGACAGGGGCCGGCGTGGCAACAGTGCCCCCCTCGTCCTGCTGACGCAAGCCGATGGCAACCAGGCGGTGCACCACTGTAGCCGAACCGGCCCAACCACTCCATGACGCACGAAGAGACGTGGAACAGTGCCCCCTGGCGCACGGGGCCCGCGCCCGGAGAAGCCGGCGAATCCTGGCACCCGGCGGGTCCCAGCATCAGCTTCTCAGGCACTGACATCCCGGCCCCATGGCCTTATAACTTTACCTTTCTAGCCCTGGGGGGTTGGCCTATAAAACCCCCCAGGAGGCCTCCATGTACACGGGCGAGCACAGGCGATCAGATCATTAGTAGAACACACTCATACACAAAGGAGAAGGAGCAGCCTAAGCCGTGGCCCGCCTTCCTCCTCCCCCAAGCAGCTCTAGGAGAAACTATGTACTACTACACACATATACCACTCTCGACAGGACTAGGGGTGTTATATCTCCGGATAGCCCCGAACATGGGTATGTCTTGCGTCCCTCGCTCGCTCATGCCGACCTCGCCTCTGGAGCCCACCGGTGCCCTCGGGCCTCTCTGACGATGTCCTGGACTAGGGGGTACTCACCACGTCATCTCCCGATCTGTTAAATTGGGCCGAGGACCCCCATGGCCGTATACTCATGGGCCAGTCCGGACAGCTGCCGCATACAAGGAAGATTCCGCAAGACTTGGCGATCAAGACAAGGACTCCTCCCCCACCGGCATATTCGGCTAGGACTCTTGTTATCCTAGGCCTCTGGTGCATTATATAAACCGAGGCCAGGCTAGTCGATAGAGATATACAACAATCATACCATAGGCTAGCTTCTAGGGTTTATCCTCTCTGATCTCGTGGTAGATCTACTCTTGTACTACCCATATCATCAATATTAATCAAGCAGGAGTAGGGTTTTACCTCCATCGAGAGGGCCCGAACCTGGGTAAAAACATCGTGTCCCTTGTCTCATGTTACCATCCGCCTAGACGCACAGTTCGGGACCCCCTACCCGAGATCCGCCAGTTTTGACACCGACATTGGTGCTTTCATTGAGAGTTCCGCTGTGTGTTCGGCAAAAGGTCGATGGCTCGCCTGCAGATCAACTGCGACTTCGGCATCTTCGTAACCAGTTCGACTGGTCACCTTGGTTCGACCAAGGACTGCGCCCTACCTCCGATCGTCATGTTCGGATGAGGGCCTTCATCAACATCAGCTCCGATCTCTATCAAGATCATGGAGGAATCATCCAGGGAGTCCGGGGGCTCAACGTCAACATTGCCCTCGGGCGACCGTGCTGTTTTTCTGGACAGCAAACTTGTATCCGCTGTCACCGCCTCCTCGAGTGTCGGTTTGACAATTGCTTCGGTGGAATAGTGCGGAATTGCGTCTACAACAGCCATGCTAAATTTCATCGAGTTCCGATGGAGGAATCTCCGACAATCTACGATATACCGGAGCCCTGTCAAATCTGGACGAGAATCTGGACGAGTTTAGGGCGTGGTGTCCAGCTTCTAGCTCGGACCTCCTTTGGAAGATCCAACCGTTGATCGACTGCGGAATTCCTATATCTACCACCCCTCAAAATTTCAGCTCGATCCGACCGTCCAAACTCCGGGAACCTTCCGATTAGTGCATCACTTTTCGGATCTGTTTTCTGCGCGAAAACAAATCCGACCCGAGTTCCTCCTTTTTACGAAGGGATTTCGGACATCCTTTTTGAAGGAAGTTTTGTATGGAGTATTGTGTTTTGTTCCCGAACACATCCCACTAACTTCAAAATCTTTTGAACATGATCTTCAACATCATGCTGGTGTCAAACCAGTCCGGCAATATTGCTCCACGGCTGCCGACCTGCGCTAGACACGTCGTCACTTTGTTGAGCCGAGCTCAACTTCTTCGGATCATCATCTCGGCAATCCGAACAAGAGTCCGGCATCGCGAAGGATAAATCATCACCAACATCGCCGCCCCACGGATTACACGGAGCGGACACACCGGCATCGCCGCACGGTCGCTTCATCAAGCCGGCATCGACCACGTCACGACCTGCATCGGCAGGGCCGCACTATTGCTTCTTCAAGCTGGTGTCCATCACGCCGACCTACTTCGACATCTCGGCTGGACCGGGGGCTTCGCCATCTCTTCATCAACCTACTCCGGACACTTCGGCGTCACTAGCCGACCAGCTCCGTCACGTTAGCTGGACCGAGGGCTTTGCCTCGGCGAGCCAACCTTTGCCAGCATTGCCATGCCGTCGTTTTATCGCCCATCAGGCAATGGGTGCGTGGATCGAGTCCCAATTTTGGGAATCACCTTCCTTCGGATTGCTACAACAAATAAACCAGGTGCTATTAATCCCAGTATTTTTTTGCTTGTTCGGGTTCATTTTTCCCAAGGAATTATTACTCTCGTTTGTCCATCATATGTACACAGGTCTATCAAATGGTGGTCGCATTAACAACAGTCGCATGGTGGTTCGATCAGTTTCCGTACATAGTCCGTGACGCCGCATCCGAACTCGGACCGACACTGTGAATTCAGGCTTTGCCACGCCTTTACCGCATCACGCCGATGCCCTGCATCGACATTGACTTCGGCGCCAGGCCATATTTCTTTTATTACTCACTTTGCATAAATTATTTATTATGCAACGATTTTTTTTAATTATTACTATTATCTCCGGTTTGCACCATTTTTTGTGCACAGGAAAATGATCCGGGGACTTCGGCGTCACTCTGCCGGTCTGCATTAACCGTGCTATGTCACCACTTCGGCGTGTCGAGCTCTTGCTCCGCCACCTCGGGACCGGCTTGGGGGATGGAACCTTGTCCAGTATCAAGCTCGGACCGCGTAGTCAATACCGAACACATTAACCAGCTAAGTCGCTTTCATGCTCAAAGCTTTAATTTCTAACTTGTGTTCGGTTCGACCAAGCATTATACTTTTTTGGAAAAATGTTGCTTGTAAAAATTTTTTTGTCCAAACTTTGTTTGTGACGCATAAATTCAAATACCCAATTCATTTGGGGGCTTCCTTCATGAAGTTTTTCCTCTTGCATATGATTATACTTGTACGGCTTCGTTGCTTGTTCGTTTATTACGCCACAATATGCACCATATTGACCTAAGCGATTTGCAAGCTGGGTTGCCTCGCTCCTGTGTTTACCCCTATGTTCCCGATTGTTCGGCTAGGGAGTAAAGGGAGCACCTCTGTGATTGTCACGATCGAGTCATCCGAGCCGGACCTCAGACTGGGTGAAGCCGAAAGCTAGCGCTCTTATAGTTTTCAATGATGGCCGGCACACAACGGAACTCATGAGTACAAAAAATCTATTGCACAAGTCTCATAATAACAATGAGCACCGAAGAAAGGTATCGATGGGGGTACTATTTTCTTCAAAGATGCTTCTTACACTTCGCAGTAATATAGCATAAGTTCCCGAGCGCTTTATGCATTACAGACCTTATGGCCTGATTGCACAGTTATTGGAAACACCGTCGATATTCTCGACGGATGGAGTACATAACACTTTTTGGTCCTTGACCGAAGAGGGAGAAGCCGACGGTCGGTTAAGACGCGTTTAAAGTTCGGTTGAACATTGATATGATATAAGTACTTCGGTACATGCAATCATTCTTTTACCCAAGTCACTTGGGGGCTCTTAAATTTATATGAGCCGTTTTATGATAAATGTTCTTCTTCTTAGTCGTTGCAAAGTTTTATTATTATTATTATTATCTATCACTCCTTTTTTCGACACGAGCGTGTGGTCACTAGCCGGGGAGCCTAATTTCTCTCTCAAAGCCGCTAGAGTTTAGTTTGCTAAACTGGCCTAATGAGAAGTACTCCACCCTCGGGATAGGAGGTTGAAGCCGTAGGCTGACCCGCTTGAAGTCTTGAGATAGGTGTATCATGTTAAAGCACGACAGAAGCACTTCTTTTGCTAAGGCCAATTTTCGGATTGGCACCGAACACTTGATCTCGTTCGGACATCAAGTTTTTACTGACGTTTTTCGGTTTTCCAAGCTTATGGCACTTTTTAAACTATTTGTGTGTTTTCAGCACAAGTCTCGCAGTGCAATGCCGGACACCTTTAGAGATTTGGCAAAAACATTCTCGGATATTGCTATATATGCATCGGTTTGGTTGTGTCTTGGTCAATAGTTGGGTTGCCCGGCTCTGCGCTTGCCTCCTACGTTCCGCTTTGTTCGGCTAGGTGTGCAAAGGAGAACCACTGCGATTGCGCTTCCAGCTCACATGGTTAAGCACCTCGGTGGAGAAAGCGGCCAACTGTCACAATAAGCGTAAACTGGTCAGCGATCCGATGGCGGTGTTAAGCGACGGGCCATTCATAACAATGGCGAAGTGTTTCTGACTTGACCTCGACTATCGCCGAACACTACCGGGGCTATTAACGGCCTCCCAAACTAAATCCTCGATATTTTGCTCTTACATTGGAGCTGAGGTTTCATGATCATGCTTAGCATGACAACCCAAAGAAAGGAACCGATAGCGGGACTATTTTCTTTGGAAGACATTTCTTACATTAAACGTAATATAACATATCTCTCTGCGTACCTTTGTTTATAAAACCGTATGGCCAGATTGCCTTGTTTGTTGTAAATCTTTGCCCTCATAAAGGCTTTATAAAGTAGGACAAACACTCCTCGGCTATTGGCGAGGAGGTGAAGCCGATGGTCGGTCAACAAAGTTTTGTACAATGCGGATCCGAGCATTAATGGCGTAAAGTACTTGGATACATAGAGTCATTACACATAATTTGTGATTTTACTATGGATATCAACCCTTAATTGACTACCCGTGCCGCATTAAGGCTCGGGGCTCTTGGGCTTCGGGCTTATTATTTACAAATATTAAAGGGCACATCGATCCCCGATCGGTGTTGCCACCCGACCCGGTGTCTCGGGGCTCTTGCATTGCCTGTCCAATGCAGAAAATTTTAAGTGTATACAGTCTCTCGAGGAGATTTTGATCCTCGGGTTGGTCGGCCGCACCCAACCTGAGTCTTGAGGACCGAAACCGCCGCTTTTGTGTCCCAAGTATTCTACCGAGCAAGGACTTGATCCTCAGACCGATTTTGCAAATCAACCTGAGTCTCAGCGGCTACGGGGATCAGCGGTCTTATGTCATCCTTCATGTGCATCTCGGGTTTTAGACCGATACTCACCTTGAGGGCTACTGGCTATGTATCTCGACAAAGAATAAATGTAACGCCCCGGATTCGATGCGCCAGGTGTCTGCCAGTTATTCGCCATCATTGCCATGTCATTTGCTCGCGTGTTGCACTTTGCCATGTCATCATCTGCATTTCATATCATGTCGTCATGTGCATATCATTTCGCATACATGTTCGTCTCATGCATCCGAGCATTTTCCCCGTTGTCCGTTTTGCAATCCGGCACTCCTATGTCTCCCGACGCCCCCTTTTACCTCTTTTTAAGTGCGGGTGTTAAACGGTCTCGGAATGGACCGAGGTTTGTCAAGCGGCCTTGGTATAGCACCGGTAGACCGCCTGTCAAGTTTCGGATCATTTGGAGTTCGTTTGATACTCCAACGGTTAACCGGGTAACCGCAAAAGCCTCCTTCTCCTTGCAGCCAAACACCCCTTCCAAAGTGGCCCAAAACCCAGCAAACTCCTCTCCATGCTCTCGGTCGTTCGATCACGATTGCGTGGCCGAAAACCGCACCTCATTTGGACTCTCCTAGCTCCCTCTACCTATAAATAGGTGTCTCCCCTCGATTTTTCGCGCAGATGAACCCAAGTTCCGCTCCTACGCGCCGCCGGACGTGTCCGCCGATGGCCGGACACGTCCAGCCGCCACGTCGCCCGGGCCAATCGGCGCTCGCCACGTCACCCCGCCGCCCCTCTCCTCCAACCACACCGCGCCACCTCACCCTCTCTCTCTCTCTCCACCCGCCGCAGCCCGAGGCCAGGTCGAACCCGCCCAGTTCAGCGCGCCTCCGCCCGAAACCCGCCGCCCGCGGCGCTTCGCCGCCGCCGTCCGCCGTCCGGCCACGCCGCCGCCTCGCCAGGTAGGGCGCCTCCGCCACCGCCTCCAGCGCCCGGCCTCGCCGGACCGCGCCGCCGCCGGCCGACTCGCCGCCCGTGCCCCAGCCGCCGCCCGCCCGCTCTCGCCGGCTCCGCGCCTCCGGCGCCCGCCCCGCCATGGCCGCACCTCGTCGGCGCCCGCTCCCTTCTCCTCGCCGCCGCCCATGGCCAGCCCGAGCCCGAGCTCGAGCTCGAGGCCGCCCGCCTCCTCCTCCTCCCGGCCGGATTCGGCGAGATCCGGCCGGATCCGGTCGCCCGACCATCTCCCTCCTCTCGGCGCTCTGCTCCTGCGAGCCAAGCGTGCCCTCGTTATCCGTGCCGAGAGGTTGACTTTCCTCCCCCCTCTGTTTTTCCCTAAGTCCCCGAATCTGCTATATTTTCATGCATTTTCATCGCATCATAACTCTGCATCCGTAGCTCCGTTTCGTGCGTGTAATATGTCAAATTGTTCGTCTCGAAGAGTAGATCATTTCATCTCACTGCATCATTTTCATTTGAGCTCATATTGATGCCCTAAATGCTGTAGCAGTAGTGCTATATGATGTTAGTTTCTGTTTCTTAACAGAACATGCACTTTTGTCATTTTTGCTATGATTGATGTGTGCATCCTATGGACTTGAGTCCTACATGTGTTTTGTACTATGCCATGCCATCTTTACAGGGGTGTATGCCATGTATTTTTGTGATCTCTGTGGTGACTAGCACAAGCATGCAAACTAGGCTTTATGATGTTGCTGATTTCAGCCCTGTTTTGCTGATATTTTTATGCCATGTTAACTTGATGCTACCGAGAGATCCATGCTTATTTTGAGATACTTCAGTAAGGATGTTTTGTTAAACAGGTCTTGCTCTACCCATCCATGCCCTTGTTTGCAATTATGGAGTGCCCTAGCTTGAGTCAATCGAGCTCTACTTTTGCTATATAATGTTCCTGGCAGATTGTTTACATGTAATTCAATTTTGCCAAGGTTGTTGTGGTTGATCCTTGCATGCTATGTTGTTGTTCTTGCCATGTATAGCTTCTATGCCATGCCTTCTTACTGTTGATTGCCTTGCCATGCCATGTATTGCTTTGTGGTGAGTGGTTCAAGCTCACCAACATGCCTACTTATTGTTGTTCCTGCCATGTATGAATCTGTAATATAACTTGCCATGTTTACATGGGTGCCATCATATTTTCTGTTCCTTTTTGGCTTATGGTCAGTAAGGGACTTTTGTTCTATGAAATTAGTAGATTCATGCCATGCCTTTGTTTGCCATGATAAGTTCCTGTAGCATGTTGTTCGATAGCTCTAAACATTGCAACCTGATGTTATTTCTGCCAATGCCTGAAACTGTTATTATTTGCAATCTTGCCATGTCATTTTGAGCATGTTCTAGTGATTTATGGAGATAGCTCAGTGTTCATGTTTTGTAATGCTTTACCTGTACATCATGCCCATGCCTTTTGTTTTCTTGTTGAGGTCCTGTAGCATGTTGTTTTGATGCTTGCAATATGCCTACTTGCTGTTTTGGACAGATTGTTGCTATGACTTGTATAGAGTGTATGTGTTGAACCGTTGCTCCGTTTTGAGTGTGCTCTATATGAAACTTGCTTGATTTTGCATGTAGCTTCATATTATCATGTTGCATCCTTGTTTTGAGGTGTTTGCTTGATGTTTGGGTGCGTTTTGCATCAATGCCATGCTTATCTTGTCTTGCTCATATCTTCTAGGCCGTAGCTCCGAATCTAATGAACTTTATATGTAACTTGACTAGAATTTCGTGTAGATCATCGTGGTGCATCTTAACTTGCTGTTTAACAACTTGAACATAAGGTTTATTCAGATCTGGACCAATTTCGAAATATGCATATGAGGACTTACCGGAATTGTTCTATGTTGTTCCCGGCCTCATTTAACCTTGCTTGGATGTGTTGCTCTTGTTTGCATCATCTCTTGCCATGAGTAGCTTCATGTAGTGTTGTCTTGCATCATGCTTGTTGTGCATCATGTCTTGTTCATGTGTGGTGTGTTTACTATGTTGTGTGCTTCTTCTTGTTAGTTCCCGTTTCGTTGCGATCGTGAGGATTCGTTCGTCTACGCTTGGTTCGGCTTCATCCGTTCATCTTCTTCATGGACTCGTTCTTCTTCCTTGCGGGATTTCAGGCAAGATGACCGCTACCCTGGATCTCATTACTATCATTGCTATGCTAGTTGCTTCGTTCTATCGCTATGCTGCGCTACCTATCACTTGCTGCTCAAGCCTACCTAATTGCCATGTCAGCCTCTAACCTTTTGCACCCTTCCTAGCAAACCGTTGTTTGGCTATGTTACCGCTTTGCTCAGCCCCTCTTATAGCGTTGTTAGTTGCAGGTGAAGATGAAGTTTGTTCCTTGTTGGAACATGGAGATGTTGTTCCTTGTTGGAACATGTTTACTTGTTGGGATATCACAATATATCTTATATTCTTAATGCATCTATATACTTGGTAAAGGGTGGAAGGCTCGGCCTTATGCCTGGTGTTTTGTTCCACTCTTGCCGCCCTAGTTTCCGTCATATCGGTGTTATGTTCCCGGATTTTGCGTCCCTAACGCGGTCGGGTGATTTATGGGACCCCTTGACGATTCGCTTTGAATAAGACTTTTCAGCAAGGCCCAACATTGGTTTTACATTTGCCTCACCTAGCCTTTTTCCCTTGGGAGTCGCGCATCCCGAGGGTCATCTTTATTACCCCCCCCCGGGCGATTGCTTGTCTAGCGTTGGTCCAAACTAAACACCGTCTTGGGACCATCCCTTGGAAACTTGGGTTACGTCGGTACTGTCACGCTTAGCTTATCCGGTCGTGGCTCGAGGCGAGATCTGCGGCTACTATCGAGGTGTCGGCCGCCGGAGGTCTTGCTGGTCTTGTTTTATTCTTTGTCGAAATGTCTTGTAGTCGGGATTCGAGACTGATCGGGTCTTCCCGGGAGAAGGAATATCCTTCGTTGATCGCGAGAGCTTATCATGGGCTAAGTTGGGACACCCTGCAGGTTTGAACTTTCGAAGCCGTGCCCGCGGTTATGTGGCAGATGGGAATTTGTTAATATCCGGTTGTAGTAAACTTGAAGCAAACTCTTCTAAAATACACCAACCGTGTGCGTAACCGTGAGTGTCTCTTTTCGGGGTTGATCGAGAGGAGAACACGGTTTCTGGGTTATGTCTGACGTAAGTAGGAGTTCAGGATCACTTCTTGATCATTACTAGTTGACGACCGTTCCTTTGTTTCTCTTCTCGCTCTCATTTGCGTATGTTAGCCACCATATCATGCTTAGTCGCTGCTGCAACCTCACCACTTTACCCCTTCCTTTCCCTTTAAGATTTGCTAGTCTTGATACCCATGGTAATGGGATTCTTTGAGTCCTCGTGGCTCACAGATTACTACACCACCAGATTGCAGTGTACAGGTTGTGCGATGATCATGACGCGAGAGCGATGCTTGCTTGTCTTGAGTTCTTCTTACGCTTCTTCGATCGGGGATAGGTTCGGTCGGCAGCTGGGCTAGCGAGGTGGATGTCGTTTGAGCTTACATTTATGTTTCATCCGTAGTCGGATGTTGATCTTATATATGTTGTTGATGTATTCTTGTGGCATTTGTGCCTTATGTATGTATCCTATGTATTATGTAATGTTGATGTAATGATATCCACCTTTCAAAAGCGTTTCAATATGCGGGTCTATCCTTGGTGGGACCGTCGAGTTCCTTTGGATAGGGTCGCATATTGGCGCGATAAGTTGGTATCGAGCCTCGACCGACCCTAAGAGCCCCTTGATTGATCGTGTAGTTTGGCCGTTGTTGAGTCTAGAAGAAAACTGATTTACGAGTCTAGTTATATCGAGAGTAGGAATTCTTTTTACTCCTCTGCCCCTTCGTCGCTCTGGTCAGGAATCCTGACGTAGGTGTTTTGAACTACTTCTCTTCCCCTTCAAATTTTTTCTTTAGGATCACGCAGTTGGTTTTCCGACCGTTGGCCCTCAGCTCTTTTCATCCGGTGCATTTCTCGTCAAGTCGACTCGACCATATTCATCTTTGCCAAGTTCAATCCTCAGTCCTTCCTCCGACGTCGTTGTTTTTCCTTGTCCGAAGTTGTCCTTGTTTTCCCACCCGCCCTCCCTTCTTCCTCTCGGAACCGGAGTCCGTAATCGAGTATCCATCCTACTCGTGCGAAGTCTTTGCTTTCATTCCTCAATGATTTCAACCGGTGTTTTCTCTTCAAATTGTTCGTTGGTTTCCCCTTCCAAGTTGCCTTTGTTTTCCGCCCTCCCACCCTTTTCTTCCCAGAGTTTGAGTCTGTTTCGACCATCAATTTCATTAAATGCGAGTCTCTTGATCTTCCCTCAATCATTTCAACCGGTGAATTCTCGTCTCGGTGAACATTCTTCATCTCTTTTTCTTCTCCGGTGGATCCAATTCAAGTTTTTCGTTGTCGATCGTATTCTTTCCCTTAGCTCAAATATTTCCATTTGCTCGTTCGCCTCTCGCCAGTTTATCATTCCGGAGTTCGGAAGACATATCAGGAGATTCGTCTGTGTTCCAATTAATTCGAGGTTGTCACCTCATTCTAATATCTCAATTGTTCCGGTGCATCATCTATCTGTTCATCATCCCTTTCCAACGGTGTTTTCTTTTAGTGGGCCCTAACCCACAGGTCTTTTCCCAGGATCTTACCTGACTCTTCTAATTCCCCCGGTGTTATTCTCAAATCCTTTTCGTAGTTTGACGTAAGTATGAATTTCATCAGTCAGACACCTTTCCAAGTTCGACTCCTAATCTTTCTCATTATTGGCTCAACCTCTTCGCTTTTCATTCTTCCGGAGTATCCCAGTAATTTTGGTGGTGTTTCTCGTCATCATTTGAAAACCGAAGAAGAGTTCCTTCTAAATCTTGTCCATTCTCCCGGAGATTCATGGTGCTAGCTCGATGTTATCCTATCTAGTTGTTTCCAGTTGTGCAATTCTTTTCATCCATACGGAGTATTTCAGAAGTTGATTTCTATTTCTTTTCATCCGGAGGCCATCTTTTCGGAAGATTTCTTCGTTCTAAGTTTTCAGTCGTTCTCCAATTATTCCATATTCGTGCCCCTTCGTTCGTCTCAATATTCTTCCGGTGCTGCGTTCAACTATTCTTCTATCAGTTCGTGATCTCTTTGTTCTCTTGCATTTTAATTCCCTCAAGTATCTACGTGCTTCTCTAATTCTTCTCGGTGATTCATTCCCTTTCGTCAGTCATTTCCAAATTCTTACGGTGGTTCGTTCAAGATTCTTTTCTTTGATTATCATATTAATCCATTCGTTCTTTTCAATCCTACCGGTGGTTCATGAAGATTTTCTCAAGTTTTGTGCTATATTTTCCCCTTAATCTTTTTCAAGAAGAATAAGTAGTATGCAAAATCCATTGCTTGTCATCAATTTAATTTGATGAAGGATAAGCATACAATAAATCTTATTCTTATTTCATCCAAGTGATTAATCCCTTCCTTCGGAGTTTGTTCTTGATGAATAAATTCTAGTTCCAAGTCTTTCCATCTTTTCTTATCCGGAGTTCAGTTTCCTCGGCCATTTCGTCGGAATCCTCCATCTAATTCATCGCAGGCTCATCTTATTCTTTCATCCTTCATTTCTATCTCATCATCCTTTTGCTACCGGAGTTCTTCATGGTGGTTCTTCATGATTTAATTCATTCTTCAAGTGTTCATCAAGATTCTTGTTGGTGGAGTTCAATATCTTTTCTTCTTGCATCTCTAAGTGTAATTAATTCTCCGTATTCTTTAGAAGTGGAGTTTTGCATTTCTTCGTTTTTCTCAGCTATTAAATCTTTCCGCTTGTGGTCGGTTATCACCTCGAAAATTTCGAGATGTTTTCCATAAGTCCACAACAATCTTATTCTTTCGTTGTTGATTTTCTCAACAACTCCAGTCAATCCTTCCTTCTAAGTTCTTTTCATCCAATTTTTCCAATTCTTCCGGAGGTATTGCGATGCTCATGTCGTCAAGTGTCATTCCATCTTGTGAAGTTCTTGTTCTATTCTTTCCATGTTCAACCGGAGTGCTGCCTAAATCATTTCAGTCTTATCCGTTTCTTTTCTCGTTCTAACCAGAGTGTTTTCATAGTCTATCTGATTCCGTGAGCTTTCGATTCTCGTCATTCTCGTCGCTTCTCTCTTCTTCTCGAGTGCTCTCGATTCTTTGCTTCTTCTCTTGAGTTTTTATTTCACCTCATCCCTTTTCCCTTCCGTCTCGGTCCTAAGATCTCGGGACGAGATCTCTTGTTAGTGGAGGAGTGTTGTAACGCCCCGGATTCGATCGCGCGGTGTCGCCGATTATTCGCCGTCATTGCCATGTCATTTGCTTGCGTGTTGCACTTTGCCATGTCATCATCTGCATTTCATATCATGTCGTCATGTGCATATCATTTTGCATACATGTTCGTCTCATGCATCCGAGCATTTTCCCCGTTGTCCGTTTTGCAATCCGGCACTCCTATGTCTCCCGGCGCCCCCTTTTACCTCTTTTTATGTGCGGGTGTTAAACGGTCTCGGAATGGACCGAGGTTTGTCAAGCGGACTTGGTATAGCACCGGTAGACCGCCTGTTAAGTTTCGGATCATTTGGAGTTCGTTTGGTACTCCAACGGTTAACCGGGTAACCGCAAAAGCCTCCTTCTCCTTGCAGCCCAACACCCCTTCTAAAGTGGCCCAAAACCCAGCAAACTCCTCTCCATGCTCTCGGTCGTTCGATCACGATCGCGTGGCCGAAAACCGCACCTCATTTGGACTCTCCTAGCTCCCTCTACCTATAAATAGGTGTCTCCCCCCGATTTTTCGCGCAGATGAACCCTAGCTCCGCTCCTACGCGCCGCCGGACGTGTCCGCCGACGGCCGGACACGTCCAGCCGCCACGTCGCCCGGGCCAATCGGCGCTCGCCACGTCACCCCGTCGCCCCTCTCCTCCAACCACACCGCGCCACCTCACCCTCTCTCTCTCTCCACCACAGAGCCCATGAGGCCGGGTCGAACCCGCCCAGCCAGCGCCTCCGCCGAAACCCGCCGCCGTCCGCCGTCCCGCCACGCCGCCCGCCTCGCCCGGCCGGGCGCCTCCGCCCGCCACCTCCCGCGCCCGGCCTCGCCCGGATCCGCGCCCGCCGCCACGGCCGACTCTCTGCCGCCCGTGCCCCCAGCGCCGCCGCCCGCCCGCTCCCGGCCTCCGCGCCTCCGGCGCCCGGCCCACTCATAGCCGCACCTCGCGCGGCGCACCGCTCCCTTCTCCTCGCCGCCGCCGTGTTGGAAATATGCTCTAGAGGCAATAATAAATTAGTTATTATTATATTTCCTGTTCATGATAATCGTTTATTATCCATGCTATAATTGTATTGATAGGAAACTTCGGATACATGTGTGGGTACATAGACAACACCATGTCCCTAGTAAGCCTCTAGTTGACTAGCTCGTTAATCAGCAGATGGTTACGGTTTCTGACCATGGACATTGGATGTCGTTGATAATGGGATCACATCATTAGGAGAATGATGTGATGGACAAGACAATCCTAAGCCTAGCACAAAGATCGTAGTTAGTATGCTAAAGCTTTTCTAATGTCAAGTATCATTTCCTTAGACCATGAGATTGTGCAACTCCGGATACCGTAGGAATGCTTTGGGTGTGCCAAGCGTCCTGGCAATGAGCGGGTGGCTATAAAGGTGCACTCGGTATCTCCGAAAGTGTCATTGGGTTGGCACGAATCAAGGCTGGGATTTGTCACTCCGTGTAAGCGGAGAGGTATCTCTGGGCCCACTCGGTAAGACATCATCATAATGTGCACAATGTGACCAAGGGGTTGATCACGGGATGATGTGTTACGGAACGAGTAAAGAGACTTGCCGTGTAACGAGATTGAACAAGGTACCGGATAGCGACGATCGAATCTCGGGCAAGTACAATACCGTTAGACAAAGGGAATTGTATACGGGATCGATTGAGTCCTTGACATCGTGGTTCATCCGATGAGATCATCGTGGAACATGTGGGAGCCAACATGGGTATCCAGATCCGTTGTTGGTTATTGACGGAGAACGTCTCGGTCATGTCTACATGTCTCCCGAACCGTGGGTCTACACATAAGGTTCGATGGCGCTAGGGTTATAAAGGAAGTTTGTATGTGGTTACCAAATGTTGTTGAGTCCGGATGAGATCCCGGACGTCACGAGGAGTTCGGAATGGTCCGGAGGTAAAGATTTATATATGGGAAGTCTGTTTTGGTCACCGGAAAAGTTTGGGTTTTTCCAGTAACGTCTGGGGACCACCGAGAGGTCCCGGGTCCACCAAGTGGGGCCACCAACCCCGAAGGCTGCGTGGGCCAAGTGTGGGAGGAACCAGCCCCAAGGGGCTGGTGCGCCCACAAGAGGCCCAAGCGCAAGGAGAGTGGGAGGGGGCAAACCCTAGGCGAGATGGGCCCTAAGGCCCATCTAGTGGGCGCCTCCTCTCCCTCCCTCTTGGCCGCCTCCCAAGCCCCATCTAGGGCTGGCCGCACCCCTTGGGGTGGAAACCCTAGATGGGGCAGCCCTCCCTCCCTATATATACTTGAGGTTTGGGGCTGCCCAACACACATGAGAACCTCTCCTCTTGGTGCAGCCTGCCTCTCTCCTCCTCCTCTCCCTTGGTGCTTGGCGAAGCCTGCTGGGATGCCACGCTCCTCCACCACCACCACGCCGCCGTTGTTTCTTGCTGGATGGAGTCTTCCTCAACCTCTCCCTCTCTCCTTGCTGGATCAAGGCATGGGAGGCGTCACCGGCTGTCACGTGTGTTGAGCGCGGAGGTGCCGTCCGTCTGCACTAGGATCTCCGGTGATTTGGATCACGACGAGTCGACTCCTTCAACCCCGTTCTCATGAGCGCTTCCGCTTAGCAATCTACAAGGGTATGTAGATGCACTCTCCTTCCCTCGTTGCTAGTTTCTCCATAGATGGATCTTGGTGACACGTGGGAAAATTTTGAATTTCTGCTCGTTCCCCAACCGCCCGCCATGGGAGCAGAGCAGAGCTCGAGCTCGCATGCCCGACCCCAGCTCATGGCCGCCCGCCTCCTCCTCGCCCCGGCCGGATCCGGCGAGATCCGGCCCGGATCCGGTCGCCCCGGCCATCTCCCTCCTCTCCGGCGCTCTGCTCCGGCGAGCCGCCGCGTGCCTCGTTATCCGTGCCGAGAGGTTGACTTTCCTCCCCCCTCTGTTTTTCCCTAAGTCCCCGAATCTGCTATATTTTCATGCATTTTCATCGCATCATAACTCTGCATCCGTAGCTCCGTTTCGTGCGTGTAATATGTCAAATTGTTCGTCTCGAAGAGTAGATCATTTCATCTCATTGCATCATTTTCATTTGAGCTCATATTGATGCCCGAAATGCTGTAGCAAGAGTGCTATATGATGTTAGTTTACATTTCTTAACGAACATGCACTTTGTCATTTTGCTATGATTGATGTGTGCATCCTATGGACTTGAGTCCTACATGTGTTTTGTAATATGCCATGCCATATTTACAGGGGTGTATGCCATGTATTTTTGTGATCTCTGTGGTGACTAGCACAAGCATGCAAACTAGGCTTCATGATGTTGCTGATTTCAGCCCTGTTTTGCTGATATTTTTATGCCATGTTAACTTGATGCTACCGAGAGATCCATGCTTATTTTGAGATACTTCAGTAAGGATGTTTTGTTAAACAGGTCTTGCTCTACCCATCCATGCCCTTGTTTGCAATTATGGAGTGCCCTAGCTTGAGTCAATCGAGCTCTACTTTTGCTATAAAATGTTCCTGGCAGATTGTTTACATGTAATTCAATTTTGCCAAGGTTGTTGTGGTTGATCCTTGCATGCTATGTTGTTGTTCTTGCCATGTATAGCTTCTATGCCATGCCTTCTTACTGTTGATTGCCTTGCCATGCCATGTATTGCTTTGTGGTGAGTGGTTCAAGCTCACCAACATGCCTACTTATTGTTGTTCCTGCCATGTATGAATCTGTAATATAACTTGCCATGTTTACATGGGTGCCATCATATTTTCTGTTCCTTTTTGGCTTATGGTCAGTAAGGGACTTTTGTTCTATGAAATTAGTAGATTCATGCCATGCCTTTGTTTGCCATGATAAGTTCCTGTAGCATGTTGTTCGATAGCTCTAAACATTGCAACTTTGATGTTATTTACGCCAATGCTCAAACTGTTATTATTTGCAATCTTGCCATGTCATTTTGAGCATGTTCTAGTGATTTATGGAGATAGCTCAGTGTTCATGTTTTGTAATGCTTTACCTGTACATCATGCCCATGCCTTTTGTTTTCTTGTTGAGGTCCTGTAGCATGTTGTTTTGATGCTTGCAATATGCCTACTTGCTGTTTTTGGATGATTGTTGCTATGACTTGTATAGAGTGTATGTGTTGAACCGTTGCTCCGTTTTGAGTGTGCTCTATATGAAACTTGCTTGATTTTGCATGTAGCTTCATATTATCATGTTGCATCCTTGTTTTGAGGTGTTTGCTTGATGTTTGGGTGCGTTTTGCATCAATGCCATGCTTATCTTGTCTTGCTCATATCTTCTAGGCCGTAGCTCCGAATCTAATGAACTTTATATGTAACTTGACTAGAATTTCGTGTAGATCATCGTGGTGCATCTTAACTTGCTGTTTAACAACTTGAACATAAGGTTTATTCAGATCTGGACCAATTTCGAAATATGCATATGAGGACTTACCGGAATTGTTCTATGTTGTTCCCGGCCTCATTTAACCTTGCTTGGATGTGTTGCTCTTGTTTGCATCATCTCTTGCCATGAGTAGCTTCATGTAGTGTTGTCTTGCATCATGCTTGTTGTGCATCATGTCTTGTTCATGTGTGGTGTGTTTACTATGTTGTGTGCTTCTTCTTGTTAGTTCCCGTTTCGTTGCGATCGTGAGGATTCGTTCGTCTACGCTTGGTTCGGCTTCATCCGTTCATCTTCTTCATGGACTCGTTCTTCTTCCTTGCGGGATTTCAGGCAAGATGACCGCTACCTGGATCTCACTACTATCATTGCTATGCTAGTTGCTTCGTTCTATCGCTATCTTGCGCTACCTATCACTTCTTTGCTCAAGCCTACCTAATTGCCATGTCGCCTCTAACCTTTTGCACCCTTCCTAGCAAACCGTTGTTTGGCTATGTTACCGCTTTGCTCAGCCCCTCTTATAGCGTTGTTAGTTGCGGTGAAGATGAAGTTTGTTCCTTGTTGGAACATGGAGATGTTGTTCCTTGTTGGAACATGTTTACTTGTTGGGATATCACAATATATCTTATATTCTTAATGCATCTATATACTTGGTAAAGGGTGGAAGGCTCGGCCTTATGCACAGTGTTTTGTTCCACTCTTGCCGCCCTAGTTTCCGTCATATCGGTGTTATGTTCCCGGATTTTGCGTCCCTAACGCGGTCGGGTGATTTATGGGACCCCTTGACAGTTCGCTTTGAATAAGACTTTTCCAAAAGGCCCAACATTGGTTTTACATTTGCCTCACCTAGCCTTTTTCCCTTGGGAGTCGCGCATCCCGAGGGTCATCTTTATTACCCCCGGGCGATGCTTGTCTAGCGTTGGTCCAAACTAAACACCGTCTTGGGACCATCCCTTGGAAACTTGGGTTACGTCGGTACTGACGCTTAGCTTATCCGGTCGTGGCACGAGGCGAGATCTGTGCGGCTACTATCGAGTGTCGACGCGCAGGAGGTCTTCTGGTCTTGTTTTATTCTTGTCGAAATGTCTTGTAGTCGGGATTCGAGACTGATCGGGTCTTCCGGGAGAAGGAATATCCTTCGTTGATCGCGAGAGCTTATCATGGGCTAAGTTGGGACACCCCTGCAGGGTTTGAACTTTCGAAAGCCGTGCCCGCGGTTATGTGGCAGATGGGAATTTGTTAATATCCAGTTGTAGTAAACTTGAAGCAAACTCTTCTAAAATACACCAACCGTAGCGTAACGTGAGTGTCTCTTTTCGGGTTGATCGAGAGGAGAACACGGTTTCGGGTTATGTCGGCGTAAGTAGGAGTTCAGGATCACTTCTTGATCATTACTAGTTGACGACCGTTCCTTTGTTTCTCTTCTCGCTCTCATTTGCGTATGTTAGCCACCATATCATGCTTAGTCGCTGCTGCAACCTCACCACTTTACCCCTTGCTTTTCCTTTAAGCTTTGCTAGTCTTGATACCCATGGTAATGGGATTCTGAGTCCTCGTGGCTCACATATTACTACACCACCAGTTGCGTGTACAGGTTGTGCGATGATCATGACGCGAGAGCGATGCTTGCTTGTCTTGAGTTCTTCTTACGCTTCTTCGATCGGGGATAGGTTCGGTCGGCGGCTGGGGCTAGCAGGGTGGATGTCGTTTGAGCTTCTGTTTATGTTTCATCCGTAGTCGGATGTTGATCTTGTATATGTTGTTGATGTATTCTTGTGGCATTTGTGCCTTATGTCTGTATCCCTATGTATTATGTAATGTTGATGTAATGATATCCACCTTGCAAAAGCGTTTCAATATGCGGGTCTATCCTTGGTGGGACCGTCGAGTTCCTTTTGGATAGGATCGCATATTGGGCGTGATAATAAATTGCACCAATCAAAAATATTGACAAAAATCGGCCCACATTCGGGATGGTGCACCACCTCGGAAGCAGTCCGGCATAAAGCTCGGGCGCTAGTGGCTGGCTCCATAGAGGGCATTTCCGGCATTAAGCTCGGCTAAACTCCTTCAAACTTCTTTGAACCAAGGTGATTTACGACACCTCGGATACAGTCCGGTGTTGGAGCTCGGATACATAGTCCGGCGTTGGAGCTCGGATACACTCCGGCGTTAGAACTCGGATACATAGTCCGGCGTTAGAGCTGGGAAGCAGTCCGGTATTGGTGCTCAGCTGGAAAAGATACCTCGAATGCAGTCCGGCGTTGGAGCTCGGACGCAAGAGGACGTTGCCGCCCGGGAACAACTTCAAACCCGAGGTGTGGCATAAAAATAACAAGGCATTGGTAAAGGCCGGAAACTTAAAAGGGCTCCTCGGATACCCGACGTGTAAACTCGTCGAATGCATTTCGGCGATCCTCAAGATCGAAGATGAGAAGATTTGTTGAACTAGTTTTCAAGACCGACGACTGAAGATGAAGAACGGTTCGGAAGAATCGAGGCGTCCCTAACGAAGACCAGTTCAGGGAGGCTCTTGACGGTGTCTGGACTAGGGGTACTCACCACGTCATCTCCCGATCATTAAATTGGGCGAGGACCCCCATGGTCGTATACTCATGGGCGATCCGGACAACACCGCATACAAGGAAGATTCCGCAAGACTTGGCGATCAAGACAAGGACTCCTCCCCACCGGCGATTCGGCTAGGACTCTTGTTATTCTAGGCCTCGGTGCATTATATAAACCGAGGCGAGGCTAGTCGATAGAGATATACAACAATCATACCATAGGCTAGCTTCTAGGGTTTAGCCTCTCGATCTCGTAGTAGATCTACTCTTGTACTACCCATATCATCAATATTAATCAAGCAGGAGTAGGGTTTTACCTCCATCGAGAGGGCCCAACACAGGTAAAAACATCGTGTCCCTTGTCTCATGTTACCATCCGCCTAGACGCACAGTTCGGGACCCCCTACCCAAGATCCGCTGGTTTTGACACCGACACTCTCCCTCTCTTTAGCCATCCTTTGGCATCTACCGTGCGCCAACCACGACAGTTGAATTCAAACTCATTTGAATTTGGTTTGAATAGGAAGCGGGTGTTTGGAAGGTCCAAAAAATGTTCAAATTTTTGGTGGGGCTTGGGAAGGCCACAAAAGAATTTATGGGCAAAGTTTGGGGACCAAACTTAAAGTAGAAAAGACATGGAATTTTTAATCGTATAAGTGTGTTCTGGGTGATTCCAAATGACTGGAATATTTATTATAGCTCCTTAAAAATATTGGGAGAATGTATTATAAAGAGAAATCACCATGTGAATTCTCTCGGTGGGGTGCATGTTGCTACTTTTTTTTAATCAATTGTTGTTGTGCTGCATCGATTGGAGGCTGTTGGATGCTTTTTTTTAAATCAGTTGTTTCTAGCACGGATTACATTTTTCCCGAATGAGCACCAATTATAATTACTTGCTGGTGTTTGATGTTACTGTCATAGTTTAATATTCATGCCCACCCCATTTTACGAATACATTATCAGAAATAATAATTAGAAGTTAGGGAAATGTTTAAAAGAAATATTTATTAAGGGAGAAGATATTTGGTGCTCACCAGTACTTGATAGATATTCGTCAACTTTGGATGTTATGATGTCGTTGGTGGGCTAGGAAGGCGAGAGGATAGATGAAGAGTAGAGAGAGTGCGACAAAGATGCATCTTGCTCACGTCCTGTTTCATCCCACACGCCAGCTAAGAGGGAAGCACTCGCCTCTAGAACGTGAAAACTGAAAAAGAGACGGATACCATCTATAGCTAGATAAAGATACAGGTTAAGGCATACACGGTGAACTCAAAAAATGTGTTTCACGTCCCATCTTATAAATTATCCTTCTGATTACACCTTTTCTTGTATATAAATTATTATAACGTCACTAATTTAATTTAGGACGCTGATAATGTCCACACATGTGGCATATTAGACGTCCACCCACACATTATGTGTGACGTAAGCAGTAGGCAACCCACATGGGCCATGTGTAGGTGAACATTAGAACCGCCCACACGTGTGGGCGCATCTATTTCATGCCACACGCCCAACAAACCACTACTCATCCTCACCTCGTGTATGTGGCACGAAACAAATCTACCCACACGTCCTCGCGCACCCGTGAGATGGCACTTTAGTTACTCCGGGGATGACAACTATAGTCATCCGGGATAGCAAATGTAGTTGCCATGTCTAAGTGACGATAGTTGCCGCGTGTATTCAAACCATAGTTCTCATATGTGATAAACTACTTGCACTATGTGATCAAATAATAGTTGTCATGTGTGATTAACTAGTTGGCACTTGTGGTCCAATCATAGTCACCATGTATGGTTAATCACAATTATCATGTGTGTTTACCTAGGTGCCGCGTGCGCACAACTGCAGTTGCCATCTAGCAACGAATCATAGTTGTCATGTGCGTTTATCTAGTTGTCACGTGCGCGCAACTGCAGTTGCTATCTAACAACGTAATAACGTCGTGTGGGCGAAGAACAGTTCGCCCACACGCGCGTGGACTTGGTGATGACTGTATGGGCAAAAACTGTTCGCCCACACCGTGCAGTTAGCAACCGCGTGTTGCGGGTCGTGTGGCCAAACTCCCCAATACTCACACACACGATGATGCCTATATGGCACTGAAAATCTAACAGATTCCTTTAGAATTCGTGCAAAACAGAATCAACGTGTATCAACACATGTGAGCGAAGCTTAAACATGACATACATGTGGAGGTTAACATTTCCGTTAATCTATTGGGTTGAAATGGGTGGTTTTTTCCTCCTGTTGCAAACTCATGGGCACTTTTACTAATAGGGTAATTAAAACTCTGTTCTGAGATGAAAAGACTCTGCCCATCAGCAGTTCAGCACCTTCACGGCAGCACGGGTCCGCTACTCGCTGGCCGTCCGGTGAAGCCTCGCAAGCAGCTGCCGCCGGGATAAACCGTTTGTTGGCCAGGTCTCTCTATCCTGTTTGACACCCCGCAAACTAAATCGTGCAAGCAGCCGCGCCGCCGGGCAAGACAAAAATGCTCTCGCTGCGGGCGCCGCCCCGTACTTTATCGCCCTCGCCGTGGCGGAGACGGGGCCGCCTCGACGGTTTCGCCGCGCCGCGGTGTGTCAGCGCCGCGCCACCCGCGACAACCCTAGAGACGGCTACCGCGCGGCCGTCAGGCGTCTCCTTCCCGATTCTGGTACGCCGGCTGCATTTATCACGCCACCACTAACCTGTTCGGCGGAATGCCGCTGAGGCCACTGGTCTTCAGTTGTGTGCAGTCGTAACTTCGTAGCAGTAGGCAAAATTCCACGACTCGTCTCATCATAAATGGTTTCTTTAGTTATATATATGGCTACTTGATGCACAGTGAGGTATGAGATTTTGTCGGCTATAAATTTGCCCTTTATCATCATGTACTGGATTTCGAGTTCCCATGCTGGTGCTGCAAAGGAGGAGGCTTGTTTATGCCGTCAAAAGAGGAGTACTTTTTTCATTTGAAGCAACCAAATATCAGTGCAGAATGTCTTATGCTTATAAGACAAGGTCAATCCCGCTCCACAATATCTTATCCATATAATACCCTACCTAGGCCTTTGGAAGGCTAAATGACAGACGAGGAAGTTGATGCAATCATCAAACGAGCATAAGCATAGCTGCCAAAATAACAAAAGGAAGTTGAACTGATCTAACCACATTTGATTACTTTAGTAATAGATGACGCCCATGTATAATTCTGTAAAAGATGAACGATATCCTATTTGGTTCACATTTTACACTGATTTTTTTTTGGTATCCACTTGTAATGAACAGCCTACTATAGGAGAAAAACAGAAAATATGTTGATCTCATAGTCCAATGTTTTTTTAATCCAAGTTTCAAAACTTTGTAGTATGGTAGGCCAATTTGCCAGCCCCTTGTAGTCAATAACAGTGATTACACGTCCAGTCCAACAAGTCTGGCTGGATAAGACAAAGGGACTAGAGTTACCGAATTTATACAATTTCCTGCAATGCTTTACTAGAAGATCAATTGGAATATATTCTCTGGTAGGAGCTGGGTTCCTACCGGGTCTAGCTCGTAGGTTGTTACAGGTCCAGTCCAACAAGTCTGGCTGGATAAGACAAAGGGACTAGAGTTACTGAATTTATACAATTTCCTGCAAATGCTTTACTAGAAGATCAATTGGAATATATTCTCTGGTAGGAGCTGGGTTCCTACCGGGTCTAGCTCGTAGGTTGTAGGGGTGGAAGGGGGCTTGGCGTGGACGAAGGCAAGGTCGCCGGCACTGGGGTGCCGTCGTGAGAGAGAGAGAGAGAGAGGGCGCAGGAGGCGGCGGCTAGGGTTAGGTCTCTCGGCTCCCTTCAGGAAGCCGAGCAAATATGATTATACCTTAACTTCAAGCGAGTCCTTACATGAGTTTATATAATCTCCAAATCGATAATTGGGCTAAGCTCTTAATAACGATAAGATAATCGGGCCAGCCCCTAACTGCTGGGCTGTAGTATATCTGGCCATAACATCTCTCCCTTTGCACAAACAGCTCGTCCTCGAGCTGGAAGGCGGGGAAGTGCTTGCGGAATTCCTCGAGGTGATCAACGGGCGCCAAACACCTCCGTGTCAGCTGGGGTGGGCAGGTCTCCGAGCCCAGCGGCGGCGGTCTCCTCCTCAATGTAGTCCGCAGCCTCCAGGTAGAAGAGTCGCGGGCAGACGTGGCCGGGCACGTAGGGCTCGTCGCAGTTGAAGCACAACCCTTGGCGGCGGCGCTCGAGTTGCTTTCGGCGGGGTGAGCCGGCGGAACGGGCGCGCCGCGATCGCGGCAAGGCGCCATGAAGCTGGCGGGGCGACCTGCGTGGGAACTTTCGGCGGTGGCGGCCCGGCAGCCCGGCGGTGGCGCTTCTTTGGATGGCCACAGCGGCGCGCTGAACGCGCGGCGTAGTACATGGCGCTGGAGGTCATGTGGCCGCGCATCTCCACGTCCACGCGATGTGGTCCGGTAGGCCGCCGACGAAGAGCCGAGCCTCAGCGACGAGCCGAACGCCAAAGTGTACGCCAATGCACGGAAGCGGTCGGCGAAGTCTTACCTTTGTGGTGAGCAGGCGCCCAAGCTCCACCAGACGGCTCCCGCGTATAGGCGGACCGAAGCGCAAGAGGCACAGATCGCGGAAACGCTCCCATGGTGGCATGCCGCCCTCGTCCTGCTCGAGAGCGTAATACCACGTCTGGGCGGCGCCTCGTAGATGATAGGAGGCGATCCAGGTGCGGCCGGACGCGAGCGTGCGCTGCCCCCTGAAAAATTGGTCGCATTGGTTGAGCCAATTCAGGAGGTCGACGGTGCCGTCGTAGGTCACGAACTCCAGCTTGGAGAATCTCGGCGGTGGCTGGGCGTGGACGACGGGCGGGTATGTGTCATCCGCTCGGAACCGCGAGGGCGACGGCGCCGAGTGTGCGGGCTGCAGAGTACCGCCATGGAAAAGGGGCCCGTCCACACCATCGTAGGGACCCGCGGCACCCGAGGACCCGCCGAACTGCATGATCGGGGGCGGCGCCGGCGGTGACAGCACGTGCGGCTGTCCTGAGGCTATCGTGTAGACAAGCTCGATGGACCCGGCGAGCCAGGCCGGTAGCGGAGATGGCGACGGGGGAAAACGGACATGATGGATGGGCACCCCGGGCGCCGTCGACGGAAGGCCAGGCCCCGAGATTGCCGGTGGCGGCGGCTGCGGCTGCGGCATGATGGATGCGACGGAGGTCGCCGGTGGGGGCGGCTGCCACGAGAGCTGCTGCGGCCCCGTGATGGTGGTGGCGGGGCGGCGGCTGCAGCCCATAGTGCCCGCGAGGAAGGTGCGAGATGCCTGGACTGCCCGAGTCAGTCGGGCGCCGCCGTCATCTCCCCGGGGTGAAACACGCGCGGCGAGCGCGAGTGGCGTCGAGCCGGCGGAGGAGACCGGCCCGGTCAGGGATGGCGTGCTGGCTACGGTGGTCATCGACGACGAAGAGGCGATCGGCAGCGGAAGGGAGAGGGTGGGCGGTGGCGCGGACATGATCGAGCCTGAGACACTTGATACCAGATTGGTAGGAGCTGTTCCTACCGGGTCTAGCTCGTAGGTTGTAGGGGTGGAAGGGGGCTCGGCGTGGACGAAGGCGAGGTCGCCGGCGCTGGGGCGCCGTCGCGCGAGAGAGAGAGGGCGCAGGAGGCGGCGGCTAGGGTTAGGTCTCCCGGCTCCCTTCAGGAAGCCGAGCAAATATGATTGCTTCTGCTTAACTTCAAACGAGTCCTTACATGAGTTTATATAATCTCCAAATACGATAACTGGGCTAAGCCCCTAATAACGATAAGATAACTGGGCCAGGCCCCTAACTGCTTGGGCTGTAGTATATGCCGGCCATAACATTCTGTTACAGTCACGCTAGACAATTATTTGACGAATTTATTTAGTAGTATTTACTATTTAGTCTTTCATTTGTTCAATTTTGTAGGTGAATGGCTGCACTGGTAAAATGGGGGTATCTGTTGCTGAGGCAGCTACTTCAAGGGGTCTTCACCTAGTTCCTGTTTCATTCAGTAGTAGAGAAAACCTTGATAAAACAATACAAATTGGTGATATAGATGTTGAGATATATGGCCCTTCTGCAAGAGAAGATGTTCTTTCATCTGTCATCGACGAATTCCCAGATGTCGTTGTGGTGGACTACACGGCGCCTAATTCTGTGAACTGTATGGTTTTGTCTTGTTATTTTATTTTCCTTTATGACGTATTATAACTTGCTTGGAATGATTTATCATCGCTGGTAGCTTCTACAATCGTGAAATTACTGCTGCAGAAATTCCTTTTCCAAGCCATTATGTACAAACATGCTTCTATCTAACTAATATCTACAGAAATTTCAGCTTCTTGGCTTTTTTTGAAAATTTATTTGCAAGATTTGAAGCATATATTTTTTTGTTTGGATTACATTAATGGCAAGATACTGTGATAGGAAACTACTTTGATTTGATAGCTTGATTTTTTTTACCTAGAATAACTAAACTAGTAAATTGATTTGGATCTTGCTGAAAGCCTCAGGTTCTTAATCCGCCCCTCCATTGCTCAAGAGGGATACAAAAAACAAACTAAAGATGCTTGATTTTTCGGTCTCTGTGTTGTTCCCTTTCCGTGGCTGCCTTCGGTCTGCACTCTTCTGGCTGAAAATACACAATACTCTTGCATTATGCAGCTAATGCCGAGCTCTATTGCAAGCTTGGTGTGCCATTTGTAATGGGCACAACTGGCGGGGATCAGCAGTTACTGTACAAAGCAGTGCAAGATTCAAATAACTACGCACTAATATCTCCACAAATGGGCAAACAGGTACGTCAAAAAAGCACTGTCAAATCTAATAAGTAAACTATTATTGTTGCCAAGTTGTTGAAAACACGAACGGCACACATCATTTTCCCTTGTCAGGTTGTTGCATTTCTTGCTGCAATGGAAACGATTGCGGAGCAGTTTCCTGGGGCCTTTTCAGGCTATCGTTTGGAGGTATGGTTCTACCTTGAAAATTCAGGTTCAGAAAGGAAGTGTCTGACAATGTTAAAAGTCTTTAAGCTTTTACTTCAAGGACCAGTACTTCAATCATTAGTCTACCCTAATATGTTTGAGAGCAACTACTCAATGATATAAGCTCTTTTGCAAGTTGTCGTATTGTTTGTTTGGTCTGAGACTTTTTTTAGAAAATTAGGCCAAACACATTTCTATTTGCTGACCCTAAACTTCCATGTGTCATTTTGGAGGTCTAAGTGTGAGAATATTTGCAGGTACTGGAATCCCATCAAGCAGGAAAGCTGGACACATCTGGTACAGCTAAAGCTGTAATTGCTTGTTTCGAGAAGTTAGGCGCGGTCTTTGACATGGACCGGGTAAATTCGTATTCTTGTGCTTGAAATTGAATGTATATATTATCCGTATTCTTAAGCAAATAGCAACTTGACCCTCATAATGAGCATCATGGCCTTAAACTAGTTATTTGTCAAATCCACAGTGAAATTGCCCTACCATCCTTTTTGGAATTATATCTTTCCTTCAAATATGATTGATCTTCTCTTAAACTTCTCTCTTTCTAAACCTGAGACATTAATATAGTGATGCTAACTACTTCGTTGTTGGATTTTGTTGATATTGCATTACTGCAATCTAGATGAGGAATTATCTTTTCTTTCCACAAAAAATGTACCATAGTACTCCCTCCGTCCCAAAATAAGTGTCTTAACTTTAGTACTACAATTTTATACTAATGTTAGTACAAAGTTGAGACACTTATTTTAGGACGGAGGGAGTATGTATTACCAATTTGAAAGAAGGGTTGGCTCTTAGTGATTACTCTTGGGAGTTCAGCCAAACTGGTTCTTTGGCTGCAGGATAAATTCTGAAAATTGTATGCATGATCACAGCTACACCTCCTTGTTATATTGTTGGAAAATGTTTTAGTACATCAACTGGAGGTTATAAGTTCCAACTCTAGCCTCCTTACTCTTAAATTCTTGATAACTCCTTTTGGGAACAAATACTTGATGACTGTATTTTTTGGAAGCATGATGATTGTAGGTGTCTATCTTTGTCTCTTTATACCTTTGGAACCAAGTTTATGTTTACCTGTTAGTGTCCTGAAGCTAGGATTGTAGGAGATGCGTTGCGGTGCCTGTTTACTTTCGTCCTATTTTATCGGAAAGGCGGATGGGTCTGATGGTAGACGAGTTCACGGGTCTCATTTCATTTCTCCTCGCAATACTACAGTGAGCTCTTCGGGTGTGCCACTTGCCACCAGCTCACTCGATATAAATGACAGAATGAAAGTCTACGCACAGTAGTACAGTGAGCTCTTCGGGTGTACCACTTCGGGCGGAGCCTGTTTTCTTCCATGAGAAAGATCCATTAAATTTACGAACTACCAGCCCCACAAAAAAATTCTGTCTACTGATGTCTTTTTTTTTTCTAGCTTGCTACTACTGATTTAGCATTGGTTTGCTATACAAGTGGTCAATAGACCTGCGCAATTTTCTGAAAGTTATGAAACTGGTGTTATATTATGTACTGGTTGTTACCTTCTATGCCAGCAGATGGTTAAGATCAGGGATCCTGAGCAACAGCTTTATATGGTGGGTGTCCCCGAAGAACACATTGAAGGGCATGCATTCCATCTGTACCATCTGACTTCTCCCGATGACAGGTAATTACCACCCTTCTGAAATGTGATCCTTTACATTCAGGTTTGCTGATCCTTCTGTTTTCTCCTGCCAGCGTTTCATTTGAGTTCCAGCACAATGTTTGTGGCCGTTCAATCTACGCCGAAGGGTCAGTTGATGCCGCCGTATTTCTGTACAAGAAGGTTCGTGCATGTCTTGCTTTGTACGGAGTACTTATGATTGTTGTAACACGTGTTACTTGCACTTCTTGTTTCGTGTTATCTGACTCTTTTCTTTGTAATTTAGGTACAATCAATGGATCCTAAGAGAATTTACAACATGATTGATGTATTGCAAGAAGGCGATATGCGGTGAAGTTATTGTCTAGCTCTTCATGCATCCGAGCGAAATTTTGAAACAATCTTCTTGTATCCTGCGGAAACACAGGGGGTTTGGGGAGGGGGGGGGGGGGGGGTAGTATTTAGTGAGTGGTAGTGTGAAACAGTGGAGTTCTTTTTAGGGTTGATGATATATGTACGGAACCGCATGCACCCGAATAGTTTACTCCAGAACCTTAATTGTACAAACGGATGGTGGGGCAGGAAGTGAATGTTAAGCAGGTTTTTCCGCCTATTGATCTACCAAAGTTGCATCTCGTGTGTACCATCAATGACAAGGTCAGTGGCAGAAGTCGCCGTACGCATAAGTGAGATATAACAATCATATTTCCAACATATTACACACGGTACATGAGAGTGAAACAAACACACAAAACAAGCAAGATCGAACTACTCCAGAAATGGAAGGCTCTCAACCCAACTAAAAATCATCCTCGCAAACATTATTTTGTGGAAAAAATCGTGCGTGGCTTCAACCAAAAGAGCGAGCAGCCTCGCTCCGCCTCGGACAAAACTATCTACGGCTTGCTGCTCTGCTTGGCAGGAGGGAAGAACGGCAGCTTCTTGAGGAACGGGAGCATCTTCTTGAAGAGCTGTGGCTCCGTGACGGCGTCACGCTGGGCGGTGGGGTGGTAGATCGGCGTGGGGGCTGGTGCCTGTATAGAATGATTTGGTGCATCGATGATTGATTTGGTATCTATCGCAAGTCGACCTCCCCGTTTCCGCTAACCCCAGCCGCCGCCTCGGGCCGCCGCCGCGATCTCCCGCCGCCGCCCAAGCCGCCGCCTCCGCCTCTCCTCCTCCGCCTCCCTCCTCCGCGCCTCCTCCCCACTCTGCGCCGCCTCACCGGGCCGCGCCGCCGCCGCCTCTCCTACTCCCCGCCGCCATGTCGTCCAACGCCTCCACCTACTCCAACCCCTTCGCCGTCGACCCCGCCGAAATCCGTGACATCAACGTCCACGCCGCAGCGTCTCCGTCATCCTCGACGCCTCCAACTCCAGTGCCGGCGTGGAAGACGTATTTCACGCTGCTCTTCCGCGAGAACAATCTCGTGGACCACGTGGATGGCACCGTGGACTCCCGCGCCATGGTGGATGACGCCGAGTGGACGCGATCGGCGCCACGATCATCCGGTGGTTCTTCACCACCATCTCCAAGGACTTGTTCCACACGGTCGTGGCGCCGGCGGCGACGCCCGCGCCACGTGGGTCAAGCTGAGCGGCCTCTTCACCGACAACAAGCTTCGGCGCCGCGTTTTTTGCAGCAGGAATTTTTAGCATCACGGGATGTTCCCATTGATGACTCTGCCGCCGCTGAAGGCGTTGGCGGGCGAGCTCCGCGACATTGGAGCCAAGGTGGGCGGCGACCTCCTCCTCGGCATGCTCACCGCCCGGCCTCAACGAGGACTTGACAACGCCGCCTCAACCTCACCTTGATGCGGGCCCTCCTTCCCCAAGTTTGTGGCGTGCCGAGGTTGGAGGCGCGGATGAAGGGAGTCAAGCGCGTGCAGCACCACGCCCTCATTGTCGGCACCTCACGCGGCGCCCCTCCACCGCCGCCCGCCCGCGCCAAGCGCCAGCAACCGTCGCCCCAGCGCCTCGGGGTGCTTCCCCCCGCCGCGCCTCCGCCCTCCCTCCCCCTAGCAGCGGGGTGGCGGGCGTCGCGGCTAACCGCCATGAGGCGGCCATAGCAACAACAGCGCCCGGGAGGGCCCTCGTCAGCAGCAGCAGCAGGTGACTCCTCCATGGACGTACGACACCAACCCGTGGACAGGCGTCGTCCACGCGTACTCCATGTCGGTCCCTCGGGCTCCGGCTCCGGGCATCCTTGGGCCCCGACCGGCTGGTCACCAGGCCCTCTTCGCCGCGCAGAACGCCACTCCTTACATCGGCTATGGTGCCGCCCTCCCGCCAGCGCCCGCCTACGGGTCCGCGCCGGCTTATGGCGCCGCCGCCGCGCCGGCTTATGGGGCCGCGCCCACCTACGGCGCCGCCGCCGCTCCGGCCTTGGGGCTACTCCGCGCCCGGCCTACGGAGGGTCCTACTGCGCCTCGGTGCCACCGCCGTGGGACCCGGCCTTGCTCGCCACATCGCACTCCGCCCGTCACGAGCTCCTATGGTGGCGGTGGTGGTAGTACATGGACTCGGGCTCCACTTTGCTCACATGACTGCTCATCCGGTAACCTCACGTCGCCACTCCCGTTCATACTCCCACCGTATCACCGTTAGTAACGGTTCCTCTCTACCATTACTCACGTTGGTCATATGTCTTTTCCTTCTACTTCCACCCATGCATATGTCTAATGTTCTTGTGTCTCTAACTTAGTCACTAATCTCGTTTCCGTTCGTCGCCTTGCTCGTGAGAATCCATGACTGTTTGAATTTGACGATATCGGTTTTTACGTGAAGGGCGCCGTACACGGATGGTGCTCCACCGATGTGATAGCCCGACGAGCTTTACCGTGCACCCTCCGGCGCCACCACCACCCGTCGCCCGTCGCCTTCGCCGCCGGCGTCGATCTTTGGCATGCCGTCTTGGTCATCCCAACTCCACCGTTATCGTCGATTCTTTAGAGTTTTCCTTCTCATGTAATAAGGTCGACGACCACACTTGTGAGGCTTGCCGTCTTGGCAAGCACGTTAAATCTTCCCTTTAGCGAGTTTACAAACATTTCCACCTTTCCGTTTCAGTTATTGCATAGTGGCGTTTGGGCGTCCCCGGTTGCTAGCAACACGGGCTATTTATACTATCTAGTGATATTGGATGACTTTACTCATTATGTGTGGAACTTCCTCTCCGTCAAGTCGGCGCTCTTGCCACACTCACCGCCTTTTATTCATATGTCACCACACAGTTCGGTCGTCCTATTCTCGCCTTGCAAACTGACAATGGCAAGGAGTTTGACAACGTCGCCGTCCGCAATTTTCTTGCGTCCCATGGCACCATCTTTCGCCTCACCTGCCCTACGTCTCGGCAGAATGGTCGCGCCCGGCGCGTCCCTTCGCCTTGCTGAATGATTGTGTCTGCGTTGCTCTTCCACTCCTCGTGCCTCCTCGGTTCTGGCGGACCTTTTCGCGACCGCTAGCCTACTCATTAACATTCGCCCTGTCGTTCCTTACTGAACTACACCCTCACCAGCTCCTCTTGGTGTGGTTCCATCTTATGATGGTCTTCGCATTTTCGGTGTCTCATTACCCTAGCATCTGCATCCATTGCTCCTCATAAACTTCGCGCCCGGTCCCTCCCTTGCATCTTTCTTGGCTATCCTCCCAACACCAAAGGTTACCGGTGCTATGATCCAGTCTCCCACCGCGTTTTCACTTCGCGACATGTGTACTTTGATGAGCTCGTGTTCCCGTTTCAGCAGGTACCGTCACCTTCGGAGTCTTCTGCGGCGCGGTTCGTCCCTGCCACCACCTCGGTGAGGGGTGTAGTTCCAGCGGGAACGACAGGGGCGAATGTTAATGAGTAGGCTAGCGGTCGCGAGTGCGTCCGGCCAGAACCGAGGAAGCACGTAGCAGTGGAAGAGCAACGTCGACACAAATATTAAGCATCACGAAGGGCGACGCGCCGGCGCGACCATTCTGCCGAGACTTGCGAGGCAGGTGAGGCGAAAGATGGTGCCGTGGGGCGCAAGTAAATTGCGGACGGCGACGTTGTCAAACTCCTTGCCATTGTCAGTTTGCAAGGCGAGAATAGGACGACCGAACTGTGTGGTGACATATGAATAAAAGGCGTGAGTGTGGCAAGAGCGTCGGACTTGCAACGGGAGGAAGGTCCACATAATGAGTAAAGTCATCCAATATCACCAGATAGTATAAATAGCCCGTGTTGTTAGCAACCGGGACGCCCAAACGCCACTATGCAATAACTGAAACGGAAAGGTGGAAATGTTTGTAGACTCGCTAAAGGGAAGATTTAACGTGCTTGCTAAGACGGCAAGCCTCACAAGTGTGGTCGCCGACCTTATTACATGAGAAGGAAAACTCAAGAA
The DNA here is from genome assembly GCA_021605205.1 of Aegilops longissima. Lineage (NCBI taxonomy): Eukaryota > Viridiplantae > Streptophyta > Magnoliopsida > Poales > Poaceae > Aegilops > Aegilops longissima. The sequence goes on from CM038679.1 coordinate 506,809,387, forward strand.
TCGACGATAACGGTGGAGTTGGGATGACCAAGACGGGCATGCCAAAGATCGACGCTGGCGGCGAAAGGCGACGAGGCGACGGGTGGTGGTGGCGCCGGAGGGTGCACTGGTAAAGCTCGTCTGCTATCACATCGGTGGAGCACCATCCGTGTACGGCGCCCTTCACGTAAAAACTGATATCGCCAAATTCAACAGCTTATAGGATTCTCACGAGCAAGGCGATTTAACGGAAACGAGATTAGTGACTAAGTTAGGAGACACAAGAACATTAGAGCACAGGAGGGAAGTAGAAGGAAAAGACATATGACCAACGTGAGTAATGGTAGAGAGGAACTGCTACCAACGGTGATACGGGTGGGAGTATGAACGGGAGTGGCGACGGAGGTTACCGGATGAGCAATCATGTGAGCAAGGGTGCCCGAGTCCATGTACTAGCCACCACCGCCACCATAGGAGCTCGGTGACGGGCGGAGGCAGGCGGCGAGCAAGGCCGGGTCCCACGGCGGTGGCACCGAGGCGTAGTAGGACCTCCATAGGCCGGGCGCGGAGCAGCCTCAAGGCGAGAGCGGCGGCGGCGCCATGACGGGCGCTGCCCCATAAGCCGGGCGCGACCAGAGGCGGGCGGCCGGGAGGGCGGCACCATAGCCGCCGTAAGGAGCGGCGTTCTGCGCGGCAAAGAGGGCCTGGTGACCCGCCGGTCGGGGCCCAAGGATGCCCGGAGCCGGAGCCCGAGGGACCGGCATGGAGTACGCGTGGACGACGCCTGTCCACGGGTTGGTGCCGTACGTCCATGGAGGAGTCACCTGCTGCTGCTACTGACGAGGGCCCTCCTCCGGCGCCTGTTGCTGCTTGCGGCCGCCCCCGCGGCGGTTGCCGCGACGCCCACCACCCTGCTGCTGGGGGGAGCGGGAGGGGCTGGAGGCGCGGGCGGGAGAGGGCAGTACCGCGAGGCGCGGGGCGGCAGGCGGGCGCAGCGCAGCGGGCGGCGGCGATGGAGGGCGCCGCGTGAGGCGCCGGCGGCGAGGCGTGGTGCTGCACGCGCTTGACTCCTTCATCCGTCCGCTCCTCCAACCTCAAGCACGCCACAAACTTGGGGAAGGAGGCTCCGCATCAAGGTGAGGTTGAGGCGGCGTTGCGAAGTCCTCGTTGAGGCCGGCGGTGAGCGTCCGAGGAGGAGGTCGTCGCCCACCTTGGCTCCAATGTCACAGAGCTCGTCCGCCAACGCCTTCAGCGGCGGTGAGTCATCAATGGGAACATCCTGGTGACATCCAAAAATTCCTGCTGCAAAAAACGCGCGCTGAAGCTTGTTGTCGGTGAAGAGGCCGCTCAGCTTGACCCATTGAAGCGCGCGAAATCGCCGCCGCGCCACGACCGTGTGGAACAAGTCCTTGGAGATGGTGGTGAAGAACTCGTGGCGTCGATCGCGGTCCACTCGGCGTCATCCACCATGGCGCGGGAGTCCACGGTGCCATCCACGTGGTCCACGAGATTGTTCTCGCGGAAGAGCAGCGTGAAGTACATCTTCCACGCGAAGTACGTGGAGTTGGAGGCGTCGAGGATGACGGGGACGCGTGCGTGGACGTTAATGTCACGGATTTTGGCAGGGTCGACGGCGAAGGGGTTGAAGTAGGTGGAGGCGTTGAACGACATGGCGGCGGGGTGGTGGATAGGCGGCGGCGCGCGCGGAGGAGAGGCGGCGGCGCTGACCGGTGAGGCGGCGCGGCGTGGGAGGCGGCGCGGAGGAGGGAGGGCACGCGAGAAGAGGCGGAGGCGGCGGCTTGGGGCGGCGGCGGCGGCGGAGATCATGGCGGCGACGCCGCCCGAGGCGGCGGCTACGGTTAGCGGAAGCGGGAAGATCGACTTGCGATAGATACCATGTAGAGAATAATTTGGTGCATCGATGATTGATTGATCGTGCACTAGGCACATATATATAGGTACAAGGGGTGCGACCGATATCTTGTCTCCTAAGATACACGTATATACAAAGGGAGACAGATACTACAGGTACTGCATACAGGACCCAGACCTACGTACAAGTACACATGTTCAACAGTGCCATCGGCATGTACACCGGCGTAGTTGGTGTCTTGACTGCAGGCGGGAGATCATGGTCGTGGTCATGGTCATAATCGTGATCATGGTCGTGGTCATGCTCATGGTCGGGCTTGGGAGGGACAATCATGGGCTTGTGGAAGACGACCAGGTGGTGCTTGTGCAGAGGATGGCACAGGAACGCGGATGCGCACTCAGCTGAAGGTTGGTGCACCTCGCCGGCGAGCGCGACGAAGGTCGTCTGGCCGTCGCGGCCGGGCCGTGCCGCGACGATCTTGGAGGGCTCCTGCCCGGGGCATGGCGCGCCAGACGCGCCGTGGAGCTGCGCGAAGCAGTCCTGCTTCAGCTCGCCGACGTCCCCGACGAAGCCGACGTCCAGGGAGACGCTGAAGGCGCCGGACTTGTCCACATGCCCCACGGACTTGCTCTCGTACTCGCCCTTGCCATTCTTACACTTACACTTGACAACAACTTGGAGACCTGACACAAGTCGATAACAAATTGAAAAAGGGCCAATTAGGCTCTGCTTTTCTTTGACGTCATTGGCAAATTCAGTGTGTCTAAAAGTACTTTTAGAGGGACTGTGGTATCCCTATTCTATCAGGGTTCAAGTTTCGGTGGTCGCAGCATTTATTCCTGGATAATTCCAGGAGTTTCGACGATGCGTATTTAGTGGAAGGTTATGTTTCCGTTGGCGACGAGGTGCCTATGATGACTTTGTAAATTTTAAGATGATATGCCGGCTCAATCTTTCGGAGATGCTTATAAGGGTAGAGTGTGCGTGTATGAGTTCATGGAATGAATGTATGCGCGTATATATGAGCGCTTGCGTATGTACTGTGTTAAAAAAAATTAGGTACCTTTGAAAGCTGCCTCGGCGTTCATGTTCTTCCTTGTGCAGTCCGAGCACCTGGCCAGGCCGACCACGACCGGCGCCGCCTCGCCGTGCACAGCGTTCGCGAGGCCGATCGCCAGCGCTACGGCGCAAACTCCGAACAGAAACCGCCGTGGTAGGAGCGCCATTGTGGAGCTCAATCTACCACTTGTTCGGAGATGCCAAGGAAGGGAAGCTGTGGATGGATGGATGTGGCCAAGGATGGCATCGTTTATATAGGCGTCAAACACCGACGCGGTTCAATCAACCGGATCGGCCCGTAAGTGAAAAGGTGAAGAACAGCTAAATTCGGCGCCGGCTTTGCAGATTAGCCATTAACGTCGCGTAATGTGATCTCCTTTCCTTCAAATATACTCTTCCAGTTCCAACTTTCCTCGTACTGGCCGTTAAATGCTCAAGCGAAGTTTAGTACATAGCACATGGATTGCCCTTTTGCAGGATCAAGTTGTCGACCAGATCAAGGGAGGGTAAATGAAAGATTTTAACAACTTCTCCAAAAAAACACATTTTCGGAAGAAGAAGAAAGTAAACAAAACAAAGCGCAAATACTGAAAAGATGAATAGCTAAACTTAAGCGGTCATTAACTTGTAAGCATGTGAGGCAAAACTAGTAAGCTAAAGACAGAAGTACGCATAGGGCTCATCTGACTCCCACCTAAGGATGGCAATTTTACTCGCGGGTACCGTACTCGCATAGGCACGGTATGGAAAGACTTTTATACCCCTGGGTAGTACCCATACCCTACCCGTTAAGTCATGAATAGGGTACGGGTATAGCCTTGTACCTACGGGTATACCCATACCCTGCCCATTTGTGAACTTGTCGTCAATTAGTCATGTGACTCATCTACTCCTATTGACTTATGACTATGTTGTGATTTCTATATTTTAAGAGTGGTCATGTACTCATATGCCTTGTTATTGAGCTGAGATAATTGATTTTTTTGTCAGATGTGTTATCATTGAGTGTATAATTGTGATCAACTTGTGTACTATTTGTTCTACCCGTCGGGTACCCAATGGGTACGGGTACCTGTACCCATGGGTAAGGGTATGGGTAGAATTTTGTACCCACTAACTATACGGGTATGGGTATGGTATTGCTCTACCCTGCCCATACCCTACCCATTGCCATCCTTACTCCCACCGGCGCCGCCGCCGGTCCACCTCGTCTCCGGTGGCCCTAGGGCCATGAGGACGTGGTAGACCCCGGCCCTTGCCGGTGGGAGGGACCATGCTCCCTTTTTAGGTGTTTTTATGATTTCGTTTAGGGTCTGTGTCCTACTCACTAAAAGAAGGCGGTGACGCATCTCTGAAGATGGAATAAGCTTCCCCCGTCTGATCCCGTTCTGGTGATACGTCTAGCATCGTCGGAGGACGTGTGGAGGTGTGTCTCCGATAGATCTTGCAGGATTCAGTCTGTACTGGTCTTTGTTGGATCTGTTTGTATCCAGTCTTCGTTCGTGCGTCTACAGGTTGGTTCTTTCGATTTATACTTCTCTTCATCGGCAGCGGTTGCTGTTCTGGTGCGCTGGTCCTGTAGGGCCTTAGCACGATGACTTTCCAACTGTCTACTACAACAAGTTTGGCCCGGCTCCGGTGAGGGAGGGACGATGACGGTGGCGCATCTTCAACGCGCCCCAGTGCTTGTATTCGTCGCTACTCGCTAGGTGGTCGGACATGGATATATTTTTTGTTATTTCTGTGTTCTTTGTACTATCACGACATGATGAATAGATCTAGAGTTTTCTAAAAAAAGGCAGGAGTACGTTAGATAGAGAAATAACCAAGTAGCATTACAAAAAAAGTGAAAGTGCATCTAATCCTCAAGGTGGATTTTGATAATTCATGTCTACATATCTCAAAGAACTAAGCATGAAGTTAAGCCGCGGAAAAACATACAATACTGAATAATGTTTCTACAACGATTAGAAAGAAAGGGGAGGGGAAGTTCTTCGAAATAGATGCGATTATAGAATGTAAAGGCAATGCGAGGAAATATAACTCGACAAAGACAAAGAGATCTGTTACCCCAGTTCGAACTATTGGCACATTTCTATGTCTGGTTGGAGAGGATGAGCCATAGCTCTAGGAACACTTAGTCCTCGTCTTGTTCTCCATGAGTTAAGTTCCTCGAAACTTGCCCAGTCACTCGAGGTAGATCTTGAATTGATCTTCAAACCTTCACATACTTGTTCTTCGGCGAATCCACAATCTAGAAGCTCTTGAACAGAGGCTAACCGTCTAGAGGATGCACATCCTCAAAAGTAACAAGCACAAGTTAGGCTTTGATCAAATTATTCGGTGATGCTCAATCACTTTTCATAATTAGGCTTAGATTATTATGAGGAATGAGTTGCTCATACAACACTTGTAAATTTCTCATGGATCAACCAACCACTTATGATTGAGTTAGGGTGCTAATTATAGCTATGGGTGGCAACCCAGGGCTTGATATGACCGTTGGAGCTACACGCACAACGACAACACGACACACGACTAACAGTTGAATTTCAAATCAGGGACGTGTGGACTTCAATATAACTTAGCATTTAGACATCCAACGCATCGCCAAAGACGTTTAACTCTGATCTGTTGATAGTAGTGACACTAAATAACTCGCCTAAAAGGATATTTAAAAGTATTCTCTCTCATAAGAAATAGATTGGATTGAGTACACATTAAAGATTTCAATCTAACTTTCACTTGAACCCCTCTTAATAGTACGTTTTATCACATGACTCAAATAGAAGCAATAGAGAACTAGTAAACAAAAGTCTACACAGAAGCTTCTAATACTCCACAGGACATTTCGAGTTCTTCAATTGTTCTGCAATTTTTATGGGGCATAAGTCTTGGGTTAAACCAAATCCCTGTGGACTTTAACTTGTGTATACTGATGACCCACAAGTATAACGGATCAACTGTAGCTCTTTTCGATAAATAAGAGTATCGAACCCAACGAGGAGCAGAAGGAAATGACAAGTAGTTTTCAGTAAAGTAATGTCTGTAAGTGCTGAAATTGTAAGTAGTGGAGTAGTTTGATAGTAAGATAATTTGTAACGAGCAAGTAACGATAGTAGTAACAAATATGCAGCAAGGTAGCCAATTCTTTTGAGGCAAAGGACTGTAACACCCCCAGTGTCATGCTACAGTAATCCCCTATTAAAGGTGCCATGTCATCACATTACCGTTGCTAATCTTCACTTGATCCAAATCGCAATCCAAATTCAAATTTTAAATTAAAGTAAAAAAAGTTTTCAAACGTAAAATCTAAAATGTTCAAAGTGCACAAAATTATCTCTGGTTATTTTTCATGTTGGAACCAACCTCTTTCGGATTCCCAGATGCCCCTAGAAATATTTGAAGTGGTCTAACAATAATTAAATTGGCCTTTTCAGAAATAAATAAATTATTAGACCTTCCCATATGGCCTAAAACATTTTTGTGGAGCTCTGTTGTATTGCAATATATTTATGCGGAAATTTTAATTTTTAAAAAACTAGTTAATTGCCCGTGCGTTGCAACGGGGCATACATATTTTAATATTCAACATTAATTATATATAGCATATATCTTTAGGATTCTTATGCACATCAGGCGCTGATGAGTTTTTTACTATTAAATAGTTAATTGCCCATGCATTGAAACGGGCAATAGTATATAACACATATCTTTAGGATTCTCACACACATCAGGTGGCATTGATGATTTCTTTTTTTACCATTAAACGACCTTCTTCCAACCCCTATATCTACCTCTCGGCCTCCCCAATCCAAACTCGCCACCTCTATCCATGGTCCATCTAGCTCGCAACCCCCCTTGATGCATCATGTAAGCATGCACGTGCAACACGTGTAACCAATTAATTATATGTTGTCACCTATCGTGTACTCACAGTACTATTGCCACCCCTCGCCACCTCACCCTTCTTAGACCGTTGTCACGGGAGATCATGGTGTCAGTACACATGCAACAATCGCTACCTTGCCTAATGCATATGTGATCAAACATGTATATAAACAAAGATGGAGTAGATAAGTGTCTTCGAAAATAGTCCGAGCATGCTTATCAAAGAGATGAATTACAGGCGGTTTCCATTTTCAAGGTAGGCAAGTTTCAGAAACAATCCAAAATTACCTATCAAGGATATAAATGTGTTATTAGTGTTGACCTGGAAATATTCTCAACTTGCCATGTACGTGTCTATCCATGGCAATAATCCAAACTTGCAATGTACATATGTATTGCTGTGTATTGCAAGGCTATTTATCGTGGGAATTAGTCAAGTGAGAATGTAAGTAACTTCAAATATAGTATTTGTATACAGTATAAGAGCAAGTCCCCGCCCCCCGTCCCCTCCCACCCAAAAAAATATCGTGGGAAAATAAGAACATGAAAGACCACATCATTTTCGTTAGTGACAACGGTATAAAAGTAAAGTTAAAATTTCTCGCTCTCAAAATAGAGTTGCTCATTGTTTAGCGACTTTTGATCAGAATGGGGATAACACAACGTGCTGGTTAAATCAATCCCCATCATGTATCAGTGAGCTAGTCCCTGGAGATTGTAACTCTATTACTGTGGAATGAATACGCTATGATTCCCGCAAAAAAAAATCAATCACACTGACCGTACAATAGCAACCTCTTTTATCATGCTCTCAAACAAAAACAAGATTTACTGAACAATAAAGGTCCCTATTACGTAATACAAATATTTTTAGCCCAGGGGTAAAAGGTCACATGAGTTCTATTTTTTTGCAAGAGGTTTGCATGTCACAACTATCACTTGTGTACTCTTTCCCACGTCAAATGAAAATATCCAGCTCTGCCATTACTATTCTCAGTGAGCATAAAATAGTGGTACATCAATCCGAAAATACATAGGAGCACTTGGATGCCACACCCTCTATTGGTTTAGTAATTCAAAGAAGTCCAAAATCCCAGAACTTATGAAATCAAACATGAGCAAGTATTGCACTCATATAAAAAGATTAAACAGGGAATGGTTTTCATTGTATCCGGCGATTTGCCAACAAATGCTAAATAGAAGTACTATTCATGCTATATTGTGGTCAAAAGTTTGTTTTATTTTTGCCTAGAAGTCAGAATCATTCCTTGGCCAAACTTTTTATACAAGTACATTACCTGATCATATTTGACTGTAGAAAAGTTCCTGGATTGACCTTTAATTACTAAATTACTATGTCAATCACTCAATACATGACCGATTATACTACAGACAAGAAAATGAACCAAGTAAAGTCAACTCTCTTCCGATTTTTTTGTATAAGAACTACATAACTCATCACATTCACATTTTTGGCAATCTGTTCTTCGTAAGTCAATCATGTCTCTGTGATTAGCAGATAACTTGCATTTTCAAAGTAGACATTTTTCATGAATAAGAATCCAAAACACTGATTAAAAACAAGACATAATTTTAAGATGGAATAGCAAGAAAGCATGTTGTTTTAACTTCAATTTTGGTTGCTCCAACGCACTTACGAAAGAATTGGCTACCGTTCCCCATGAATGAGACTAACAAGTATACACCTAAAGAAACCATCTCACATATTGATTTAGTTACAGGTGCAAGAAATCATGCTTGCACCTTAATTAAATGCAAAAGTGATATTGAATTCTGAACTATCAATCAGGGGGAGGTCCCTGCCACATGGGAAAGGGCCATGGTCGAGCAGAAGTCCAGCCTTGTAGATCTTAGATCTGGCAGTACTCCGAGCAAGCGAGCAAGCTACAACCACAACAACAATCAAGAAGTGGATAGATTAGATTGCAGGTTATGCTACAGCAAGTGAAACACGTGCTCCACAGACGCTCCATAGTAGGCAAAAACAAAAAGGAAGCATGAAGTAGTTTCCGGACACGACCTTAACTTGTTGGGGAGGATACAAGCGGCGCTTGTCGGGGAGGATGCCCAGCCAGCCGCTCATGGAAGGCCGCAACGGTGTCCTCCTCCTAAGCGTAGATGTCCTCCATGGAGATCGCCGTTGGGAAGCAGAGGCGAGGTAACGTGAGCGGCGCATGGATGGCCAGGAAAACCCAGGACCCTATTTTCCGGTCGCCCTCCGAGCTGCAGTCGCGCGGCATGGATCACTACAGATTAGCGCTGCGTTGGAGCTGGGCGGCCGCGTACTCTCGTCCATCGCTGAGATTGATTGACAAAAATTCTTTCCTATTTTGTCCACGATCCAATCCCCACCACCCGGGATTGATTGAATATCAATTTTGTCCGCCGCCGAGATTGATTGACATAAATTATTTTCAACTTTTTCACAGAAGTAAAGGAGATTGGTTACTGTCCAAAACTACTCTTGTGTTACCAAAGATGATATTGATTACAATACGTGAATTGATTTTGTTTGTATTACCAAAAATGGATTTGTTACCATATGTGAAACATAAAGTTGGTCTGTCCCGATCGGATGAGGATAAAACCGGTAAATAGAGAACCAGTAAAAAAAATCGATGGAGGAAGACAAGAAAATCGGTGGAGAGGGGGGAGGGGGGGTCGTAGGAAAAGGATGGACGAAAGGTGGGCGACGTAAGAGGGGAGAGGGAACACTACGTTTTTTTAAAGTAGTAGAGATTAATCTGTTAGCAGAAAGAATTAGAAACGAGAGGAAATAAGAGAAAACAAAAAAAGGGGGCCTAAACTACTGGACCCTTGGCCCGTTAAGCTAAAACCGGCCCAGCCACCCACACTCGTCCTCTCCCTCTCGCTACAGGAGACGGGGGGAGGCGTGGCAGCCATCCGCCGGCGATGGCCGTGCGTGGCGACCATCCACCCCGTGCCCCCGCCTACAAGACCCCCGAAACCCTAGCCCCTGATATTTTCCCATCTCCCTCTCGCGCTTCTCCTCTGGACCTCGTGCCCGAGCTGCCGTCGACGCGCCACTGCCGTTCCCATGGCCGGAGCCGTCCCCGACCCGCGAGGATATGCTCTAGAGCTTCGTCGGCCTCGTCTGCATCTCCTACAACCTCCGGTTCGAGCTGAAGCCCTCCACAACCTCGCCATCTGGTCGTCTTCCCCGCCACGGCCACGGCGCCATCGCCGTCGATCTCCACCACCGGCGCCTCCCCGCGGTTCCGAGCACGTCCACGACCTCCCTCACAGTGAGCCGCGTCCACCCCCCTCCTTGCCCCCTCGATTTGTTACCGTAGCCGTCGTCCCCGAGCTCGGCCGTCATCGTCCATGGCCATGCTCAAGTTCCCGCGTACGTGCGCGCCCCAGCGCCGCGCGCGCCCCAGCGCCGCGCGCGCCTTAGCCGTCCACCGCCACGCTCCTGTTGCTGCGCTGCTGCCCCTTCCGCTTGCCGCAGCCGCTGCTCCCGCTAGTCTTTGCCGCCACTGCTGTCGTGCGCTCGTCGTCTCCGTGGTCGGTGCTCTGCTCCCGCGCGCCGTGCCTCGGTCCTGGCCGCGCCCTGCCACGCGAACGCAGCCGTGTGCGGAAACCCCTGCTCCTGGCCGCCCTATTGGCGCCTCCCTCCCGCGTACGTGCCGCTGCTGATGATCTACTGCCGCTGGGTACCTGCTGTTGTTACTCTGCTGCGTTGCTCTGCCCGCTGCCCACTGCTACTTACTGCTGCTGCTCTATACTGCTCCATGCTGCTTGCTGCTGCCCTTTGTGGCTGCCACTGTTGCCGCTGCCGCTGCGTATTGCTGCTCCCGTACTGCCGCTGCGTAGTGCCGTTGCCTGCTGCAGCATGTTCTTGCGGCTGGCCATGGTCAAGGCCATGGCCGTGGTTGATGTGCGCTAGGTGTGTGTGCGTGAGTGTGTGTGCGGGGTTTAGTTAGAATAGGATAAGTTTAGAACTAACCCTAGTGCTAGTTTAGTTTAATAAAACAATGGCACGTGGTCTCATTTTAATCTAGACACTAGTTAATTTATGTGGCAATGACATGTGGGCCACACTGTCCTATTGACTAGTCAAAAGTTGATTAGGTTGGCTGGGTTGATTGCACTTCTTTTCCTAATCTCTTCCTAATATCTCTCCCTAATAATAAAGCACGGATTGAGTCTCCGGCTTCACGGTCTCCCTAATCTCTCCGTACTAATAAACCAGCGGCTGCTTCTGGTCGTACGTCGATGTCATTTTTGCAGAAAAGTCCCTCTACTTTTAAGAATTCAACCCGCCATCCTTACTTAAGTGAGAAAAACGTTTCGTTCAGAAATTTATAAATAAAACCCTGTGGTTTTAGGGATTCAACCCGCGGTCCTCGGTGAGTGAATAAAAAACGGTTTCTGGGCTGGTGCGGCGGCGCTCCTGATCCCGATCGGGAGCAGGACGACGGCGGCAGAGATCCGGGAGGCGGGGAACGGCGGGAAGTGGCGGAGGTCGGGATCCATACCGGCGGTTCGTAGTGGAGGCCGGCCGCGGCGGCGCTCCCGGTCCCCGATCCGATCGGTAGCAGGACGACAGCGGCAGAGTTCCGGGAGGCGGGAAGTGGCGGAGGTCGGGATCCATCCCGACGGTTCGTAGTGGAGGCCGGCGGCGGCGGTGCTCCATGGCTGTGGCGACTCGGTCTTCTGGGAAGAAGATACAAGGGAGGGAGACGAGGTGAGATGGAGAGAAGAGAAAGGAGAATAGGGACTGCGCGGCTACCTGCTGCTGGTCCGACGGCGGCTCCGATCATCGGATCAGGTTTGTGTCAGGATTCCTCTCCTCCCCGCAAAAAAGTATGCCATGTCGTTGCTAATTGCTAGAGATGCCCTTCACAAGTTCAGCCCGTGGCCAACAGCAACCTCCAGGTCGCGTAAGAATTCAGTGGCATGGGCATGCTCTCGCCTGATTAATTTTGTATAGAAGATTTGTCATGAGTGCTTGAGTACATGTTCAATATACATAACAACTTCTCTGGTGACTTACTCAACTAATGGTTAGATACAATTTTAGCAGCAGTGAATAGACGCATGATACGTTTGTTATCTGCTTCTGAATGTTCATAATGTGTAAAATGATTCAATTTTGTATGATTTTGCTTCAGAAGTTGAATCTGCAAAATCTTGAGAACATTGACTATATGCTCCAACACTGCAGGCCAACTCTTGATGATTTCCAATGTGTTGCTGGCCTCCAAATTTTTCCGTCGTGCAGCCGCTCCTGTCTCCCTGTGTCGTCCGCAAGATGGTCCGGCTGGGCGCTGTCCTGACGGCCGGCGTGTGCTATCTACGGAACACAGCTCCTCCACCCAGGCCCTCCTCCATAACGCCGCGAGGACACTACTTCGTCCGAACCGATTATCACAACCACGCACAGGTACACACACATGCGCTCCCATGCCACCCCTGCACTGATTTAAGGCGAAATCCAATTGGGACGTATTGATAGGCACCAATGTATTCTTGGTTGAGTTCCCATGTCTTGAATTACGTTGATCCTTTTGGTAAGATCAAACTGAACAAACTAAACATCACTTGCCCAAACAAGCTGAACGTCATGCTACATTATCGTAAATCATTTACCAGGACTTTGTGTTCTTTGTACAAAACAGCCAAGACCTCGATCACTTATTCGTAGACCACAAGCGAAGACATCTTTCGTTGAATCCACATATATGTTCAGTTTTTTAATTGATTTTGAAATTTCAGGAGCTCTATGGCACATGTAGCAGGTCTAGGGCATGATGGCCGGACACGATGAGGAGGACATACTGGATCCCCATGGACGCCAAGGATTCGAGGACATTGGCAGATGTAGAGGAGGCAATGAGGACGGAGATGATTGCGGCACACAATTTAAATAAACCAGAATATACTGAAAATTATATTTGGTGTATAGAATTCAGTTTTAGTCTTTGAGTACATTATCATGATTCACTAACTCCAGTAGTGAGTAAAAATATATAAAACTACGTGACTTGTAAATTTTTGTGTCCGTCGTGCGTCCCAACGATTCCACCGGCATCGGCCCTCCCCTACCCTGGTGTGGACTGCAGTATTAGCGATCTCCTTGGAGTCCTGAAGCAGCTCAAGGGCATCGTCCTTGGTGTGCCTCCTCAAGACTTGATGCTTTCTACAGGAAAAAAAGGTTCTTTTCTTTGAGATGAGGAAAATTACTTCCCTTTCACAGGAAAAGATGGTTCTGTTAGATAAATGTCTTCCCAAGTTAAAGGCACATGGTCCGAAGTACTAATATTCTCTGAGGTACTGATTCTCTCTGTTACTCATGCACCTAGCTTGGTTGCTTCAGAAAGCATCATGACTATGATAAAAATATGATAGCAATCATGAGTTACAGAAATTCTTCTTGTGAGGTGATTTTGTGCCCATGCTCACATTCTATCTTGAGTTTTGTGACCCATATTATACGATATCTTCTTTGCGTATTCATGATTGTGTGGAGCTTGCAGGACTAATTCATGCTGGCTTCTTAGCTTTTCATTTTTTATATTTGCCACAATCCTGCTTTGCTATGTTATGGTTGATCTTCTTGCCCATCTCATGCTTCCAGCTCTCCCTTCTCATTATATAGTGAAAATGTAATCTTAAATCATGACCAGAAAAAAATGTGCAGGTTCTACATGTTTACTTGCATGCTATTTTTTTTACAGGGGCACCATAACATGTGAACATTTTGAAGAGCTTTGTGAAAATTTGTGGGAGCAGCTCCGACTCCAATTAAAGAAGTTCCACGCAGTGGGCATGAAGATTGGTCACATCTATATGTATAGTTGTGCTGCAGGTGATTATACTCTTCATTGAAGACTTATACTTTGAGGGGCTGTAATAGTAATGCAGGAATGTTGCATTGTTCCTATCTACCATCGACCATCATTACTTACTTTTTTATGTTCTTCTTGCTATTGGCTGGTAGCTTTTAGTAGCAATTTGGATAATTTTGTGCATAATATTCTGTCTGGTTTTGGGGCAAGAAAGGTCCGGCATTCTGTTGTGGTGGAGCATGGCCTCTGGAACAATGCACACTATACAGTAGCCTGAGCAAGTTATGGGTGGTGCCTTCATATGGTTGTTAAATTGTTGCTCTTTTTCTACATGGATTAATGCGAAGCACCTCAAATTTCTATTTTGAGGAATATATGTCTCTTTTTGTTCGATTTGAGTTCTTTCTCTTCCAGTTCATAACATTTAGGACGTGATTTTGGAGAAACTTCGAGAGTAGGAATAAGTTATCGTCGTTTTCAACTTTGTAATTAAAATGATTTAGAGTAGGAACCAGAGCTGAGATTGTTACTTTTTATGTAATAAAATGGGTTCTATAAGAAATGATTTTTTTCACAAAGGTGGGGATTCAACTCTGTAGCTAGAAAATTGCTAGAGCGTACTTGAATTGTTGAAAGCGTGGATCATGTCCTATAGTAGCTATCTTTGATTTACAACCAGAGTTCACTTATAATTATAGGATGAAACTTTATATTATTTTGCCATCTTATTTCGTTTGTAAAAGTAGCTGCAACAAGTAGCAGTTTGAATTGATGCAAGCAAGTAAGCAACGGTTTGATTGGAAAATTTGTGTGTTGGCATAGGCTGAAGCAAGCACCTCTTCGTTCTGAATCAGTAGTTGGTGCAGCTAGCTGTAGCAAGCCCCAACTTAACTTAATGCTAGCAATTACTTGAGGCCTTGATCTGCTCTTGGCAATTGGGTAAACAAGCGCTTCTTTGATCTGTATGCCTGAATCTTTAGTTTGTGCAGCTAGCTGCTAGCAAGTAATTAAAGCCTTGATCTGCTCTTGCCGACAAAATAATCTTGGAAGAAACATCCAGATCACTCCACTATGGGCCCATCCAGTAGCTTATGCATCCTATAGTTAGCTTTTCAAGATTATCTGTCACTCCACTATTTACTGTATTGTTATAACTGCTCCATGTTCCATTGAACTCCATGCTGATTGCATCTTTGCAAAATCTGGAATATTGTATGAACAAGGTAATTGTTGGAGTTTTAACTTCAATTTTTGTTGTTGTTACACAAAATGTTGCCTCCACCGACTTTTTGCCGAAAGACCATTAGCCATCGCCTAGACCTACTTTGCTGCAGGTTCTTTTTTTCTTTGTGCAAATTATGATTGAGCTATGTTTGTTTTACAGTGATTTACAGCCAGGGTTTACATATGATTAAACTAGCAATTAAAATTGATTTGAGAAAGTATTTAGCGCAATTGGTCTCTTGGCATAGGCTCAAGTATAAAACTTATATGTAAAATCTCCATATATTTGTGCAAATCTATTTTGTAAGCTACTCTGAAAACTTTATTCTGTTTTCAAGATTGATGTACTTGGTGCTAACTTCCATTTTCTCTCAACTCTATTGGATGGCAGCTCATGATGGTAGTTTCAGATATGAAGCTAAGGAAAGCGTGCCTCATAATTCATTAGATGTAACCCAGTAGGGCCAATTAGATATTGTTGGTTGTAAATTACATGAGTTTTTAGCTTTCATAAAATCTAGATATGTACTCTTTAACAATAAGCTGTGGAGGAGAGTGGTTTTAAATGTGCTGGTTGAAATTACCAACGTTGGTTCATTTTGGTTTTACTGTCCACATGGCATAGTAAGTTTATATATTTGATACAAGAATGATTATAGATCCACCTATGTTGGTGCTAGATCTATCGCTCATGTGAATTGTATAAAATAATATGTCAATTCTGCACTTAGAACACTTCATCTCACCTGTTTAGTTGAAGTGTTGCACTGCTCATCTCGCCTCTCTAACTGAAGTGATGCACTGCTGCTCTATGTTGGTGTGTGGTAGTAGCGAGTATACTTGATCTACCTTCGGCTAGACAAAAATATGACGATCTATTTTTGATCCAGATCTTGACTATCCAATGACAGGACAATTACGCCAACAGCCTGCTGCTTTTACTCATGCGTAATTTCATATTTAAAAAATCAGTGCATCTGCAAATCAAATATAAGAACACAAAAATATCGCGCAATTTCCCAATCAGATAATGTACGTCTCCATAAAAATGATTCTATTTTTCAAAAAAATATCCAAAAAATATTCTCCAAATTTACAGAAAAATGCCTTTTAAAAATAAATAGAAAAAAAATCATGTTCATCTAGGATGTATTCCATGCACCACAACTTTTTCATTAGATAAAAGTGCCGAGTTGAAGTAGGTCCAGACAAACTATTATGATGTCTTATTCACGTCCAGATTACATGGCCCAAAATGCAATAGTCAGCGTAACTTTATTTCTGATGTTTGCCAAAATTGGGTATAAGAAGTGTTGTGTAAAGGTATGCAATTGCACATTTTATTTTTTCCGCTCGTTGCAACGCACGGGCATTTGTACTATCTCTCCCTAATAATAAAGCACGTATTGACTCCGTGGGTTCACCGTCACAATACGCTTATTGTCGTGATTTTACGCTTTCAGTTTGAATTTAGAACATATTCAAGGTGGTACTAAATTTTCGTTCGTTCACCTCGCTCCCATAATTTTCGGCCGGTTCTGTACGTAATGATTCGCGAGCACACCTGGGCCTCAACCCGCTGTTATATGGGCTGGCTGCCGTGGCAGCTCAGGAAATACATGCGACCCGAGAGACAAAAAAAATACGCTGCCATAAAGGATCGAACTCCCGACCAACATCAAATTTCAAAGCTTATGGTCAGCCAAGCCACCTAATGATTGTGTGTACTCCCTCCTTTCCGGTTTATAGGGCTTATCTCAAAATATTAGTTTTTCCATTTTATAAGGCTCAATTTTGTTGTTTCCCATCACATGTTCAGAATACAAGGTAAATTAAATCATTGCATGCAAGTATTAAGAGAAAATTGACCAATGCATGTAATTTATGCATGCATGCATTGCAACTAATGCATTGGTAAACATATTTTTTTGAGAAAAACAAGAGCATTAATTGGGTGTTTTTGCAAACTACAAAAAGTATTCCACCACTCACCATCTACCTTGGTTGGTGAGATTTTTGAATTGAGCCTTATAAACCGGAAAGGAGGGAGTATAAGATAGGATTCATCCATCTATTAATTAGTCCCACCTCGCTTTCTTGCAACTAACCCCACCAATTTATATTCATCTATGAGTTGAAATTAGTAAGCCTCCTCAAGAATCAAAGCATAGGTCCCGATTGCACTCAAATATGAGAAGAAGGAAAAATCTTGCGGCCCAAAGGAAGGAAAAGAGCCATTAAGGGAAATAAAAATTCTCGTGTCTGCCTAAGGAAGGAAAAGATGTGCCTAGGAAAGAATATGAGAAGAGAGAAAAATCTAGCGGCCCGAAGAAAGGAAAGGAGCAATTAAGGAAAATAAAAAATCTGAAAGGAAAGCAATTAACAGAAATAATAATCTGGCGTGTGCCTAAGAAAGGAATGAAATTAAGAGGAATAATATCAGGCCTGCCTAAGGAAGGAAAGGAACTAAGAAACAGAATAAAACTCTTATGCCGGGAAGGAAAGAAATTAAGCCAAAGATTCTTGCTAGGATGGAAAGGAGTATACGATTAGAATTAATATTTTTCATACGTTATGTGTTATTTAAAATGTTTTGCCTTTTGAAAAATGTTGTGTAATTTTTAGAAATCGTTCATGCATTTTTATTTATTTTGTGAAGTTTTAAGAAAAGTTTTCACGTGTTAAACTAATATTCATATAATTTGGAAATTATTCATCCTTTTCTAAAAGAAAAAGTTCATGTAATTCTAAAAAGTGTTCACAGGCTTAAAAAAATTCATAATTAAAAAAATACCCATTCTCTTTTAAGAAGTTCATGTGATTTTAAAAGTGTTAATACATTCTAAAAATAATATTGTTGCATTTTGAAAAACTAATATACAATTTAAAGGAATAGTGTGTGGACTAGGTGTAGGTTGTAGCGGGCGGACGTCAAATCCAACTCGCTGAGATTAGTCTTAAAACAATTAGAAATTCACTTGTGATGGTGTGGTTCAGTCGCAAGTGTAAGTAGGTTTTACTCGAGAAAAAAGTGTGAGTGGGTTTAGGGTTTAGGCAGTGGCCGAGATCGTTAGCTTGGGATTGGCCACGTTCGGACGCAATGCAATTAAATGGACACCACGATCATGGTTGATGAAGGCGCGAATGAGAATAAGCAATAACATGGATGAGGCGCTATGTTAAAATATAACATGGATCTATGAAAGGGTTTTGAGTTGTGCTTATTATGCTAGAAGCGTGCGTTTTATTCTCCCGTTGCAACGCACGGGCATGTTTGCTAGTAATAATAAAGCACGGATTGACTCCGTGGGTTCACCGTCACAATACGCTTTCTTTCTGTAAATTTACGCTTTCAGTTTGAATTTAAGACATATACACGAGGTGGTACTAATGTTGCCATCGGTATAGATTCGATAAATTACGTTTTTCTACCATCATGGGCTTTGCCCCACATGGGCCGAGATTGTGAGCAACGACAGTGCAGCGCAAAAATTAGTTGATTTTCATGGGAATCGAACTCACGACCTGCTGTTTTCATCTCAACGTGCAAAACCTACTGGGCTAAAGCCATGCATGTGTTAGGTTTTGAATTTCTTTTTTGTTTTCCTCTCGTCATGGGCTTTGCCGCACATGGGCCTAGATTGTGAGCAACGACTTTGCCCTTGCATATGGGCCGAGATTGTAGAGGAGCGCAGCGTAAAAATTAGTCAATTTTCATGGGGAGCGAACTCATGATCTGCTGTTTCATCTCAACGTGCACAACCGACTGGGCTAAAGCCGTGCACGTATTAGGTTATGAATTTATTGAAAAATAAGCATAGCTGCCCCAAGAATCTAAGAAATAAATGATTATCGGCAATTAGAAAGACAAGAAAGGAAGGAATAACGCCAAGAAAAAAAAGGCAAATGAAGAAGTTGACTCCACAGGAAGGCAATGATTTAATTAGTGCAGCTTGGTTGCTTTCCTACTTAAAAGCGGAGATGCAGATCTAAAAAAAAGTAACATGCACGCGGGGATAATTATTGTCGCTGATTGCCTTCCTACTTAAAAAGCAGGCATATATATGCATGTCATAAAATTAATTAGTAGGAAATCCAACATTAAATTATTTTATTTTATACTTGAACTTTCTGTTATTAATCTGATTTTTAGATAAAATCAACATTTTTAGTTGTACAATTTTGAACAAAAGTTTCTAAGTTCCATAATTTTCTTCCTCGGTTCCTGATTTTAGCTAATTTTCTTTTTTTCCTTTTAGTGAAACTCTGGCAGACACGACGACAATTACATTATGTTTACACTATCACAAGAACAATCATTAGAGAGGAAAGTAACCTTTTTTGGCGGCGTGAGAAACCATATTTGTGACTTTTTAAGATATGGAGTGAACTGGATTTTTTTTTCAATTTTTTTTACCTTCCTCTATCGATATAGATATATAATTTTTCACAGTTGCGCAGAAGAAAGGGGGATTTGTCAAAGTTGACTAGAAGAAGGTGCGCCTCGAGCAAGTTGGTGAAATGAACAAAATCGAACAATTCTCGCTAAATTTGAATCCACACCAAAAGTTACTCCCGTTGCAACGCACGGGCATCTGTGCTAGTAATAATAAAGCACGGATTGGGTCTCCGGGTTCACCGTCACAATACGCTTTCTTCCCGTGATTTTACGCTTTCAGTTTAAATTTGAAACATTTTCGATGTGGTACTAAATTTCTGTCTCGGTAATTCAATGAGGCGAATCTTGCGTCGGTTCGCCAACTGGCGCGCTTGTAATTGGGCCGGCAGGGTTCGAACTCAGGATCTCTACGTGGAGACTGCAGGTGCACTAACCACTAGGACACCAACTCACTTGTGTACAAATACATGTTACCTTCTTTTATTCTTTGCCCGGTTGCGGTTCTTATTCCTTATTCCTTTTTTTTGTTTTCTTCATTGCACGAACTTGGTTCAATAAAACTTACGTGTCGTGTCAAAGTCATGTACTACTACTAGAAAACCAATTACATAAGAAAACAAAGAAACTCACGATTAGGACTTCCAGTTGAACCTTCCTAACCCTCCCATATATACGATGCCCGGGATCACGTGCTCTCCTATACCTAGGCGAGACGCCGAGACCTCGCATCGAGGAAGAGCAGCGTTGAGTCCGAGGAAGCACGATGGGCGTCCTTGGTCTTCCTCCTGATCGAGATCGGCCACGGTGTTGCCCGAAGTCGTGTGCATGACTTCCTTGATCTCTCACGATGCGTATGTTTGTTACCTTGCTCACGTCCTCCTCGACTCGATCGGCTCCAGAGAGCTGGATCGTCTCTTGTGATAGATCGCAATGGCGGCAAAGGTCCGAAGAACGCCCGTTGGACTTCACTCTAGATCGAGCTCTACCAGTACCATTTCACCCCATGATATTTGTCCGACGACCGTCTCCTCCGCTCAGTGCCGCCCCCGCTGGACTCTCCCGCTCCCGCCTAGCGCGTCTGTCAACCGTGATCGGGCTCTTCTCTACCGGCACCGATCATCAGTAGGTCGCCGCCTCCCAACCTCATGCATCGATCATCCTCCACTCATTGCTCCCTTCATTGGCAGTTGCAGACGTATGTTCTCGCTGTTCGTCATGGTGCGGTGCTTAAGGTGTTCCGGGAGCCGCTGGCTGGCGTGGGAAGAAGCGTCTCGCCGGTTTACCACTCCATCGCCTATCAATGGCACCACCAAGGTATGTTGATCGAGGTCGAGGTTCACACAACATTGTGAATCAGAGATAGAGTCGTGTGCTTGGTGTAGTGGAGTGGCCTGTGACTCTGAACGTTGTTCCAGCTTTCCATTTTCTCATATACTTCCCAAGCAGGTAGAAGAGCGTTGATCCCAATTTTCATGTTCTAACCTTGCTATGAGCTGTAGACGAGCGTGAACTACATCCTGGTGAGGTGATGGCTTTTCATGCAGGATGCAGCAGCAGCAGCATGCAGGGATGGATGAAAGTAAGTAGCAGACTCGCACTTTGCACGTCTTATGATTCTCCCTAATTGGTGATGACAAATCTTTGACTGAATATTGCATCAGTAAGAGCATCTCCAGTGGATCATCTATATGGACGTGTATAGCAAATATACACGATGCCTGGTAAAAAATGGCTCCCAGCGACTCGTGTAAAAGGGCGTGTAAATATCCACGCCCATCCACGACGGCACGAGGCGTGCAAATATACACGAGCAAGCCACGCTCGTCACCGGCGAAAACGAGACGGCTGCCGTCCGCGCCCTTTGGAGGAAGAATCGGAGGAGCTCGCCCAGTCGCCGTCGCCAAGGTACAAATTCTTCCTCTTGGCCTTGCTCACGAGCGGGGGCGGGACGGCAGGGTTGGGGGGGCGCCTGACTGCTGCAGCTAGATCTGGCGGCGGGGGAGGTCGGCCACGTGGGGCGGCGCTAGCTCCGGCGGGCTAGCTGCTGGGCGGCGGCGCTGTGAGCGGGCGGGTGCAGGATGCACGGGCGGGCGGCGACGGCGGCGGAGAGGTAGGAGGTGACGGGTGGGAGGCCGGGCTGAGAGGCCCGGGGAGAGGACGGGCAGGGGAGAGGCAGGAAATTGCACTGCTTTCTCCATCAGATAGTCCAATTGGAGAGCATTTCTTGTAAATTGTTGCTTGTTGCTTGGCCATGTTAATTTGATGTCAGATTGTGGTCTAAAATAGCTATGCATTGGTTGCTTGCAGATGGAGAGTGAAGATGAAGATGACGAAGAACTCACGTCCTAATTTACACGTTCCACTGAAAAACTGGGAGGTGTATAATTTAGCAAGGTGTATATGGACGTGTATATGGAGATATACACGTCCAAATTTACACGTTCCACTAGAGATGCTCTAACGTATCCGTTCAGCAATCCTTCTGTTATTGCTGTTGCTCCGGCCTATGAAGATATCTATCCATGCATATCTTCTTGATGGACAAACATAATATCTTGGATGCCCATAAATATGTTAGAAAACATGGGTTGTGGGAATCACTTCCTTTTACTTAACATATATTTACATACAAGTTTTGGCTTTTATATGCTTCAACTGCAGTGCCAACTGGGTGAGACTTTGTGGCGATGACAAGAGCCCAATTGGAGTGTCTGATAAGAAGAAATCCCAATTTATGCATGAAAAAATAATTCTAACCTGCATGAGCAGACAGGGCCAAGCGAAGGTTGCATGGACGTGTGTATTAGTATACAAGTCTCCTATATATGCTTCAAAGAAAAACTCTACAATACAATGCAAACCTATATATACTTGGCATCAGTGAGATCCATAGATGAGCTAGGTAAGTACAAAGCTACGAATTTTCATGTAGCTATGTGAGTTTGTGATGTTTTTCATATGTATTTCTTTAAGACAACAAAAGCATCCTACTTTTAAGTCTATAAGTTAGTTTATGAGTTGATCCAGTGCCAAACACAGTTCAGTTGAACATGTTTGTTGCAACATTTTTACGACATGAGCGTGAATTTTGAAGAATTAATTGCTGGGTTTGATCGAAATATTATAGTATGTCTTTTAGAAAACGTTTCTTGAAATTCAGAATAATTCTTTGAATTATCAATTTTTTTGACAACCAAGATATTTTTTCAAAAATGTGAACATTGCTTTAGTTTGGGAATAAATTTGAAAAAGGGTACATTTTCTTGCATTTGTAAATAAATTTTAAAAATCATGAGATGAGGTGTGAAAAAAATGTGGTCATAACCATTGAAGAATATAATTTTTTCTCCCGTTGCAACGCACGGGCTCTTTTACTATATATATATATATATATATATATATATATATATATATATATATATATATATATATATATATATATATATATATATATAAAAAAAACAGTAAGACGCAGCGAGCTACGCCTCTCCACAGCGACTAGGCGTTCCCATCCGTTTGATTCGGATATGCATGGCCTGGATTGCCTCTGTCATCCATCAGTGGCTTCTAGCCCATTTTTACTGCTAACGGTCCCCAGTCAGCCCAGGCCAACGTTACAGGGCTGCTGCTCCCGACGTTTACCTGTGAGCCTCCTTGTTAGATGGGCCGGTAGGCAACTGATCATTGTGGAGGAGCATCTGTGGCGTTAGATTTATCAGCCCACATGTTTTTTTTTTGCAGGTAGCCCACAAATTCATGTAATAGCCGGCGTGCAACGTTTGGTCCATGAGTCCATCAAAACGCTGGGTTACGCTTAATATTTTTTTTCTTTTCAAAACGCTGAGTGCAACAGCAGAGGAAACGCACGATGGGTACTCTTCCCATGGTGGCTACTCGCCTACTCCCAAAGCCGATCTGGGTGATGAATTTAAATGCATGCCTGTTGCAAAATCCTTCTTTCTCGTAATTTACCTATATATAGTTCAGTGATTCAACGAGCTTTTTGTTGATCTGCGTTGGATCTTTACAACTTAGAGATATTCAAAGCTGATCAACGTAACATAATTCAAACTGTTCAAATTCTACCAAGCATGTAAAGTATTTTCCATATTCGTATCATTACTTTTGATATTTTAGAATTTTATAATTATTTTTTAGATATGAGCGGGCGCGGCAACGCGCGCTTTTATGTTCTAGTATCTCCCTAATAATAAAGCACGGATCGGGTCTCCGGGTTCACCGTCGTGGCTTTTTACAAGCAAGCCCCTAGCTTTTATGAGAATCAACCCGCACTCCTGATTAAGTCAACACGACCGACACGAGCAGGAAAAAAAAAGAACCCCAACTGCACGACCCACGAGTCCACGACCCTGCCCCGATCTCATCTTCCACCTTCAAGACGCCACCCTTTGCCGCGCCGCCTCCACACCGCCGTCGCGCGCCGCCTACCCACGGCGCTCGTCCCCTGCACTAAGTGCCCTCACCTCTGCGGCCTTCCACCGCCTCGACACTCGACAATGCAGCCGTTGCGGCTCCCTCCGTCCCGGAACCACGGCGCCGCGGACTCCTCCCACTACCCACTACTCCCACCTTTGCAATGGTTCCCCAAACCCGCGGCTTCTCCATCGAGGCGCCTCCACCACCGGTTGCTCCGTCCGCCTTGCTCCCCACCTCCTCCTATACAAGCCCCCATCCACATCTCATCCCCAACCCAGCACCCACGCAGATGCGGCGGCGGCGGCGACCGCTCAACAGCCTAAGAAAGCCAGATCCGTTAATATTAATTTTACCTGTTAAATATTTTTAAAATATTGTTATGGAAGCAAACTTATAATTTATAGCGCAAGATCCGTTTTTTTTTCATACCGGCGGCGATCCAGATTGCAAATAAACACCCCACTATAACCATATAAGGAAAAGAAAACATCAATAACTACACATGCATACCTCTGAAAAATGTCGCAGGGGAAAACAACAGATTTCTCACCGCGAGAGTGAGAGATAGCGAGATAGCGAGCGAGAGAGAGAGAGAGAGAGAGAGAGAGAGAGAGAGAGAGAGAGAGAGAGAGAGAGAGAGAGAGAGAGAGAGAGAGAGGGAGAGGAGAGGGAGAGAGAACGCCTTAGGATTAACCATATTCAACACACATTTTTTGTTGTTTTGTGTGAACACCGAGGCCATCGCTGGCGAGGATGAGAAGGAGGATAAGCGGCAACATAAATATGATGCCTCGCAAAAATAAAGGAGATGGACCTATTGTGGTCTTGAGTGATGGTTGTTGAGTTAAGAGCGTGTGTTATGTTTTCTCTCCCGTTGCAACGCACGGGGCTCTTTTGCTAGTAATAATAAAGCACGGATTGACTCCGTGGGTTCACCGTCACAATACACTTTCTTCCTATAAATTTACACTTTCAGTTTGAATTTAAAAACATATATACGTGAGGTGGTACTAATACGTGAGGTGGTTCTAATAATAATAATAAGTGTCGCAGAAAGAGGATTCGATCGATTGGGCCACCAGGATTGTATTGGGCCTCGAAGGAGAGAGCACGGGCATGACTCCTCCTGAAAGCATAGGGCCTCCACCAGGTTACCATATTACGAGCAAACAAAGACATCACACACGCAATCCCTTCGTCCTCCAAACGCATGAAGCCGCCGCCGCCGCCGCCTCTCACCTCGATGCTAGATCGGAATCGAAGTCGTTGCTCAAATCGTGAGATCGTGGGAAGAATCACAACACGGCAGATGTGAAGGGATCAATGTCGTCGCCGCCGTTGCCTTTGCTCTGGACGGAGAGGACGGCTACCTTCGCTGGAAGAAATCAGTGCTGCTCCGCCTCCACGTCCTCAACGTTGGCGCACGTACTGATCACCGTGCGCCGCCGGCAAGCTTGTTGCCGTCAACTAGCATCTCGTCGTGTGTGCGTCCGTAGCCAGTGAAATCGATCCGCTCAACTTATACGTTCTAATCAAGGCGCTAGCATTGGCTAGCTAGCATTGGCCTTGTACGTGTATCTCTCCAAAGAGAATCGTTCAAGTGTGGTGTTTGTACTCGGCGTCTCCGAAAGCAGTCGTCGAGCCGCATACCTGAGCCAGCATTCTACAAGAGCGTCTTGCAGCTTCTCCGGCTCAACTCCCCCGTCTGCGGCCTCGTCGCTGCCGACGACAAGGACCATCCTTGCCAAGTTCTCTTATGCAGGTGACGCAGTTAAAACAAACTCGTGGAGAACCGTCTTAATCACAGTCACAAAAGAATTCGTGCCCAGCTTTGTGGTCGTAGTGGACGCAGATTTCGTCTTTCAATTAAATTCTGTTGTGCGATACAATAGCAGCAGGAGTAGAGCAGCAAAATTCATCAGATAAAAAAGCGGCGGAGGCTGAAGGACCGAGTGCTGTCGATGTAGCTTTACAGCCATGCATGTATCCAAATCATCGTTGTTGTGACCTTGACCTGGGATTGCTCCAAGCTAATTGAACCAGCATGCCATGACCACTACCAAGCTTCAATTACGTGGACAGGTACCCTTATCTTTCTTTTCCATTGCCATATTTCTGTAGAATTACCAAGTGCAGTCTCGAGTCTTGACCATCGCAACCATGGGGGCTTGCCATGCATCTAAAAAAAGATGAATCGTCGATTGGGTAGGAAATAATTCCCAGAATTGTGGGGTAATTATGGGGCTTCACATACATGCAAGGTAGAAAGAAAGTACCATCCATTGGGATTGGGCGCACAAATAACATCAAAATAATGAAATGAAGACATTGCACAATGATTGGAGAGGATGTTGCACTTATAATGCATGATAGAGGAGGACGTTGCCATCGGCATTAATATTCCTTACTAAATTTGTGTTAATTTTATTTTCGTTGAAACATATGATGTAGTTTTGAATACTCATTAAATTTAATTACTTTTAATGTGCTTTATATTATCACAATGATGCTATGAATAAGACAGAACTTTTTCCATAAGAAAATATTGTCAATCGGATCAATTTACTCGAATCGTACCCCAAGTTCTATCTTTGTTCATAGGAACTAGATTTCTTTCCCAGACGTTGTCACGGGCATTAATATTAGAACTAAATTTGCAACAATTTTATTTTCCATTGAAATGCTTGACGTAATTGTTATTACTTACTACATATTATTATTTTTGATGTTCTTTATGTTGCCATGATGTTATGAATAGATCAAAAGTTTTACAAAAAGAAAATGTTGTCAGCAGATCAATTTACTCTGAATCGCACCCATGTCCTAAGCTCCATGTCATGAACTCGTGATCCTCAAATTATACATATATTTTTGATCATAAGCAACTTATCCTGTGACATAGTTCCTTGACCCGACCAGCCATGGTTTATAAGAACATAATTTTTTCCCGTTGCAACGCACGGACATTTGTGCTAGAGATAGAGATGCCTTCTTTTCCTAATTAATAATAAAGCACGGATTGACTCCGTGAGTTCACCGTCACAATACGCTTCTTCCCGAGAATTTACACTTTCAGGTTTTTTTCTTCAACACGTCTAATTTATTTTCTATATCCAATGTGGTACTAATGGTGGTACTAATCTTACGATTCGTTGCCTACGTTTGGTCATCAATCAATCGTCTGATTCCACCTATCGATCGCTCGGCGTGGGCCTTCATACTTTGTGTGCTAGGTATGGGCCGACCCAGTTAATTAGGAGCCAGCGCTGATCTTTATGTGTTTTTTGTACCTTGCTCGGCCTGGGCCGCAAGTCATGTTTCCAGTTCTCGCGCAAGCCACCAAAAAAATGATGCCTGAGGAGCCAACAAGGACTCAGGGAGAGCATATTGATGTGATGATGCGTGGATATTTTTATTTGAATAGTCTCACCTCGCCAATTTAAACTTATTCTCACCAATTCATATATGTTCTCTACGTCAACCAGCTTTCTTCAGAATCAACAAACAGATAGAGAAAACGCATGAAACAGGACTAGCCTATATAGCTGGCGGCTAGCTAGGTGCTGGGGATACGAGATTAGCATAATAAACGTTGCCTTGAGAGAATATGAAAGCAGCCAGTGTAGCGGCGATACGGGATTAGCATAATAGTCGCTCGATTCCTATGCGAACGGACGTCTTTTTGACACAGAATGCGTCAAAAGCAAATCCTATTTGGTGCTGCAGGCGCCCATTAACGTGTATTCTGCAAACGGGCGCCTACAGCACCCCGTACCGGGGCGGCCCGTTACTGTGTACTCTATTCCGCAAGAAAGAAGGGAGCCGTCGTTGCGACTCGAACCACCTACCTGTTGGATTGATGATCGATAGTATAACCATCACGACACACAATATGATCTGATAATATTCAACTCTTTCTTTTTATGCATCTGTCACCCGACCTCTCGCGCGAGGTCAATCCAAATGGGTCAGCCCAGTCGCGCGATTCCTATGCGAACAGACGTCTTTTTGACGCAGAATGCGTCAAAGGCAAATCCTATTTGGCGCTGCAGGCGCCTGTTAACGTATATTCTGCAAACGGGCGCCTGCAGCCCCCCGTACTGGGCCGGCCCGTTACTGCATACTTTATTCCGTAAAAAAGAAGGGAGCCGTCGTTGCAACTCGAACCACAGACCTGCCGGATTGATGTTCGATAGTATAACCACCACGACACACAATACGATCTGATAATATTCAACTCTTTCTTTGCTTTATTCGTTTCTTTTCCTTTTTCCTTTTCCCTTTTTCTTTTTTTTCTTTTTTTTCTTTTTTGCGTTTTTCGTTTCTTCTTCTTCCTAGTTTCTTTCCCTCACTGACTTTGTTTTTTTCTTAAATACGTGAACATTCTCAAATTCAATGATTTTTCTAAATTTGATGAACTTTTCTTTTCAAATCTATGAACTTTTAATAATTTTGTGAACTACTTATAAAAATTGATTATTTTGTTTCAAAATCGATGAAATTTTTCAAATTCGATGAACCCTTTTCAAAATCTTTGAACTCTTTTCAAATTCAATGAACTTTTTAAAATTGGATGAACTATTTTGCAAATTGATGAACTTTTTTTCAAAATTTTGATGAACATTTTTAATTTTTGTGAACTACTTTCTTAAGTAGATGAACTTTTTTCAAATTGGTGAACTTTTTTTTCAAATTTTTGATGAAATTTTTAAAAAATTTTGTGAACTATTTTTGTAAATTGACGAACTTTAAAAAAAATATTGGGCTTCTCTTGAATAGGGCGATGTTTTTATGCATGTTAATGAACTTTTTCCGAAATTTGTGAGGTTTCATTTTTCTTAAAAAAACATATGTTCTCTCAAAAAAATGGGCCGGCCCTAGTGGTTAGCTGAACACACGTAGGTAGTGCAGGTACCGAGTTCTTTATATGGGTACAATATGCGAAGTATTAAATAGAGTTGTTTTCGTATACTAAAACACAAGTTGGCCTTTGGCGCAGTGATTGTTGTGCGGAGAGAAGCAAGTTTAACAAAAACATGTGGGTTCGAATCCCAGCTCTAGCATATATTTTCCGTGGTTAATTTTCCTTTTCACTTCTACTTTTAGAAGTAGCTGCTGGGCCGGCCCGTTAGGCTCTTGTGCCTGCCAAAAAGGCTAAGCGACGCTGAATGTGCCGAGTAGGAGCTCCTTGCGTCAAATACGTGCTCGCGTGATTCCCTGAATTAGTACCACCTCGTTTATATATTTGAAATTCAAACTGAAAGCGTAAATTCACAGAAAGAAAGCGTATTATGATGATGAACCCGGAGACCCAATCCGTACTTTATTATTAGGGTCACCACTCTTTTTCTCCAGTAGTACCACTATGTGTATAGAAAATAGTATCTCCATATATACAAAAATATATAACATGTTCTATGTTATTAATATACATCATGAATATAATATAGTTCCTCAAATATTATTAAAGTGGGGAATGGAATCCTTCATTTACAACACCCATTTCTTGTGAAAAAAAATCTCTAGCGAAAGTCAAGCAACAATCAATGAAGAATATAATACCTAATTTACGGTTTAATCTCCCAACTGAAAGAATTACCGGGACTACATTCAAATAGAAAAACTGCTAATGCAAGCTCAATTTCAGCAATCAAATAAAGTTCTGCACAAGTAACCCGTTGTCTATTTGTCGTTCGTCCGCTAAGAAAATTTTGTCCCAGGCGATGGAAAAGAAATACCTACGCAGGTTTTGATCCCGTCCTTCCTACCATCGCGAGGAACTCCTACTCCGACACGAACCCTGATCAAGCAAGCCCCCGTGGTTACCGACATGCACTCGTTACCTGTTCCACAAGCCGAAGGCACCTATTGAAAGGAGTCGAGTCCCTCGATGGAAACCCCAAATCAGATGGTATCGCGGCGCCTCCCGTCGACATCCATGGCTCTGTGATCTTTCGTATTCTCTCCTGGCGCACGGTGTTTCTTTGCACGTGCTCCAGAATCGGACGGCGTTTGCTCAGCTACGGCCAATATTTCTTCTCTCATCAGCTGAGAGCCCTCTGGAAATAATCGCATCAGCTCAGCTACGGCCAACGTTTCTTCTCTCTATGTTTCTTTGCACGCGTTCCAGAATCGGACGGCGTTTGCTCTTGCCTGTAGCGCACGTTGAAATTTATTTTGGCCGATTTCTTATAGAGTTGTGATCCTCGAGGCTGGGAGGGGCGACCGGCGGAGTGCACGGGACGAGCATGGGACGACCAGCAGCGACAACTATGCTTTTGGGCAGATGGATTCCGCTGCGGCCGAGTTATATCATTGATCGTGACACATGTATGCGGCCAGCAGCGACCAGCAGTAAGTACCCTTACTGGATTTATCTTCGCCGACACATCCATGCGGCGATAGATTGGGTCGATCTGACTCTCTCCGTGCCATGCTAATCAAATCATTGATTGTTTTCTCCCGTGATTTGCATGTAATGGGAGAATACGTAGCTATGATGATTCAAGAAATCGAGGCATGGGATAATAGATGACCGCAATCAGAGGCGGAGGACGGAAAAAAATTAAGGTGTGGCAAACTGTCAACTAGACAAAATTGATGCCCGCTCAATAAAAAATTGATGCAAAAACATAATACCAATTCGATAGGCCGCGGGTCGAGACGGTATTAGGGATGGATGGACGGGCGGGGGCGGCGGCGTTGCTGGACACAAATCGCCGGCGGCGGAGGCGGGCCATCATCAGCATAGCAGACTCAAATCGGCAGGTCGGCGGGGAATACAATTGGGCTGCCGGCGGCGGGGTCGGGGATGGGCCAACGGGCGACGGCGGCGTGTTTCAGGGCAAAAATTGCTCGCGGGCGGGCTGGTGGAAGTCAATCATGTACTTTTATATATGTCATAAGAAAAAAAATACATGTTGCATGCATCAACAAAAATGTATCCGTTCTGTTTTTGGATCGCCTAGTCACGAGTTCTATCAGAAGCGAGCCGCGGAGAGAATCGATCTGATCGTTGTGCAGCGGAAGCGAGCTGGTTCGCGTATGTCTACGTAGTGAGATGGGCATGTACTGGACAACACATCAATCAAGCTGCCTACTTGTGTGCTTCCAATCTAACTTACGTGCTTCATCTAGCTTTGTTTGGGTGAATCGATCTAGCGTGGTCTAAAACTAACAAGCAGTATTTCCATCAAGAAAAGTATATGCTTATATATAAAAAAAAATTGGTGGAAATCAAGGTGTGGCGGCTGCCACACCTTGCCCACTGGGCTCCTCCGCCAGTGACCGCAATCAACTCCGACAAGCTCGGTGTGAGGTATCGGTTGCATCCGCGCCTCAACTTTCCAATCTGGCTGTTCCGCCGAGTTTCCGAAACACCGTACGTATGTGCTCCATCCAAGGTACGCCATTGTACGTCCAGTTCTATCCATCAGTTTTGCACTTTAAACTAATGACTTCGTGGTGCAAGGAAGATATAATTTTGATATCAATGATGCAAACATATAAGATTGATCGCAATGGAAAAAAGGTATAAAACATGCACCTTGGTGTGCACGTAGAATTATTCCTTTTTACTGTCTTTACATTAACAGCGTGTTTGGCAGCTTGAGGGATTGGGAATGGGAGTTTAGGAGGGGGAGTTTATGAAGGGAATGGACTTGGGAAGTAGACTATTAGTCCCAATCCCATGCTTGGTGTGTGGTGGGAATTATTAGTGGGAATTCAACAGGGAGTTATTTTCCTTTGTTTGGTTCATGGTTATAGGAATGGGAATTGTTCTATGAGCTGGGCAAATGAGTGTTGCCGTTAATCAGGTCTGCAAAAAGAAAATACTCATATTTTGACTTTATTTGCTCCACGCCTAAGAAAGAGAGAAGATGTTGATAGCAACAATTTTGCATTTGATCAATAGACTTGCATACATACAACATATCAGAAGATACCAGGTCAGGAAGGAGATACCAGATAATAGGTGTCATGCTTGCTGGATGTATTGAATAGTCCATCAAGCAAATCAAAAACATTCAATCCCAGCAAATGAGAGCAAAGACATGAAGCAAGTATTTTAACTAGCAAATGAACAGATGAAAGTATCCTTTCCAAGAGTACAAGACGAGATTATATATTAAAAAATGGAGGCACTGAATGTTGCAAGTGATGAGTTGAAAGAAAACAACTACAAGTCCTGAACAGAAAAGAATATATGAGCTGCTAATCTGGAAGTTCAAATCTGGGTATTTGCTTATTTTTTGGCCGCCTCAAGCTCCTGGCGAACAAATAGTACTTTGAAATCATCACGCAACTTTATGAAAAGCTCGGTCTTTCCAGCGTCACCACCAATGACACGAACAGCCATAACAACTTCTTCTTTACTGAGATCTTTAAGATGCTGCAGAATATCAAGTAACTTGGTTCTGTTGGCTGATGCTTGCTCATGAACTTCAGCTTCATGCATAAACGCCCTCTGTAAACCGTTCATGGTTTTTGCATTGTCTTGTTCTGCTTCCAAGAACTTTGCAATTGTGTTGGACACACTTATAAGGCCTGATTCCAGTGCATCATCATCAGGGTATGTTCTCTTACGACTAGGCCTAGAACCACCAGATGGGTCGGTGTTCTCATGTGCTTGAGGAGAATTCTCCTTGGCCGGTTGGCTAGTAGGTTCTGCATCTGTTGTTTCTTCAACTTCTACAACTTCCTCTTCTCCGGGACCTTTAGCGCTGCCTCCTTTAGCCAAATCGCTAGCATAAACCTCACATAGCTTGTCAAAATTAACCATAGGCTTCATATACAGAGGACCTGCTCCTTCACGGGACTACAAAGAGAGCATGACTTTCCATTAGAAAACAAATTATAATGCACAAAAAATGAAACATAACAGATTACTTTGTCTATTTATTTGACATAGTGTACCTTTGCCCAACCCATATAGGTCTCTCTATCTCCGATTACCATCTTCTTCTCATCATCCCATCCAAATCCACTACCATTTTGCATAATTTCCAGAACATAGGAAAGTTGTTTCTTCAAAATCTTAACTTTTGACCTGATATGTGGATCAGCTTTGAGATCAGCATGTGGGAGTACTTCAGCCATTTTCTTCTCAATATATGTAAGATAGCCGGACTTGTGACCGGTATCTACTTTCCAAGATGAATCATTCATGTCATATAGAATGTCAATAAGTAACTTTTCCTCCTCCGCTGTCCATGTCCTCTTGTCTCTCTTTTTGGATGTCAAATTGCTCTCCTTTGGCTTGGTATTCTGCTAGATTTTAATAGGACAATAAAAATGTATATACAAATGACAAAGAATATAGATGGTCATAAATGAAATATGATGTTCATACATTAATCAATATCTCCTATCACAGAAAAGTGAATAAAAAGAAACATAAGCAACTACAACATATGGGACGAGACAAATATTGATGAAGAACGTTTGGACACTCATAGGTTGCTGAATAAACAATTAAGGTCCTACACCCAACATCTAGTAGCGTGTATCAGTGATCACGTCTTTTCTCTGTCCAAGCTTTCCACATTTCATCAGCTAATTTATCTCTTTTCTCATTCCATTCTGATGATGTTTCGGTGGACTGAATGACATCCTCATTTACTTGTTGTTGTTGAAGGCGTAGCATGTACTCATCTAGATACTGTTCGCAAGGATCAACACACATCTGTTGTCGTATCAGATTGTGAATATAGCAGCATGCTAAAATTATGTCAACTTGTGTATCAAAAGGATAATAAGAGGGATTCCTAATGATAGCCCATCGCATCTTGAACAATCCGAAAGTCCTCTCAATCACATTTCTTGCTGACGAATGCCGCATATTAAGCAATTCCTCTTTTTTTGTTGGGGGTTTTTTCCAATCATTGAGATGGTACCGCTGTCCTCTGTATGGAGCAAGAAATCCTTCACAGTTCTTGTATCCAGCATGGACTAGATAATAGCACCCTATGCAATAGGAACATGTGTATGGGTTTGTTAACTATGTATACAATATATACATTTAACTAGGATGGACCATTTCAATATTATCTCTTACCACGAGGAACCTTAAGACCATTTGATCTTGATAAAGCATCTCGAAGCACCCTCCCATCAGCTGCTGATCCTTCCCAACCCGGTAACACATAAATGAATTGCATGTCCGGCGCACATACACCAAGAACATTTGTTGCAACTTCATTCTTTCGTGAACGGAATCTTGGTTTGTCAGTTTGGGGCACATGAACTTCTACATACGTCCCATCTAAGGCGCCTAAACAATTCTATAGTAAAAACAAAATGTGTTAGACCGTGAACAAAACTGGACCTACAACTCTTTTCTATGTTGAAATATTATTTTGGTACCTTAAACCACTTCCACCTTCCATCCATGCAGTTGGCCGGAATTGACCGAGGCTTCTTAAGTAACACTTTCCAGAGTTTTAAAACTACGCCTAGAACTTGATGAAATTTCCGACTTACTGATTCAGGCGAACGCTGGAAATCATGATGGATTGCTCGATTTTTCTCATCATGTGCAAGTATGTGAAGGAACATGGCAACCGATTCCTCAACGCTCATGTGCCTAGTATCTTTTAACCCGCCTATTTCTCTTAGCAAAGAACATAATACTTTAAAACAACGCCTATCCATCCGAAGTTGGAAAATGCATTCTGTGTCGCTTACTCGTATCTTGTTGTTCAAGGTTTGTGCTCGAGTAATCGGGTCATACCAAGAAGGCTGCCTAATTTGACGCATCCTACATCGACTCCTCCTAAGTAACATTATCAAGATTTGCAACAACAGATATAAGATTATGAGTATTTTCACTCTTCGTCACCTCATTGCGTGCCATAAGATTATGGTTTCCCGGTTTGTTGGTGGACGTGCCATGTCTGTGAACAAAATTAGATGATAGTGTCGCACAATTAGAATATCTTCATGATTCAAGATGGTTATGTACAAGCATCAGCTATAAGAAATAAGATAGGATGCGATAAACACCACACAACCAAACAACAAGCAATCAGCAAGTCACACATGAGCACCCAATAAAAATAATGCATGCAGAAAAATAACTTGTTTTGGTGAAGTACCTCCGCTGGAAGTTTCTTGTTACTGTCCGGACGAGGTCTTGGTTTTGGATTAGCAGAAGCACTTTCATGGCCTTTATGTTAACATAGATGTCCGCAAAGTTGTGTTTCTTTGCGAAGTTCAACATCTTAAGAACAGAATTATCATCGTGAACTAGATCAATTCCTTCATCAAGGCTACACCCAGGAACTGTATAATATAACTCATCGCCATCCTTGAAACCTACGTCTTTAGCCATGCGAACTAGACGAAAATAGGATGTACGCTCACTGTCACAATCTCGAAAAATAGATACTTCGCCTCCATCATAAGTAAGTGGACCTTCCATTGAAAAAGAACCCCCGTGATGCATTTTGATATGGATCAAATCCCTCTCCATTCTGTATATATAAGGCATTTAAACACATATTTCAAATCCATGGTTATTACTTAAACCATCATTGTTATTTGAGTTCTGCTACAGTACCAAGGAATTTTTGTACACAAGTAAATTGAGAGACAAATTATGCACATGCGAGCTAGCAGCTTGTTTAACCTTTGTTACAAGATACTCAAAGGAGGTTCTGATGTGATGAAGTGACTTAGCCGAAGAAGCGCGCCCGATACCCAGGAATGGAATTTGACACGAATGCACTTCCTACTTTTATATTATATATATATCCCCCACAATATGAAGCAATATTGTGAGTACATCATGGAAAATATGCAATATCTGTATGACTGAAAGCTGGGACTTGGAAGTCATCAAATCTGTAGCAGCTATCAAGACTTGTTTGTGTGTACATTTGACACTTAATTTCGTATGTAAAACTGAACTTAGAAAGTACAGGAAGCATGAAGCAGGCAGGTACAGAAAGGCAAGTGCTATATGACATATACATATCGTTCCCTACATGCAGCCACAACGTCAAGTTAGCAGCTATTGTGGTTTGCCCTTTTTCATGTATATGTCAGATGGCATCACGAACAATCTTGGTTCTCTACATGTACAAATAGCAGCCACAACAGCAAGCCAGCGATGACCAACAACTACAACCGAAGACTAGCAAATAAATTTATACAAGAACAAGAGATTGCATCCAGTAATTATTCACATCCATGTCCCATCTATGCTTCTAAAAAGGATATCAAGAACTAATCAAGACAGAGACCTCTGTACAGTATTTCTATGAATCAAACAAGGGAGCAAATGAAATACTAAATCGATGTAGTAATCCACACCTCTGGCCTTTTGGTGACTGATACTCGTGAACTGCAAGGGGGGAACCGAAGTGATGGAACAAATCTGTGACCTGTGAATCAAGGGAAAAAAATAGAAAGAAGAATAGATCTGCATCAGTTTGTAATAGGAAAAGAAACGAATCCAACTTTGTTTGCCAAACCAGTTGGGATACAGCTAGATTTGTAGGTATGGATTGGCAGGAAAATCTCCACGAATTCAAGATGGAAAAGGGGAAAACGGGTTACCTCAGCTCCTGTTCGTGCTTGCCGCCAGCTCTAGAGGAGATTGGGGAGAAGTTAGCGGCCGCCGATTCGTTTGGAGGACTAATGGTGGCGCTGCTAAATAGGGGTCATTAGCTAGGATTTTACCGCGCTTTCGCTTGGATTTTCGCGCCATTTCCCCCTTCCGCCGCGGGACGTGACGAACAGCTCGAGTTTTTTTTTTGGCGTCAATTCCCACTCCCACGCTGAATTACTAGGGTCCCCCCTGGGAAGAGTTTTACGGGAGTTGGGCCTCCTAACTCCCCTTCCCCTTCCCCTCTTAACTCCCACGTCCCTGAGTCAATCAAAGGAAATTAAGTCCCATGGACCATAAACTCCCATTCCCCACGCCCCAACTCCCCTCAAACAAACACGCTGTAAGAACAGGGAAATTATCCATTATAATGATGGATGACTGTCAGGGAAAGATGCAGTAAGCAAAAATCACCAAATTTGTTATGCAGGAATAGAGCCGGTCTTCATCTTACAAGAGCTGGTTGGCACACTTTTTCTGGCACATAAACTTTGAACTATGATTTTTTTAGGCGAGAGCTCCTCGCATGTTTTTTGTAGCTGAAACTTTGCAAAAACATATAATGTTTGATCATGTTTGATCTCTCAAAGTTTCAGATTTTTTTCAGTTTATTTTTAGTTTACTGTTTGTTGAGGGTGTAGGGGCACCCAGGTGTTGAAAGTCCTGCCTCGTAATTTAGTCCAACTTCTGCAAACAGAAAGCACATTCATCATGCTTCATGGACAAATCTCTGGTTTTAGGATGGTTTTTTCTCCAGTGTAGTTGCATAGCTAGCCTAATTTTTTACAATATGTGGTTCATTTGACCACGTTGAATTTGAGGTAGTGTAGGTCAAATTTGCCTCATTATTATTATTTTGTTTTCGTAAGCTTTTCAACTTAATCCTTCCAGAGTCCAGCAATCTTGCGTTAATAATTATTTTTAAGACTTTCGTGACATATAACCAAAACAAAGGAGGGAGTGGATTTCAGCCTCGGCATGCGTATCCGTGCTGTTGTGAGGTGGCATCATCCGGATGTTGTTGTGTCCATTGATATATGTTTTCATGGACATGTCAACTACTTCTCCCGTTGCAACGCATGGGCATATGTGCTAGTCTCTCCCTAATAATAAAGCACGGATTGGGTCTCCGGGTTTACCGTCACAATACGCTTTCTTTCTGTGAATTTACGCTTTCAGTTTGAATTTCAAATATATAAGCGAGGTGGTACTAAATTTTGTCCGTCCAGTTTCGTTGTCATAGTTTCAGTTTCCTTCGATATCCAGAATAGGCCTAGCGAACGAAGCCCATGAGCTGGCACAGCAAATCAAGCCCAATTATCGTGCGCGGCGAGGACGCTGGCAGTCGCGCAATGCTCCGGCGCTGTACGGTTTGCTTCGCTTGGCGATTAGGTACTTTGACCAGTCAAAGCAAAATATCCTTCGTGTAGCACTCCACGTAGTGCCCTTTTTTCCTTACTGAGCCACGTAGTCACGAACGAGAAAATTGCACAGGCTCAGGGCACAACTAGAGTAAATCATTGAGAATAGCTCTCCTCCCGTTCACTATAGCAAGAAAAAAAATAGTTCATCCAATTTTAAAAAAAGTTCATTGAATTTGAAAAGAGTTCAAAGATTTTGAAAAGGGTTCATCGAATTTGAAAAAATTTCATCGATTTTGAAACAAAATAATCAATTTTTATAAGTAGTTCACAAAAATTATTAAAAGTTCATAGATTTGAAAAGAAAAATTCATCAAATTTAGAAAAATCATTGAATTTGAGAATGTTCACGTATTTAAGAAAAAAAACAAAGTCAGTGAGGGAAAGAAACCAGGAAGAAGAAGAAACGAAAAACGCAAAAAAGAAAAGAAAAAAGGAAAAAAAGAAAAAGGGAAAAGGAAAAAGGAAAAAGGAAAAGAAACGAATAAAGCAAAGAAAGAGTTGAATATTATCAGATCGTATTGTGTGTCGTGGTGGTTATACTATCGAACATCAATCCGGCAGGTCTGTGGTTCGAGTTGCAACGACGGCTCCCTTCTTTTTTGCGGAATAGAGTATGCAGTAACGGGCCGGCCCAGTACGGGGTGCTGCAGGCGCCCGTTTGTAGAATACACGTTAACAGGCGCCTGCAGCGCCAAATAGGATTTGCCTTTGACGCATTCTGCGTCAAAAAGACGTCCGTTCGCGTAGGAATCGCGCGACTGGGCCGACCCATTTGGATTGACCTCGCGCGAGAGGTCGGGTGACATATGCATAAAAAGAAAGAGTTGAATATTATCAGATCATATTGTGTGTCGTGATGGTTATACTATCGAACATCAATCCAACAGGTATGTGGTTCGAGTCGCAACGACTCCCTTCTTTCTTGCGGAATAGAGTACACAGAACGGGTCGGCCCGATGCGAAGTCTTTGTAGGCGCCGTTGCGAATACTGCGTTAGCGAGCGCTGCGGCGTAAATAGGATTTGCTTTTGACGATTCTGTGTCAAAAAGACATCCGTTCGCATAAGAATCAAGCGACTGGGCCGGCCCATTTGGATTGACCTCGCGCGAGAGGTCGGGCGACAAATGCATAAAAAGCAAAAAGCGAGCCGTCTGAGTTTCAAACTGTGGACCTCCACTTTATTCACCCGACAAGCTAGCCACCGCACCAACTAAAGCTTTTGTGACATACCTGTGGGGTGAATACAAATGAACTGAAAACCGAAATACATGCATATTTTTTCTACAGTATATATTTTCACAGCAGCCGATTTCAAAGAGTTTATTCATCCCATCATGCCTGATGTTGTGTCGTGAAATGAAAGGGGGTCTTGAGCAATTGGGTTAGGGAAGTGTGGTTTTTTTTTACCCGATGCAACACACGGGCGTTTGTGCTAGTGTGTGTGTGTGTCTCTATATATATATAAATAAAGCACAGATTGACTCCCTGGGTTCACCGTCACAATACGCTTTCTTTTTATGTCATAATACGCTTTTACGATTTGTATAAACAAAATCTTTATCTTTACCTAATAATAAAAAGAATTGGGTTTCTGTCGTCCGTAAAAAAAAATACCCTCAATCTTGCTATAAATTACCCGCCATGCCACTCATAAGTCAAGAAAACGATTCGTTTTTCTTTTCAAGGTCATCATGGCGCACGGTCATTTATAAACCTAATACCCCACGTATGTCGCAGATGCACCAGCAGCTCAGTGGTTGAAGCCTCTCTTCTCCACAGCTGAGACCCGGGTTCGATCCCTAGGTTCGTCCTATTTTTCTCACCTTTTTCACACGCACCTTCTCCCTCCCACATACGCGTTCGTGGGTCGTGACGCCCCTATTTTTTTTTCATTTTGTTTTTTTATTTTCTTTTCATATTTCTGTTTTGTTTTTCCTTCTTTAAATTAATTTGAGATTTTCAATTACAAAAGGTTGCGAGTTTTGAGAAAAATATTCAAGAAACCATAGAATGTTTATGAATTCAAAACACGCACCTTCTCCCTCCCACATACGCGTTCGTGGGCCGGCCCGTGGGGCGTGACGCCCCTATTTTCTTTTTCATTTTTTTTCTTTTCTTTTCATATTTCTGTTTTGTTTTTCCTTCTTTAAATTAATTGGAGATTTTCAATTACAAAAGGTTGCGAGTTTTGAGAAAAATATTCGAGAAACCATAGAATGTTTATGAATTCAAAAAATGTGCGAGAAATCATAAATTTTCCGCAGTTTTATTTTTTTGGTGATTTACAAAACTGTTCGCAAATTATAAAAAAACACAAATTTTCAAAATTTGTTCCCCAATTATAAAAAAAGTTCATTGATACAAAAAAAGTTTGCTAACTCAAAAACTTTTCACAAATTCAAAAACTATGCATGCATTTGAAGAAATGTTCGTCTGGAAAAAACAAATGTTCATGAAATCGAAAACTATTCATGCATTTTAAAAAAAGTTCGTCTGAACAAAACAAATGTTCATGCATTTAAAAAATGCCCAAAAATTTTAAAAAAATATTCGTGGATTAGAAAAAATGTTCATCGATTCAAAAGTCTTTCATGTCTTGGATTTGGGTAGTTTTTGGAAAGTCTTTTTATGTCTAGGCGCTAGGAGTAGTTTGTGGTCTATGAAATTTGTTTTTAACGTTTTAAACATTCTCTTGCGCGGTACAATGACAAGTGTGCCATGCAGTGGCAAGCTCATTGCCTTGGGATTTACCACGTCGAATGCATTGCGATCACATGGACATCGCGTATATCATCAACGAGGGGGGGGGGGGGGGAGATAAGTGGAAACATGATGAGCCACCGTGTGAAAATAGATGCCGCTCATAATTTAAGGTATTGAGTCATACTTATTTAGCTGGCGTGTAACTTTTTTGTCTCCCGTTGCAAGCACGGGCTTATTTGCTAGTTATAATATGAACGAGGTGATACTATTCTAACTTGCTCGTAACAGTTTTTATCCGTCCTTCGATTTGTAAAAAGAAATAAACCAGCACGGGCTCTCCTCCTCGATGCCTACAGACACGGCGCCGCCGCGCGGCCGATCTTCTTCCGAGAAATTGGATCTTTTGCCCCACTTTACTTCTCCATAAGATCATTTGCCCCCAGAGGCTACCGGGTGATGCTCTACTATCATTATCGTTGAGACAATCACAGAGCAAATCATCCAACCCCTTGTAAAGTGGGGCAAATCATCCAATCCCCCTTTGCAATTCTATCTCCTTCCCCTCTCCATCTGCCCAAATCTTCTCCTGCGCCACCCTAAGCCTTCTCGGTCTCCAACCTCCTGCAATCTTCAAGCCCGCCGGCACCCAATCCGCCTACTTCAAGCCCGCCGGCCCGAAAAGCAACCAGCGGTCGATTCGAGTGATCCCCGCGAGGAATCCATGGGATTTGAGGTGGATTTCCTAGGAGAGCGAGTAGGAAGGGTGATGGTGGGGTTCATGGGGAAGATGAAGAAGCAGAAGGTGGTCCGCGGCCCGCACGCGACGCCGAGCCACCACGGGCCTCCTCCCTTGCCGCTCGCCGCCATGCCGGGACGGCGTACTGGGCCTTGCCGGACGCCGAGGACAAGCGAGACAATGGCCATCCACCCTGGGCCAAGGTGTGTGTGCCTGAAAATCTTTTCTCGCTGTACAATTTTCCGTCTCGATTCTTCCATACGGTGTGGGCTGCCTCGGCGTAGACGGTGACTGGCTCGAGTGCGCAGGACAAGCACAGAGCGACCAGCGGCGATAACTATGCTCGGGCAGATGGATTCCGCCGCGGCGGAGTTCGAGGTATGTAATATATCCTTGCTTGATTCATCTTCATGATACATGCTTGCCGTGACATATTGATTATGGGTCGATCTGACTCTTTGTGCCATGCTAATTAAATCATTGATTGTTACATTGTTCTGATATGATTTGCATGGCTGCGTGATGCAATAGATACGAACAGGAGAACAGTAGCTGTGATGACTCAACAAGATGGAAGTGAGGGACAAGGGATGAGTGCAATCGGCTCAGGTAAACTCCTCCTGCACACCGTCTGGCATCAGTTCCAGTTGCGCCCGAAGCTTTCAATCTCGCTGCTCCACTTAGTTTGCCGAAGCACTGTCGGCATGTGCTCCATCCAAGGTACGCCACCGTCCAATTCTATCACCAGTTTTGAACTTTAAACTAATGACTAAGGGGTCGGAGTGGCCAGGCCTGAAAGTTCAAGGAAGATTCAGCTTACATCTGAATTCCTTTGTATTGCCTACAATGTTATAGCTTAAATTCTGCTAATAAATTTCTATCAATGATGTTCCAAACAATTTCTTAGAGATGGGTTGTGCACAAGGATGCACATTGTAGATCTGTTAACTTAAGTTTTGAATAATAAGATATGTTCATATGCTTTGCTCACTATTATTCCTAATTTTCTCTGGACATAAAGACTGAAGTTTATTGCTTTTGTTCAGCCGAATGCTACTTGATCAGTACTTAACCAAGATTGGCATCCATTATAGCTGGTGTAGAACTCAGATATACACACTGAATGTTCCGATATGCCAAAATAAACACATTAGAATCTTTTTAATTATATTCCTACTATTTTTTCGAGATTGCTCTGCGGTTGCTAATTTTGATGTTCTGCTATACTACTACTGCATATAGAGAGAGATCAGAGAGGAGAGCAGCAGCCCGCTGCTGCAATTTTGTTCATTCTGCTGCTTGGTTACTACACATCTATACAAAGAACACAGAGAAGGCTGCTGCTTGCTAATTACAATTGCTTCATGATATGTACATATCCTTATGTATGCTGCTGCTAGGTACCCTTGATCATGGTGACAAGGAATCAATGCTGCGGCGGTAGGGATCTGGTGGCCATGGAGTGGCAGCCGCTACGTGCATACATAACTCCAGCGAGTCATGGTGAGGAGACTTTGATCTTTATATGTTAGATTCAGAGTGGATATACGTTACTACATGTAGGCCCCATATGCCATACGAGTTCCTCCATTTTTTTATGTTAGCTGATGAGCTTTCTTCTCCACTCTACACAGATTGGTCCTGTATGATGCATCCATGGTTTAGGATAAGAAATGACTGTTTCCATCTAAATGCTATTCATTTATTCTTTTTTTTCTAAATCAATTGAGGAGAACATATAAAGAAAAAACAAGTTACTCATCCGATTCATTTGCGAAATTCAGTACTTTCTTATACTGCTCTGTTTCAGGAGACGAAATAAAGCGAAAAAGAAATTTCTTAAACATACAAATTCACATTCTCAAAAGAAAAGTAATAGTAACAAAGCAATTTTTATTTTCAATAATAGTTTTTATTACGATTCACATATTTTATCTTTGTAGATTCTACAAGTTCTTAAGCTCACTATGAAAAAACAGAAGTTACTTTTATAAGGTTCAGTAGCTGCTTCATGTTGTACTGATTAGTTTCCATTAATCTGAAAAAATTTAGCTCACGTTGCTCTCTTTAACTGCCATTTGCATTTGAAGGTCAGGATCGAGGCAGGAGGTGAGGAAGTGGGGATCAGGCTGTGAGCTAGGGTTAACAAGGCAGTTTTTATTTTCTATAATATGTTTTTATTATGATTCACATATTTTTATCTTTGTAGATTCTACAAGTTCTTAAGCTCACTATGAAAAAATAGAAGTTTCTTTTATAAGGTTCAATAGCTACTTCATGTTGTACTGATTAGTTTATAATAATTTGAAAAAATTTAGCTCACGTTGCTTTCTTTAGCTGCCATTTGTACTTGAAGGTCAGGATCGAGGCAGGAGGTGAGGAAGTGAGGATCGGGCTGTGAGCTAGGGTTAACAAGGCAGTTTTTATTTTCTATAATATGTTTTTATTATGATTCACATATTTTTATCTTTGTAGATTCTACAAGTTCTTAAGCTCACTATGAAAAAATAGAAGTTTCTTTTATAAGGTTCAATAGCTACTTCATGTTGTACTGATTAGTTTCTAATAATTTGAAAAAATTTAGCTCACGTTGCTTTCTTTAGCTGCCATTTGCACTTGAAGGTCACGATCGAGGCAGGAGGTGAGGAAGTGAGGATCGGGCTGTGAGCTAGGGTTAACAAGGCAGTTTTTATTTTCTATAATATGTTTTTATTACGATTCAAATAATTTATCTTTGTAGATTCTACAAGTTCTTAAGCTCACTATGAAAAAACAGATAAGGTTCAGTAGCTGCTTCATGTTGTACTGATTAGTTTCTATTAATTTGAAAAAAATTAGCTCACGTTGCTCTCTTTAGCTGCCATGTGCACTTGAAGGTCAGGATCGAGGCAGGAGGTGAGGAAGTGAGGATCGGGCTGTGAGCTAGGGTTATGGGGCTGGCTGGGCCTTACGTGGGACAGCCTGGCCAGTTGGCCTAGCTGGCTGGCTGGCTGTTGCTCAAAACAAGTTCGTTGTATATAGCTTTTCCCTTGCAGATAGCTCGATCTGACTTTTTCATGTCTATGCTATAGAAGAGCCTGTAGTATTCAAATGTACTCCCTTCGCAAACTAATATAAGAACGTTTAGATCACTATTTTAGTTACCTAAACACTTTTATATTAGTTTACAGAAGGAGTAGTTTCTCACACAATAGTACTGGGCGCACTCATTGTTAAAGTCAGTTGTAGTGTAAGAAAATCAAAGAAAACATGTGTGAATAATGAATGAGATGACATACCTTTTAGATGTTCTTCAACAATTTTTGTTCTACTCCTTATTTATAAGGTGACAAATAATTGCGTGTGGTAGTGCTCTGTACGGTTTTAGCAAGCACATGCGTTCGCGTTTTTATTATTATTATCTTTAAACATAGTATAAATGCAGGCTCTTGTACATATGAACATACATTCGCCCATATGAACGGACACACGTGCATTTTATCCATATGAGCACCTCTGATAGAATGAACCGATACATCATTTTAAGATTGATGAAGTTACCATAGACGCGTTCAT
This sequence comes from Aegilops longissima, assembly GCA_021605205.1. Lineage (NCBI taxonomy): Eukaryota > Viridiplantae > Streptophyta > Magnoliopsida > Poales > Poaceae > Aegilops > Aegilops longissima. The sequence continues at coordinate 506,854,113 of CM038679.1, forward strand.
AGTCGATGAGAACGTCTAGCTCCCACTGAACGCACATAGCTGAAATGCCTGAAATAAATCCAAAAAAATACGAGCACCAGCGACAAATCTAGGATTTGAACTCTCATGGGCTATGGTTATTACTGTCCTCCTAACCATCTAATCATAGGTTGACTCCCATATTTTAATTTTTTTTCTACCCGTTGCAACACACGGGCCCTTTTGCTAGTGTATATATATATATATATATATATATATATATATATATATATATATATATATATATATATATATATATATATATATATATATATATATAAAGCATTTGGGTCTTGGTTCACCGTCATGCCTTTTTATATAAAGGCCCCTGTGATTTCTAGGAGTTAACCATAATCACGTCCCAAATAACGGTTCGCTTCGTTTGGAAAAAAGAAAGGTCACCCGCACGCCTCGCGTCACCCCCCTTCTTTGGGCCTTGCTGCTGGCTCTACGCCGTCGGCGTCGCCTCGTCCAGAGCAGCCATTGCAGCCTGCTATTGTCAAGGCCGCCGCCGACTTCGGTGCTTATGCTCACGGCCTTGTGAGCGATCAGGGCTGAGCCGCACCATCCTGCTGGCCGGAGCCAGCGTGCTCATCAAGATAGGCGGAAGATCCGACACTACCGCCGCCGCGCGCAGCGCCAAGCGCTTGCCGCGTCAAGGCCATCGCCGGAGGAGGCGATTCGTCCGTTCATCCTCGGCCCGAATCCACCTCGCCTCGAGCCGCTTCCGACCAGACATCGCGGGTCTGCGCCCATCGCCGCAGATGGAGCGGAAGCGGTGCGATCGACCATGGATGGCACGAGGAAGTGCATGCCAGGTGCTCGATGAATAGCTTGACGGGCAGAGATGGGGACGAGCAGGCGAGGTTGCTAGGGGAGGATGTGCCACGGGGGCATGTGAGTGTTGGGGAACATAGTAATTTCAAAAAATTTCCTACGCACACTCAAGACCATGGTGATGGCATAGCAACGAGAGGGAGAGTGTCCGTCCGTACACTCGTGAGACCGAAAGCGAAGCGTTATAACAACGCTGTTGATGCGATCAGACGTCTTCACGATCCGACCGATCCAAGCACCGAACGACGGCACCTCCGAGTTACGCACACGCTCACTCGATGGCGATCCCGGACTCCGATCCAAAGAAAGTGTCGGGATGAGTTCCACAAGACGACGGCGTGGTGATGATGATGATGCTCCACCGACGCAGGGCTTCGCCTAAGCTCCGCGACGATATGACTTCTCCGGCGCAGGCTTCGCCTAAGCTCATGACGATATGACCAAGTGGAATATAGTGGAGGGGGCACCGCTGCACGGCTAAGGAACGATCCTAGATCAACTTGTGTGTTCTGGGTGCCCCCCCTCAGATATAAAGGAGCAAGGGGTGCGGCCAGCCCAGGGGGCGCTGGAGGAGTCCTACTCCCACCGGAGTACGACTCCCCCTTTCCTAGTTGGATTAGGATTGGAGGAAGGGAAGAGGGAAGGGCGCCCCTCTCCTTGTCCTATTCGGACTAGAGGGGAGGGGGCGCGACCTGCCCCGGCCGGCCCTTCCTCTTCTCTCTATGGCTCATCAAGGCCCATAGACCCCGGGGTTCCGTAACCCCTGTTCCTGAGAACTTCTGCTTTCATCCGGAACCTTCCAAGTCCAAACATAGGCTTCCAATATATCAATCTTTATGTCTCGACCATTTCGAGACTCCTCGTCATGTCCGTGATCACATCCGGACTCAACAACCTTCGGTACATCAAAACTTATAAACTCATAATGAACTGTCATCGAAGCGTTAAGCGTGCGGACCCTACGGGTTCGAGAACTATGTAGACATGACCTAGAACCATTCTCGGTCAATAACCAATAGCGGAACCTGGATGCCCATATTGGTTCCTACATATTCTACGAAGATCTTTATCGGTCAAACCGCATAACGACATACGTTGTTTCCTTTGTCATCGGTATGTTACTTACCCGAGATTCGATCGTCGGTATCCAATACCTAGTTCAATCTCGTTACCGGTAAGTCTCTTTACTCGTTCCGTAATACATCATCTCACAACTAACTCATTAGTTGTAATGCTTGCAAGGCTTATGTGATGTGTATTACCGAGAAGGCCCAGAGATACCTCTCCGACAATCGGAGTGACAAAACTAATCTCAAATACGCCAACCCAACAAGTACCTTTGGAGACACCTGTAGTACTCCTTTATAATCACCCGATTCGCTGTGACGTTTGGTAGTACCAAAGTGTTCCTCCGTAAACGGAGTTGCATAATCTCATAGTTACAGAACATGTATAGGTCATGAAGAAAGCATAGCAATATACTAAACGATCAAGTGCTAAGATAACGGAATGGGTCATGTCAATCACATCATTCTCCTAATGAGGTGATCCCATTAATCAAATGACAACACATGTCTATGGTTAGGAAACACAACCATCTTTGATTAATGAGCTAGTCTAGTAGAGGCATACTAGTGACTATCTGCTTGTCTATGTATTCACACATGTATTATGTTTCCGGTTAATACAATTCTAGCATGAATAATAAACATTTATCATGGTATAAGGAAATAAATAATAACTTTATTATTGCCTCTAGGGCATATTTCCTTCATCTCCCACTTGCACTAGAGTCAATAATCTAGATTACACAAGAATGATTCTAACACCCATGGAGTCTTGGTGCTGATCATGTTTTGCTCGTGGAAGAGGCTTAGTCAACGGTTCGCAACATTCAGATCCATATGTATTTTGCAAATCTCTATGTCTCCCACTTGGACTTGGTCCCGAATGGAATTGAAGCGCCTCTTGATATGCTTGGTCCTCTTGTGAAATCTGGATTCATTTGCTAAGGCAATTGCACCAAGATTGTCACGAAGATCTTCATTGGTCCCGATGCACTAGGTATGACACCTAGATCGAAATGAACTCTTTCATCCGACTCCTTCATTTGCTGCTTCAAGCAGCTATGTACTCCGCTTCACATGTAGATCCCGCCACGGCGCTTTGTTTAGAACTGCACCAACCGACAGCTCCACCGCTTAATAAAAACACGATCCGGTTTGCGATTTAGAATCGTCCGGATCGGTGTCAAAGCTTGCATCGACGTAACCATTTACGACTAGCTCTTTGTCACCTCCATATACGAGAAACATATCCTTAGTCCTTTTCGTATTTCAGATGTTCTTGACCGCTGTCCATGATCCACTCTGGATTACTTTGGTACCTTCCCCGCCAAGCTTACAGCTAAGCATACGTCAGTCTGGTACACAGCATTGCATACATGATAGAGCCTATGGCTGAAGCATAGGAACATCTTTCATTTTCTCTCTATCTTCTGCTGTGGTCGGGCATTGAGTCCGACTCAATCTTACACCTTGTAATACAGTAAAAACCTTTCTTTGCTCGATCCATTTTGAACTTCTTCAAAACTTTATCAAGGTATGTGCTTTGTGAAAGTCCAATTAAGCGCCTTGATCTATCTCTATAGATCTTGATGCCCAATATGTAAGCAGCTTCACCGAGGTCTTTCATTGAAAAACTTTTATTCAAGTATCCTTTTATGCTATCCAGAATTCTATATCATTTCCAATCAATAATATGTCGTCCACATATAATATCGAAATGTTACAGAGCTCCCACTCACTTTCTTGTAAATCTGAAGCTTCTCCAAAAGTCTCAGATAAAACCATATGCTTTGATCACACTATCAAAGCGCTTATTCCAACTCCGAGAGGCTTGCACTGCACCATAAATTGATCGCTGGAGCTTGCACACTTTGTTAGCACCCTTTGGATCAACAAAACCTTCTGGTTGCATCATATACAACTCTTCTTCTAGAAATCCATTCAAGAATGCATTTTTACATCCATTTGCCAAATTTCATAATCATAAAATGCGGCATTGCTAACATGATTCGACAGACTTAAGCATCGCTACTGGTGAGAAAGTCTCATCGTAGTCAACCCTTGAACTTGTCGAAAACCTTTCGCAACAAGTCGAGCTTTGTAGACAGCTTACATTACCATCGGCGCCGCCTTCTTCTTAAAAATCCATTTATTCTCAATGGCTTGCCGATCATCGGGCAAGTCAACCAAAGTCCATACTTTGTTCTCATACATGGATCCCATCTCAGATTTCATGGCTTCCAGCCATTTCGCGAATCTGGGCTCACCATCGCTTCTTCATAATTTGTAGGTTCGCCATGGTCAAGTAACATGACTTCCGAATAGGATTACCGTACCACTCACAGTGCGTATTTTACTCGGTTGACCTCTGAAGTTCAAGAGAAACTTGATCTGAAGCTTCATGATCATCATCATTAGTTTCCTCACTAATTGGTGTAGTTGTCACAGAACCGCTTTCTTGTGATGAACTACTTTCCAATAAGGGAGCAGATATGATTATCTCATCAAGTTCTACTTTCCTCCCACTCACTTCTTTCGAGAGAAACTCCTTCTCTAGAAAGGATCCGAATTTAGCAACGAAAACCTTGCCTTCAGATCTGTGATAGAAAGTGTACCCAACAGTCTCCTTTGGGTATCCTATGAAGACACATTTCTCCGATTTGGGTTCGAGCTTATCTGGTTGAAGTTTCTTCACATAAGCATCGCAGCCCCAAACTTTAAGAAACGACAACTTTGGTTTCTTGCCAAACCACAGTTCATACGGTGTCGCCTCAACGGATTTAGATGGTGCCCTATTTAACGTGAATGCGGCCGCCTCTAAAGCATATCCCCAAAACGATAGCGGTAAATCGGTAAGAGACATCATAGATCGCACCATATCAAGTAAAGTACGACACGACGCTCGGACACACCATTTCTCTGTGGTGTTCCGGTGGCGTGAGTTGTGAAACTATTCCACATTGTTTCAAATGTAAACCAAACTCGAACTCAAATATTCTCCTCCACGATCCGATCGTAGAAACTTTATTTTCTTGTTACGATGATTTTCTACTTCACTCTGAAACTCTTTGAACTTTTCAAATGTTTCAGATTTGTGTTTCATTAAGTAGATATACCCATATCTGCTCAAATCATCTGTGAAGGTGAGAAAATAACGATACCCGCCAAGCCTCAACATTCATTGGACCACAAACATCGGTATGTATGATTTCCAACAAATCAGTTGCTCGCCCATAGTTCCGGAGAACGGCGTTTTGGTCATCTTGCCCATGAGGCACGGTTCACAAGTACCAAGTGATTCATAATCAAGTGATTCCGAAGCCCATCAAGATGGAGTTTTTTCATGCGTTTTACACCGATATGACCTAAACGGCAAGTACACAAATAAGTTGCATTATCATTATCAACTCTGCATCTTTTGGTTTCAACACTATGAATATGTGTATTACTACTATCGAGATTCAATAAAATAGACCATTCTTCAAGGGTGCGTGACCATAAAAGATATTACTCATATAAATAGAACAACCATTATTCTCTGATTTAAATGAATAACCGTCTCGCATCAAACAAGATCCAGATATAATGTTCATGCTCAACGCCGCACCAAATAACAATTATTTAGGTCTAAAACTAATCCCAAGGTAGATGTAGAGGTAGCGTGCCGACCGCGATCACATTGACTTTGGAACCGCTTTCCCACGCGCGATCGTCACCTCGTCCTTTGCGGTGCTCGTCTATTCCGTAGTCCTGCTTGAGTTGCAAATATTTGCAATGTAACCAGATCAAATACCAGTGCTACTAGGAGCTCTAGTAAGGTACACATCAATAACATGTATATCACATATACCTTTGTTCACCTTGCCATCCTTCTTATCCGCCAAATACTTGGGGCAGTTCCGCTTCAAAGGTCCAATCGCTTGCGGTAAAACACTCGATTTCAGGCTTAGGTCCAGACTTGGGTTTCTTCTCTTGAGCAGCAACTTTCTTGCTGTTCTTTTGAAGTTTCCTTCTTCTTTCCTTTGTCCTTTTCTTGAAACTAGTGGTCTTGTTGACCATCAACACTTGATGCTCTTTCTTGATTTCTACCTCCATGCTTTCAAGATTGCGAAGAGCTCGGGAATTGTTTTGGTCATCCCTTGCATATTATAGTTCATCACGAAGCTCTTGTAGCTTGGTGGCGATGATTGGAGAATTCATCAATGACACTATCATCCGGAAGAGTAACTCCCAGCTTGAATCAAGTGATTATTATACCCGGACATTTTGAGTATATGTTCACCGATGAACTATTCTCCTCCATCTTGCAGCTATAGAACTTGTTGGAGACTTCATATCTCTCAATCCGGGCATTTGCTTGAAATATTAACTTCAACTCTGGAACATCTCATATGCTCCATGACGTTCAAAACGTCGTTGAAGACCCGGTTCTAAGCCGTAAAGCATGGCACATCGAACTATCGAGTAGTCATCGACTTTGCTCGCCAGACGCTCACAACTTCGGCGTAGCTCTGCAAAGCAGGCTTCGCACCCAGCGGTGCTTCCAGGATGTAATTTTTCGTGCAGCAATGAGGATAATCCTCAAATTACGGACCCAGTCCGTGTAATTGCTACCATCATCTTTCAACTTTGCTTTCTCAAGGAACGCATTAAAATTCAACGGAACAACAAAGACGAGCCATCTATCTACAATAAACATAGACAAGCAAAAATACTATCGGTACTAAGTTCATGATAAATTTAAGTTTAATTAATCATATTAAAACCTCCCACTTAGACAGACATCTCTCTAGTCATCTAAGTGATTACGTGATCCAAATCAACTAAACCATGTCCGATCATCACGTGAGATGGAGTAGTTTCAATGGTGAACATCACTATGTTGATCATATCTACTATATGATTCACGCCGACCTTCGGTCTCCGTGTTCCGAGGCCATATCTGTTATATGCTAGGCTCGTCAAGTTTAACTGAGTATTCGCGTGTGCAACTGTTTTGCACCGTTGTAGATGGACGAGAACTTATCACACCCGATCATCACGTGGTGTCCGGGTACTACGAACTTTGGCAACGGTGCATACTCGTGGAGAACACTTCTTGATAATTTTAGTGAGAGATCATCTTATAATGCTACCGTCAATCAAAGCAAGATAAGATGCATAAAGGATAAACATCACATGCAATCAATATAAGTGATATGATATGGTCATCATCATCTTGTGCTTGTGATCTCCATCACCAAGCACCGCCATGATCACCATCGCCACCGGCGCGACACCTTGATCTCCATCGTAGCATCGTTGTCGTCTCGCCAACTATTGCTTCTACGACTATCGCTATCGCTTAGTGATAAAGTAAAGCAATTACATGGCGCTTGCATTTCATACAATAAAGCGACAACCATATGGCTCTGCCAGATTGCCGATAACTCGGTTACAAAACATGATCATCTCATACAATAAAATATAGCATCACTTCTTGACCACATCACATCACAACATGCCCTGCAAAAACAAGTTAGACGTCCTCTACTTTGTTGTTGCAAGTTTTACGTGGCTGCTACGGGCTGAGCAAGAACCGTTCTTACCTACGCATCAAAACCACAACGATAGTTTGTCAAGTTGGTGCTGTTTTAACCTTCGCAAGGACCGGCGTAGCCACACTCGGTTCAACTAAAGTGAGAGAAATCGACACCGCGGTCACCTTTAAGCAACTAGTGCTCGAGCGGTGAAACCAGTCTCGCGTAAGCGTCTGCAGTAATGTCGGTCCGGCCGCTTCATCTCACAATACCGCCAACCAAAGTATGACATGCTGGTAAGCAGATGACTTATATCGCCCACAACTCATTTGTGTTCTACTCGTGCATATGACATCAACGCATAAAACCAGGCTTGATGCCATTGTTGGGGAACGTAGTAATTTCAAAAATTTTCCCACGCACACTCAAGACCATGGTGATGGCATAACAACGAGAGGGAGAGTGTCCGTCCACGCACTCGTGAGACCGAAAGCGAAGCGTTATAACAACGCTGTTGATGTAGTCGACGCCTTCACGATCCGACCGATCCAAGCACCGAACGTCACGACACCTCCGAGTTCTGCACACGTTCAGCTCGATGGCGATCCCGGACTCCGATCCAGAAAGTGTCGGGGATGAGTTCCGTCAAGACGACGGCGTGGTGGCGATTATGATGCTCCACCGACGCAGGGCTTCGCCTAAGCTCATGACGATATGACTTCTCCGCGCAGGCTTCGCTTAAGCTCATGACGATATTACGAAGTGGAATATAGTGGAGGGGGCACCGACACGGCTAAGGAACGATCCGTAGATCAACTTGTGTGTTCTGGGTGCCCCCGCCCCGTATATAAAGGAGCAAGGGGTGCGGCCAGCCCAAGGGCGCGCTGGAGTCCTACTCCCACCGGAGTAGGACTCCCCCCCTAGTTGGATTAGGATTGGAGGAGGGGAAGAGGGAAGGCGCCGCCCCTCTCCTGTCCTATTCGGACTAGAGGGGGGGCGCGCGCCTGCCCTGCCGGCCCTTTCTCTTCTCTCTATGGCCCATCAAGGCCCATAGACCCCGGGGTTCCGTAACCCCTGTTCCGTAACTTCCTGTTTTCATCCGAACCTTCCAAGTCCAAACATAGGCTTCCAATATATCAATCTTTATGTCTCGACCATTTCGAGACTCCTTGTCATGTCCGTGATCACATCCGGACTCGAACAACCTTCGTACATCAAAACTTATAAACTCATAATGAACTGTCATCGAAGCGTTAAGCGTGCGGACCCTACGGGTTCGAGAACTATGTAGACATGACCTAGAACCATTCTCGGTCAATAACCAATAGCGGAACCTGGATGCCCATATTGGTTCCTACATATTCTACTGAAGATCTTTATCGGTCAAACCGCATAACGACATACGTTGTTCCTTTGTCATCGGTATGTTACTTACCCGAGATTCGATCGTCGGTATCCAATACCTAGTTCAATCTCGTTACGTAAGTCTCTTTACTCGTTCCGTAATACATCATCTCACAACTAACTCATTAGTTGTAATGCTTGCAAGGCTTATGTGATGTGTATTACCGAGAAGGCCAGAGATACCTCTCCGACAATCGGAGTGACAAAACTAATCTCAAATACGCCAACCCAACAAGTACCTTTGGAGACACCTGTAGTACTCCTTTATAATCACCCGATTACGTTGTGACGCTTGGTAGTACCAAAGTGTTCCTCCGATAAACGGGAGTTGCATAATCTCATAGTTACGGGAACATGTATAGGTCATGAAGAAAGCATTAGCAATATAAGCGATCAAGTGCTAAGCTAACGGAATGGGTCATGTCAATCACATCATTCTCCTAATGAGGTGATCCCATTAATCAAATGACAACACATGTCTATGGTTAGGAAACACAACCATCTTTGATTAATGAGCTAGTCTAGTAGAGGCATACTAGTGACTATCTGTTTGTCTATGTATTCACACATGTATTATGTTTCCGGTTAATACAATTCTAGCATGAATAATAAACATTTATCATGGTATAAGGAAATAAATAATAACTTTATTATTGCCTCTAGGGCATATTTCCTTCAGTGAGTTCCTGCACGGGAGGCAAGATTGGCGAGGGACGCAAGGCCGCACGGAGATGTGAGGTCGCCAGGGGGAGGGCTCAAGGAGCTCGCTGGCAGTCGGGAGGGGTGTCGACCGTCGACCCTGATGTAGGAGGGTGCAGGAGATGCAGATGAGTGGGAATCATGCAAGGCGTGGAAGATTGCTGCAGCTCTCGGTTGGAGAAGAGAGACATAGAGAGGAGGAAATTGTCCTGTTGCGGACTGATTTGCTATCGCATCAGCTGTTGTAGTAGTGCAAGCCATGGCTTAAGAGTCCAAATAAAATAGATTCATTGAGAGAGAAATATTGCTTTGGCATGATGCTGCTACTTGTCGAGTACTGCTATATGTTACTGATGTCTGCTAGATGTTGAGAGGAGAGCCTGTGAGACTGGTGATTTATGTTGTCACTAACTAATTTTGTTTCACTGAGTTTTCTCCTTTTGTTCTCACTTCAGTTGACTCTTTTAATTTGTTCATTCATTTGTATCTGTTTTAAAAGAAGTTCATCGAGAGTTTTTTAACACAGTTCATAGAGAGTTGTTCTTTGAAGCAAATCGAGAAGTAGGGATGAACGTCATCTATATGAAGCAGATTTGGTGGGTTTATTTGTTTGTTCTCAAGCTATCGCTTTCGGTCCGTAAGTGTGTGATGATTCATTTAATTTCCTTTTGGTTCTGCCATCCACTATGATGAGCTCAACTGCAGTTGTGCTTGTAGAATTTATTTGATGCAGGTATAATTGTATAAATACCTTCGGTACCTTGCAATACCATGGAATTTCTTAAACATTGATTGACGCCATGATTCATGTGTTTCTAGAGGGAGCACTAGCAGAGGGAGGCGGTTGAAATGCTAGAAGAAATCATGCTAGGTGAAGCAACCACCGCAGAAGAAAAAATGCAATAGCAAAAAGAAAAAGAAAAAGTAGAGAAGATGCATCATTGTAGTGAGAGGAAAAGATAGAGAGAGTGTGGCAGAGAAAAGACTGCCGCATCCCCATTTTTTTTCTTGTGCAAAAAATAAATAAAAATGCTACTCATATTGTGGTTGGACCTATCTGTGGATTAAGACAAAAACTGGAAGGTACTATTCAAGGTATCATAATAAATAATAAATAGCAAGACAATGTTGTTGTATCGAAATTTTTGAATAATCCCAGTGTTTCAAAATTACAATCCTTGGGTAGGAAGAGCTCAAATGACTTATACTTGCAAACATCGATAATTTTCTCCAGCTTAACTCTACAAAATCACCAACAATACATAGACAAAATGATCGGAACTTCTTGTAGGATGACTCTCGCAAATCCGAATGCTTATGTCCTCGTGCCTCTAGAAGGATCTCGACCCGGTCCACCGCTGGTGAGTATCACTAGCGTCGACCCAGACGCTTCTATCACAAATTTTATCTTCAATATCAAATATGATCTGTCTTATTTTCAGATTAAAAACTTCAGCGCGCCCACGTATCTGTGGGGAACGTTGCAGAAAATTAAAATTTTTCCTACGGTTTCACCAAGATCCATCTATGAGTTCATCTAAGCAACGAGTCAAGGGAGTGAGTTTGCATCTACATACCACTTGTAGATCGAAAAGGAAGCGTTCAAGGGATGGTGATGATGGAGTCGCACTCGGATCACCGATGACCAAAGTGCTGAACGGACAACACCTCCGCGTTCAACACACGTGCAGTGCGGACGACGTCTCCTCCGCCTTGATCCAGCAAGGAGGAAGGAGAGGTTGAGGAAGATGGCTCCAGCAGCAAGACGACGGCGTGATGATGATGGAGTGACGATTCCCGGCAGGCTTCGCCAAGCACACGCGGAGGAGGAGAGGTGTTGGGAGGGAGGGCTGCGCCTTCAAGTTGTGTATGAAGCCCTCCCTCACCCCTCTATTTATAGGGAAGGGAGGAGGGGGCGGCCCTCTAGATGCATCTAGAGGGGGCCCAGGGAGGGGGCTTGCCCCCAAGCAAGGCGCCCCTCTAGGGTTCCCCTCAACCCTAGGCGCAAGGGCCCAAGGGAGGGTGCGCCCAGCCCACCAGGCTGGCTCCCTCCCACGCAGCCCATGTGGCCCCCGAGAGGTGGCCCCTCCGGTGGACCTCCGGAACCCTTCCGTGGACCCGTACAATACCGATATGCCCCAAACTTTTCCTGTCCGCTTAACGACTTCCCATATATAAATCTTTACCTCCGGACCATTCCGAAACTCCTCGTGACGTCCGGGATCTCATCCGGGACTCCGAACAACATTCGGTAATCACATACAAGTCTTCCTAATAACCCTAGCGTCACCGAACCTTAAGTGTGTAGACCCTACGGGTTCGGGAGACATGCAGACATGACCGAGACGCTCTCAGTTCAATAACCAACAGCGGGATCTGGATACCCATGTTGGCTCCCACATGCTCCTCGATGATGTCATTGGATGAACCACGATGTCGAGGATTCAAGCAACCTCGTATACTATTCCCTTTGTCAGACGGTATGTTACTTGCCTGAGACTCGATCGTCGGTATCCCAATACCTCGTTCAGTCTCGTTACCGGCAAGTCACTTTACTCATCAGTAATGCATGATCCCGTGACCGCACACTTGGTCACTTTGAGCTCATTATGATGATGCACTACCGAGTGGGCCCAGTGATACCTCTCCGTCATACGGAGTGACAAATCCTCAGTCGATCCGTGTCAACCCAATGACACTTTCGAGATACCTGTAATGCACCTTTATAGTCACCCGATTCGCCAGGACGCTTGGTACACCCAAAGCATTCCTACGGTATCCGGGAGTTACACGATCTCAAGGTCTAAGGAAGAGATACTTGACATTGGAAAAGCTCTAGCAAAACGAACTACACGATCTTGTGCTATGCTTAGGATTGGGTCTTGTCCATCACGTCATTCTCCTAATGACGTGATCCGTTATCAACGACATCCAATGTCCATAGTCGAAACCATGACTATCTATTGACCAACGAGCTAGTCAACTAGAGGCTCACTAGGGGCGTATTGTGGTCTATGTATTCACACATGTATTACGATTTCCGGATAATACAATTATAGCATGAATAAAAGACAATTATCATGAACAAGGAAATATAATAATAATGCTTTTATTATTGCCTCTAGGGCATATTTCCAACAGTCTCCCACTTGCACTAGAGTCAATAATCTAGTTACATTGTGATGAATCGAACACCCATAGAGTTCTCGTGTTGATCATGTTTTGCCCATGAAGAGGTTTAGTCACGGATCTGCGACATTCAGATCCGTATGTATTTTACAAATTTCTATGTCTCCATCCCGAACATTTTCACGGATGGAGTTGAAGCGACGCTTGATGTGCTGGTCTTCTTGTGAAACCTGGCTCCTTGGCAAGTGCAATAGCTCCAGGTGTTGTCACGAAGAGTTTGACCGCCCCGACGCATTGGGTATGACTCCTAGGTCGGTGATGAACTCCTTCATCCAAATTGCTTCATGCGCTGCCTCGAGGCTGCCATGTACTCCGCTTCACATGTAGATCCCGCCACGACGCTTCGCTTGCAAATGCACCAGCTTCTCGCTCCACCATTCAACATATACACGTATCCGGTTTGTGACTTAGAGTCATCCAGATCTGTGTCGAAGCTTAGCGTCGATGTAACCCTTTACGACGAGCTCTTCGTCACCTCCATAAACGAGAAACATGTCCTTTGTCCTTTTCGGTACTTCAGATATTCTTAACCGTTGTCCAAAGTTCCTTGCGGGATTACTTTGGTACCTACCTACCAAACTTACGGCAAGGTTTACATCAGGTCTGGTACACAGCATGGCATACATAATAGATCCTATGGTTGAAGCATAGGGGATGACACTCATCTCTTCTTTGTCTTTTGCCGTGGTCGGGCATTGAGTCGAGCTCAATCTCACACCTTGCAGTACAGGCAGGAACCCTTTCTTGGACTGATCCATTTTGAACTTCTTCAAAATCTTATCAAGGTATGTGCTTTGTGAAAGACCTATGAGGCGTCTCGATCTATCTATATAGATCTTGATGCCTAATATATAAGCAGCTTCTCCAAGATCCTTCATTGAAAAACATTTATTCAAGTAGGCCTTAATGCTGTCCAAGAATTCTATATCATTTCCCATCAAAAGTATGTCATCTACATATAATATGAGAAATGCTCTGAGCTCCCACTCACTTTCTTGTAAACGCAGGCTTCTCCATAAGTCTCAAGATAAACCCAAACGCTTTGATCATCTCATCAAAGCGAATGTTCCAACTCCGAGATGCTTGCACCAGCCCATAAATGGATCGCTGGACCTTGCATACTTTGTCGAGATTCTTAGGATCGACAAAACCTTCCGGCTGCATCATATACAGCTCTTCCTTAAGATAACCGTTAAGGAACGCTGTTTTGACGCCCATCTGCCATATCTCATAATCATAGTATGCGGCAATTGCTAACATGATTCGGACGGACTTAAGCTTCGCTACGGAGAGAAAGTCTCATCGTAGTCAATCCCTTGAACTTGCCGATAACCCTTAGCGACAAGTCGAGCTTTATAGATGGTGACATTACCATCCGCGTCTGTCTTCTTCTTAAAGATCCATTTGTTTTCTATCGCTCGCCGATCATCGGGCAAGTCACCAAAGTCCATACTTTGTTTTCATACATGGATTCTATCTCGGTTTCATGGCTTCTAGCCATTTGTTGGAATCTGGGCCCGCCATCGCTTCTTCATAGTTCAAGGTTCACCGTTGTCTAACAACATGATTTCCGTGACAGGGTTGCCGTACCACTCACAGTGCGGAACGTGTCCTTGTGGACCTCACGGTTCAAGAGCAACTTGATCCAAGTACCTTGATCATCATCATTATTTTCCTCTTCACTTGGTGTAGGCATCACAGAACATTTTCCCGAGCTGCACTACTATCCCGCTCAAGAGGTAGTACTTCATCGAGTTCTACTTTCCTCCCACTTACTTCTTTCGAGAGAAACTCTTTTCCGTAAAGGATCCGTTCTTGGCAACAAAGATCTTGCCCTCGGATCTTAAGTAGAAGGTATACCCTATGGTTTCCTTAGGGTATCCTATGAAGACGCATTTTCCGACTTGGGTTCGAGCTTTTCAGTTGAAGTTTCTTGACATAAGCATCGATCCCCAAACTTTTAGAAACGACAGCTTAGGTTTCTTCCCAAACCATAATTCATACGGTGTCGTCTCAACGGATTTAGACGGTGCCCTATTTAAAGTGAATGTAGCTGTCTCTAGAGCATATCCCCAAAATGATAGCGGTAAATCGGTAAGAGACATCATAGACCGCACCATATCCAATAGAGTGCGGTTACGACGTTCGGACACACCGTTACGCTGAGGTGTTCCAGGCGGCGTGAGTTGTGAAACGATTCCAAATTTTCTTAAGTGTGTACCAAATTCATGACTTAAATATTCCCCTCCACGATCCGATCGTAAGAATTTTATCTTTCGGTCACGTTGATTCTCTACTTCATTCTGAAATTCCTTGAACTTTTCAAAGGTCTCAGACTTGTGTTTCATCAAGTAGACATACCCATATCTACTCAAGTCATCTGTGAGAGTGAGAACATAACGATATCCTCCATGAGCCTCAACACTCATTGGACCGCACACATCGGTATGTATGATTTCCAACAAGTTGGTTGCTCGCCCATTGTTCCGAGAACGGAGTCTTGGTCATGTTGCCCATGAGGCATGGTTCGCATGTGTCAAATGATTCATAATCGAGAGACTCTAAAAGTCCATCAGCATGGAGCTTCTTCATGTGCTTGACACCAATGTGACCAAGGCGGCAGTGCCACAAGTATGTCGGACTATCGTTATCAACTTTACATCTTTTGGTATTCACGCTATGAACATGTGTAATACTACGCTCGAGATTCATTAAGAATAAACCATTGACCATCGGAGCATGACCATAAAACATATCTCTCATGTAAATAGAACAACCATTATTTTCGGATTTAAATGAGTAGCCATCTCGTATCAAACGAGATCCAGATACAATGTTCATGCTCAAACTTGGCACCAAATAACAATTATTAAGGTTCAAAACTAATCCCGTAGGTAAATGAAGAGGTAGCGTGCGACGGCGATCACATCGACTCGAACCATTCCCGACGCGATCGTCACCTCGTCCTTCGCCAGCCTCCGCTTATTCCGCAGCTCCTGCTGTGAGTTACAAATATGAGCAACGGCACCGTATCAAATACCCGGAGTTACTACGAGTCTTCGTAAGGTACACATCAATTACATGTATATCAAATATACCTTTGGTGTTGCCGGCCTTCTTATCCGCTAAGTATTTGGGGCAGTTCCGCTTCGGTGACCCTTCCCTTGCAATAAAAGCACTCAGTCTCTCGTGCTTGGGTCCATTCTTTGACTTCTTCCCGCAACTTGCTTACAGGCGCGGCAACCTCCTTGCCGTCCTTCTTGAAGTTCTTCTTGCCCTTGCCCTTCTTGAACTTAGTGGTCTTATTGACCATCAACACTTGATGTTCTTTCTTGATTTCAACCTCTCACGACTTCAGATAGAGAATACTTCAGAATGGTCTTTACCATCCCCGCATATTGTAGTTCATCACAAAGCTCTTGTAGCTTGGTGGGAGCGATCAAGGATTCTGTCAATGACCGCCTCATCGTGGAGGTTAATATTCAATTGGGTCATACGGTTGTGCAACCCGCACATCTTGAGTATGTGCTCACTGACAGAACTATTTTCCTCCATCTTACAACTATAGAACTTGTCGGAGATGTCATATCTCTCGACCCAGGCGTGAGCTTGGAAAACTAGTTTCAGCTCCTCGAACATCTCATATGCTCCGTGATGCTCAAAACGCTTTTGGAGCCCCGGTTCTAAGTCAAAGCATGCCGCATCGAACTAGGGAGTAATCATCAAGACGAGACTGCCAAGCATTCATAATGTCTTGGTTCTCTGCAGGGACGGAGCGTCACCTAGCGGTCCTTCTAGGACATATTGTTTCTGGCAGCTATGAGGATGATCTCAAGTTCGGACCCAATCCGTATAGTTGCTGCCGTCATCTTTCAGCTTGGTTTTCTAGGAACGCGTTGAAGTTCAAGTTGACATGAGCGTTGGCCATTTGATCTACAAGACATATTATGCAAAAGTTTTAGACTAAGTTCATGATAATTAAGTTTATCTAATCAAATTATTTCAATGAACTCCCACTCAGATTAGACATCCTCTAGTCATCTAAGTGTTACACGATCCGAGTCGACTAGGCCGTGTCCGATCATCACGTGAGACGGACTAGTCATCGTCGATGAACATTCTCATGTTGATCGTATCTTCCATACGACTCGTGTTCGACCTTTCGGTCTCCGTGTTCGAGGCCATGTCGTACATGCTAGGCTCGCAAGTTAACCCTAAGTGTTTTGCGTGTGTAAATCTGTCTTACACCGCTGTATGTGAACGTAAGAGTCCATCACACCCGATCATCACGTGGTGCTTAGAAGCGACGAACTTTAGCAACGGTGCACGCTTAGGGAGAACACTTCTTGAAATTGTTGTAAGGATCATCTTATTTACTACCGTCGTTCTTGTTGGGGAGCGTAGTAATTTCAAAAAATTCCTCGCACGCAAGATCATGGTGATAGCATAACGCGAGAGGGAGAGTGTATGTCCGTACCCTCGTGAACGATCCAAGTACGAGCATACGGCACCTCCGAGTTCACACCGTTCAGCTCGATGGCGATCCCGGGCTCCGATCCGGCAAAGCGTCGGGATGAGTTTAAATCGACCTGACGGCGTGGTGGCGATGATGATGCTCCACCGGCGTGAGGCCGCCTAAGCTCCTGACGATATGACTTTACGGTAGCGGGGGCTTCGCTAAGCTCATAGCGATATGACGAAGTGGAATATGGTGGAGGGGCACCGCCTGCAGCTAAGGAGCGATCGTAGATCAACTTGTGTGTCATGGGGTGCCCCCGCCTGCGTATATAAAGGAGCAAGGGGTGCGGCCGGCCCTAGGAGGAGGCGCCGGAGGAGTCCTCACCACGGAGTAGGACTCCCCCTTCCTAGTTGGATTAGGACTTGGGGGAGGGAAGAGGAAGAGCCCCCCCCTCTCCTGTCCTATTCGGACTAGGGGGCGCCTGACCTGCCCTGGCGGGCCTCTCTTCTCCCTTATGGCCCATTAAGGCCCATTGACCCCGGGAGAGTTTGGTAACCCGGTGTTCGGTAAAATCCGATTTCACGGAACCTTTCCGAAGTCAAACATAGGCTTCAATATATGGATCTTTATGTCTCGACCATTTGAGACTCCTGCATCATGTCCGTGATCACATCCGGGACTCGAACAAACTTGGTACATCAAAACTTATAAACTCATAATAGGCATCATCATCGTAGCGTTAAGCGTGCGGACCCTACGAGTTTGAGAACTATGTAGACATGACCTAGAACTATTCTCGGTCAATAACCAATAGCGGAACACGGATGTTCATATTGGTTCCTACATTTCTCTGAAGATCTTTATCGGTCAAACCGCATAACAACATCGTTGTTCCCTTTGTCATCGGTATGTTACTTGCAGAGTTTCGATCGTCGGTATCAATACCTAGTTCAATCTCGTTACCGCAAGTCTCTTTACTGGATTACGTAATACATCATTTCATAACTAACTCATTAGTTACAATGCTTCAAGGCTTAGGTGATGATTATTACGAGAAGGCCGAGAGATACCTCTCAGAGCAATCGGAGTGACAAAACCTAATCTCAATTATGCCAACTCAACATATACTTTTGGAGACACACCTTGAGTACCTTTATAATCACCCGATTCACGTTGTGACGTTTGGTAGCACACAAAGTGTTACTCGATAAGCAGGAGTTGCATAATCTCATAGTTGCGAGAACTTTGTATAAGTCATGAAGAAAGCAATAGCAACATACTAAGCGATCAAGTGCTAAGCTAACGGAATGGGTCAAGTCAATCACATCATTCTCCTAATGATGTGATCCCATTAATCAAATGACAACTCATGTCTATGGTCAGGAAACATAACCATCTTGATTAACGAGCTAGTCAAGTAGAGGCATACTAGTGACATACTTGTTTGTTTATGTATTCACACATGTATTATGTTTCCGGTTAATACAATTCTAGCATGAATAATAAACATTTATCATGATATAAGGAAATAGATAATAACTTTATTATTGCCTCTAGGGCATATTTCCTTCAGTCTCCCACTTGCACTAGAGTCAATAATCTAGATTACACAGTAATGATTCTCACACCCATGGAGTCTTGGTGCTGATCATGTTTTGCTCGTGAGAGAGGCTTAGTCTGAAGGAAATATGCCCTAGAGGCAATAATAAAAGTTATTATTTATTTCCTTATATCATGATAAATGTTTATTATTCATGCTAGAATTGTATTAACCGAAACATAATACATGTGAATATATAGACAAACAAGATGTCACTAGTATGCCTCTATTTGACTAGCTTGTTAATCAAAGATGGTTATGTTTCCTAACCATGAACAAGGAGTTGTTATTTGATTAACAAGGTCACATCATTAGTTGAATGATCTGATTGACATGACCCATTCCGTTAGCTTAACAAATGATCGCTTAGTATGTTAATGCTTTCTTCATGACCCATACATGTTCCTATAACTATGAGATTATGCAACTCCTGCTTACCGAGGAACACTTTGGTACTACCAAACGCCACAACGTGAATCGGGTGATTATAAAGGAGTACTACAGTGTCTCCAAAGGTACTTGTTGGGTTGGCGATTTCGAGATTAGGTTTTGTCATCCATTGCTCTGAGAGGTATCTCCAGTGCCTTCTCGGTAATGCACATCACTTAAGCCTTGTAAGCATTACAACTAATGAGTTAGTTGTGAGATGATGTATTACGGAACGAGTAAAGAGACTTACCAGTAACGAGATTGTATTAGGTATTGATACCGACGATCGAATCTCTCGTAAGTAACATACCGATGACAAAGGGAACAACGATGTCGTTATGCGGTTCGACCGATAAAGATCTTCAGAGAATATGTAGGAACCAATATGGGCATCCAGGTTCCGCTTATTGGTTATTGACCGAGAATGGTTCTAGGTCATGTCTACATAGTTCTCGAACCCGTAGGGTCCGCACGCTTAACGCTTCGACGATACACGCTCATAATGAGTTTATAAGTATTGATGCACCGAAGGTTGTTCGAGTCCCGGATGTGATCACGGACATGACGAGGAGTCTCAAATGGTCGAGACATAAAGATTGATATATTGAAGCCTTCATTTGACATCGGAAGTGTTCCGGTGAAATCGGATTTTACCGAGTACCGGAGGTTACCGAACCCCCCGGAAGTCTATGGGCCTTAATGGGCCATGGGAGAAGAGGAAGGGCAGGCCAAGGTGGCTGCGCGCCTCCCCCTCTAGTTCTAATAGGACAAGGAAGGGGGCGGCGCCTTCCTCTTCCCCTCCTCCAATCCTAGTCCAACTAGGAGAGGGGAGTCCTACTCCCGTGGGAGTAGGACTCTCCTTGCGCGCCCCCCTAGGGCCGCCACCTCCCCTTGGCTCCTTTATATATAGGGCAGGGGCACCCCAAGACACACAAGTTGATCTACGGATCTTGCCTTAGCTGCAGCGGTGCCCTTCCACCATATTCCACTTCGTCATATCGTCATGAGCTTAGGAGAAGCCTCATACGGAGAAGTCATATCGTCATGAGCTTAGGCGGCCTCCCGCGCCGTGGAGCATCAACATCGCCACCACGCCGTCGCGGTCGACGGAACTCATCCCCGACACTTTGCCGGATCGGAGTCCGGGATCGCCATCGAGCTGAACGTGCGTAACTCGGAGGTGCCGTGACGCTCGTACTTGGATCGGTCGGATCGTGGAGACGCACGACTACATCAACCGCTGCTGTTATAACGCTCGCTTTCGGCTCACGAGGGTACGTGGACGGACACTCTCCTCTCGCGCTATGCCATCACCATGGTCTTGCGTGATCGTAGGAAATTTTTGAAATTACTACGCTACTCCAACATAGTCAACGGGTCTCGCAACATTCAGATCCGTATGTATCTTGCAAATCTCTATGTCTCCCACTTGGACTTGGTCCCAATGGAATTGAAGCGCCTCTTGATGTGCTTGGTCCTCTTGTGAAATCTGGATTCCTTTGCCAAGGCAATTGCACCAGATTGTCACGTAAGATCTTCATTGGTCCCGATGCACTAGGTATAACACTTAGATCGAAATGAACTCCTTCATCCGAGTCCTTCATTTGCTGCTTCAAGCAGCTATGTACTCCGCTTCACATGTAGATCCCGATACGACGCTTTGTTTAGAACTGCACCAACTTACAGCTCCACCGCTTAATAAAAATACGATCCGGTTTGCGATTTAGAATCGTCCGGATCGCTGTCAAAGCTTGCATCGACGTAACCCTTTACGACTAGCTCTTTGTCACCTCCATATACGAGAAACATATCCTTAGTTCTTTTCGGTATTTCAGATGTTCTTGACCGCTGTCCGTGATCCACTCTGGATTACTTTGGTACCTTCCTGCCAAGATTATTGCTAAGCATACGTCAGTCCGGTACACAAGATTGCATACATGATAGAGCCTATGGCTGAAGCATAGGAACATCTTTCATTTTCTCTATCTTCTGCTGTGGTCGGGCATTGAGTCCGACTCAATTTCACACCTTGTAATACAGGTAAAACCCTTTCTTTGCCTCGATCCATTTTGAACTTCTTCAAAACCTTATCAAGGTATATGCTTTGTGAAAGTCCAATTAAGCGCCTTGATCTATCTCTATAGATCTTGATGCCCAATATGTAAGCAGCTTCACCGAGGTCCTTCATTGAAAAACTTTTATTCAAGTATCCTTTTATGCTATCCAGAAATTCTATATCATTTCCAATTAACAATATGTCATCCACATATAATATTAGAAATGCTACAGAGCTCCCACTCACTTTCTTGTAAATACAAAGCTTCTCCAAAAGTCTCAGATAAAACCATATGCTTTGATCACACTATCAAAGCGCTTATTCCAACTCCGAGAGGCTTGCACCAGACCATAGATTGATCGTTGGAGCTTGCACACTTTGTTAGCTCCTTTAGGATCGACAAAACCTTCCGGTTGCATCATATACAACTCTTCTTCCGTAAATCCATTCAAAATGCAGTTTTGACATCCATCCGCCATATTTCATAATCATAAAATGCGGCGATTGCTAACATGATTCGGACAGACTTAAGCATCGCCACGGTGAGAAGGTCTCATCGTAGTCAACTCCTTGAACTTGTCGAAAACCTTTGCAACAAGTCGAGCTTTGTAAACAAAAGAACATTACCGTCAGCCGCCTTCTTCTTAAAAATCCATTTATTCTCTATTGCTTGCCGATCATCGTGCAAGTCAACCAAAGTCCATACTTTGTTCTCATACATGGATCCCATCTCAGATTTCATGGCTTCAAGCCATTTTATGAATCTGGGCTCACCATCGCTTCTTCATAGTTCGTAGGTTCACCATGATCTAGTAGCATGACTTCCGTAATAGGATTACCGCACCACTCGTGCGGATTTTATTCTGGTTGATCTACGGTTCATCGGCAACTTGATCTCAAGTTTCATGATCATTATCATTAACTTCCTCGCTAACTGGTGTAGGTGTCATAGAAACCGATTTCTGTGATGAACTACTTTCCAATAAGGGAGCTGGTACTGTTACCTCATCAAGTTCTACTTTCCTCCCACTCACTTCTTTCGAGAGAAACTCCTTCTAGAAAGGATCCATTCTTAGCAACGAATGTCTTGCCTTCGGATCTGTGATAGAAGGTATACCCAATTGTCTCCTTTGGGTATCCTACGAAGACACATTTTTCCGATTTGGGTTCAAGCTTATCAGGTTGAAGCTTTTTCACATAAGCATCGCAACCCCAAACTTTCGAAACGATAACTTTGGTTTCTTGCCAAACCATAGTTCATAAGGTGTCGTCTCAACGGTTTTTGATGGTGTCCTATTTAACGTGAGTGCGTCCGCCTCTAAAGCATAACCCCAAAACGATAGCGGTAAATCGAAATAGACATCATAGATCGCACCATATCTAGTAAAGTACGACACGACGCTCGACACACCATTACGCTGTGGTGTTCCCGTGGCGTGAGTTGCGAAACTATTCCGCATTGCTTCAAATGTAGACCAAACTTGTAGCTCAAATATTCTCCTCCATGATCAGATCGTAGAAACTTTATTTTCTTGTTACGATGATTTTCAACTTCACTCTGAAATTCTTTGAACTTTTCAAATCTTTCAGATTTATGCTTCATTAAGTAGATATACCCAGATCCGCTTAAATCATCCGTGAAGGTGAGAAAATAACGATATCCGCCACGAGCTTCAACATTCATCGGACCACATACATCTCAGATGTATGATTTCCAACAAATCTGTTGCTCTCTCCATACAACCGGAGAACGGTGTTTTAGTCATCTTGCCCATGAGGCACGGTTCGCAAGTACCAAGTGATTCATAATCAAGTGATTCCAAAAGTCCATCTGTATGGAGTTTCTTCATGCGTTTTACACCGATATGACCTAAACGGCAAGTACACAAATAAGTTGCACTATCATTATCAACTCTGCATCTTTTGGCTTCGACATTATGAATATGTGTATCACTACTGTCGAGATTCAACAAGAATAGACCATTCTTCAAGGGTGCATGACCATAATAGATATTACTCATATAAATAGAACAACCATTATTCTCTGATTTAAATGAATAACCGCCTCGCATTAAACAAGATCCAGATATAATGTTCATGCTCAACGCTGCACCAAATAACAATTATTTAGGTCTAAAACTAATCCCAAGGTAGATGTAGAGGTAGCGTGCCGATCGCGATCACATTGACTTTGGAACCGCTTCCCACGCCGCATCGCCACCTCGCCCTTTGCCATTGCGCTTATTCCATAGTCCCTGCTTGAGTTGCAAATATTAGCAATGTAACCAAGATCAAATACCCAGTGCTACTACGAGCTCTAGTAAGGTACACATCAATAACATGTATATCACATATACCTTTGTTCACCTTGCCATCCTTCTTATCCGCCAAATACTTGGGGCAGTTCCGCTCAAGTGTCCAAATCTGCTGCGCAAAAAACACTCGGCCAGTGCTTAGGTCCAGACTTGGGTTTCTTCTCTTGAGCAGCAACTTTCTTGCTGTTCTTTTTGAAGTTCCCCTTCTTCTTCCCTTTGCCCTTTTTCTTGAAACTAGTGGTCTTGTTGACCATCAACACTTGATGCTCTTTCTTGATTTCTACCTCCGCGGCTTTTAGCATTGCGAAGAGCTCGGGAATTGTCTTAGTCATCCCTTGCATATTATAGTTCATCACGAAGCTCTTGTAGCTTGGTGGCGTGATTGGAGAATTCACAATGACACTATCATCCGGAAGATTAACTCCCGCTTGAATCAAGTGATTATTATACCCGCACATTTTGAGTATGTGCTCACCGATGTAACTATTCTCCTCCATCTTGCAGCTATAGAACTTATTGGAGACTTCATATCTCTCAATCCGGCATTTGCTTGAAATATTAACTTCAACTCCTGGAACATCTCATATGCCCCATGATGTTCAAAACTTCGTTGAAGACCCGGTTCTAAGCCGTAAAGCATGGCACATCAACTATGGAGTAGTCATCGCTTTGCTCGCGCAGACGCTCACAACTTCGGCGTTGTTTCTGCGAGCAGTTCGCACCCAGCGGTGCTTCCAGATTTAATTCTTCCGTGCAGCAATGAGGATAATCCTCAAGTTACGGACCCAATCCGTGTAATTGCTACCATCATATTTCAACTTTGCTTTCTCAAGGAACGCATTAAAATTCAACGGAACAACAAAGACGAGCCATCTATCTACAAGAAACATAGACAAGCAAAATACTATCGGTACTAAGTTCATGATAAATTTAAGTTCAATTAATCATATTAAAACCCCCACTTAGACAGTACATCTCTCTAGTCATCTAAGTGATTACGTGATCCAAATCAACTAAACCATAACCGATCATCACGAGAGATGGAGTAGTTTTCAATGGTGAACATCACTATGTTGATCATATCTACTATATGATTCACGCCGACCTTTCGGTCTCCGTGTTCCGAGGCCATATCTGCATATGCTAGGCTCGCCAAGTTTAACTCGAGTATTCGCGTGTGCAAAACTGGCTTGCACCGTTGTAGATGGACGAGAGCTTATCACACCCGATCATCACGTGGTGTCCGGGCACTACGAACTTTAGCAACGGTGCATACTGTGGAGAACACTTCTTGATAATTTTAGTGAGAGATCATCTTATAATGCTACCGCAATCAAAGCAAGATAAGATGCATAAAGGATAAACATCACATGCAATCAATATAAGTGATATGATATGGCCATCATCATCTTGTGCTTGTGATCTCCATCTCCAAGCAATCACATGATCACCATTATCACCGCGCGACACCTTGATCTCCATCGTAGCATCGTTGTCGCCTCGCCAACTATTGCTTCTACGACTATCGCCATCGCTTAGTGATAAAGTAAAGCAATTACATGGCTTTTGCATTTCATACAATAAAGCGACAACCATATGGCTCCTCGCCAGCTGTCGATAACTTCGATTAAAAAACATGATCATCTCATACAATAAAATATAGCATCACGCCTTGACCATATCACATCACAACATGCCCTGCAAAAACAAGTTAGACGTCCTCTACTTTGTTGTTGCAAGTTTTACGTGGCTGCTACGGGCTGAGCAGAACCGTTTTACCTACGCATCAAAACCACAACGATAGTTTGTCAAGTTGGTGCTGTTTTAACCTTCGCAAGGACCGGCGCCACACTCGGTTCAACTAAAGTGAGAGAAACAGACACCCGCCGTCACCTTTAAGCAACTAGTGCTCGGCGGTGAAACCAGTCTCGCGTAAGCGTCTGCGTAATGTCGGTCCGGGCGCTTCATCTCACAATACCGCTGAACCAAAGTATGACATGCTGGTAAGCAAGATGACTTATATCGCCCACAACTCACTTGTGTTCTACTCGTGCATATGACATCAACGCATAAAACCAGGCTCGATGCCATCATTGGGGAACGAGTAATTTCAAAAAATTCCCACGCACACGCAAGATCATGGTGATGGCATAGCAACGAGAGGGAGAGTGTATGTCCACGCACTGTCGAGACCGTAAGCGAAGCGTTATAACAACGCTGTTGATGTAGTCGACATCTTCACGATCCGACCGATCCAAGTACCAACGACGGCACCTCCGAGTTCAGACACGCTCAGCTCGATGACGATCCCCGGCTCCGATCCAAAAAGTCGGGGATGAGTTTCACAAGACGACGGCGTGGTGACGATGATGATGCTCCATCGACGCAGGGCTTCGCTTAAGCTCATGACGATATGACTTTACCAGCGCGGGGCTTCGCCTAAGCTCCGCATCGATATGACCAAGTGGAATATGGTGGAGGGGGCACCGCACACGCTAAGGAACAATCCGTAGATCAACTTGTGTGTCATGGGTGCCCCCCCCTCAGATATAAAGGAGCAAGGGGGTGCGGCCGACCCTAGGAGGAGGCGCGGCCGAGGAGTCCTACTCCCACCGGAGTAGGACTCCCCTTCCTAGTTGGATTAGGACTTGGGGAGGGGAAGAGGAAGGGGGCCGCCTCCTCTCCTTGTCCTATTCGGACTAGGGGGAGGGCGCGCCTGCCCTCCTCTTCTCCCTTATGGCCCATTAAGGCCCATTGACCCCGGGAGGGTTCCGTAACCCGGTGTTCCTAGAAATCCCGATTTCACCCGAACCTTCCAAAGTCCAAACATAGGCTTCCAATATATCGATCTTTATGTCTCGACCATTTCGAGACTCCTCGCCATGTCCGTGATCACATCCGGGACCAACAAACTTAGGTACATCAAAACTTATAAACTCATAATAGATCATCATCGTAACGTTAAGCGTGCGGACCCTACGGGTTCGAGAACTATGTAGACATGACCTAGAACTATTCTCGGTCAATAACCAATAGCGGAACCTGGATGTTCATATTGGTTCCTACATTTTCTCTGAAGATCTTTATCGGTCAAACCGCATAACAACATACGTTGTTCCTTTGTCATCGGTATGTTACTTGCCCGAGATTCGATCGTCGGTATCCAATACCTAGTTCAATCTCGTTACGGCAAGTCTCTTTACTCGCTCTGTAATACATCATTTCATAACTAACTCATTAGTTACAATGCTTGCAAGGCTTAGGTGATGAGTATTACCGAGAAGGCCCAGAGATACCTCCCCGACAATCGGAGTGACAAAACCTAATCTCAATTATGCCAACTCAACATATACTTTTGGAGACACCTTTAGAGTACCTTTATAATCACCCGCCATCGCTGTGACGCTTTGGTAGCACACAAAGTGTTACTCCGGTAAACAGGAGTTGCATAATCTCATAGTTGCAGGAACTTTGTATAAGTCATGAAGAAAGCAATAGCAACATACTAAACGATCAAGTGCTAAGCTAACGGAATGGGTCAAGTCAATCACATCATTCTCCTAATGATGTGATCCCGTTAATCAAATGACAACTCATGTCTATGGTCAGGAAACATAACCATCTTCGATTAACGAGCTAGTCAAGTAGAGGCATACTAGTGACATACTGTTTGTTTATGTATTCACACATGTATTATGTTTCCGGTTAATACAATTCTAGCATGAATAATAAACATTTATCATGATATAAGGAAATAGATAATAACTTTATTATTGCCTCTAGGGCATATTTCCTTCAGTTCTAAGTAAACAAGATGCATAAACATAATAAACATCACATGCAATTATATAGTAGTGACATGATATGGCCAATATCATATAGCTCCATTGATCTCCATCTTCGGGCTCCATGATCATTTTGTCACCGCATGACACCATGATCTCCATCATCATGATCTCCATCATTGTGCCTCCATGAAGTTGTCACATAACGACTACTTCTACTTCTATGGCTAACGCGCTTAGCAATAAAGTAAAGTAATTTACATGGCGTTCTTCAATGACACGCAGGTCATACAAAAATAAAGACAACTCCTATGGCTCCTGCCGGTTGTCATACTCATCGACATGCAAGTCGTGATTCCTATTACAAGAACATGATCTCATACATCACAATATGTCATTCATCATTCATCACAACTTGGCCATATCACATCACATGACAATTGCTGCAAAAACAAGTTAGACGCCCTCTAATTGTTGTTGCATCTTTTACGTGGCTGCAATTGGGTTCTAGCAAGAACGTTTTCTTACCTATGAATAACCACAACGTGATTTTGTCAACTTCTATTTACCCTTCATAAGGACCCTTTTCATCGAATCCGCTCCAACTAAAGTGGAGAGACAGACACCCGCTAGCCACCTTATGCAACTAGTGCATGTTAGTCGGTGGAACCGGTCTCACGTAAGCGCACGTAAGGTTGGTCCGGGCCGCTTCATCCCACAATACCGCAGAAGCAAGATAAGACTAGTAGCGGCAAGCAAGTTGACAAGATCTCGCCCACAACAAAAATGTGTTCTACTCGCAAAAGAGAACTACGCATAGACCTAGCTCATGATGCCACTGTTGGGGAACGCTGCGAGAAAATTAAAATTTTTCCTACGGTTTCACCAAGATCCATCTATGAGTTCATCTACAACGAGTCAAGGGAGTGAGTTTGCATCTACATACCACTTGTAGATCGAAAGGAAGCGCTCAAGGGGATGGTGATGATGGAGTCGCACTCGGATCACCGATGACCAAAGTGCTTGAACGGACAGCACCTCCGCGCTCAACACACGTGCAGTGCGGACGGCGTCTCCTCCGCCTTGATCCAGCAAGGAGGAAGGAGAGGTTGAGGAAGATGGCTCCAGCAGCAGAGACGACGGGCGTGATGATGATGGAGTGATGCCCCAGCAGGCTTCGCCAAGCACACGCGGAGGAGGAGAGGTGTTGGGAGGGAGGGCTGCGCCTTCAAGTTGTGTATGCAGCCTCCCCTCACCCCTCTATTTATAGGGGAAGGGAGGAGGGGCGGCCCTCTAGATGCATCTAGAGGGGTGGCCAAGGGAGGGGCTTGCCCCCAAGCAAGGGGCGCCCATCTAGGGTTCCCTCAACCCTAGGCGCAAGGGCCCAGGGAGGGGGTGCGCCCAGCCACCAGGGCTGGCTCCTCCCCACGCAGCCCATGTGGCCCCCGGAGGGGTGGCCCCTCGTGGACCTCCGAACCCTTCCGTGGACCCGTACAATACCGATATGCCCGAAACTTTTCCTGTCCGCTTGACGACTTCCCATATATAAATCTTTACCTCCAACCATTCCGGAACTCCTCGTGACGTCCGGGATCTCATCCGGACTCAACAACATTCGTAATCACATACAAGTCTTCCTAATAACCCTAGCGCCACCGAACCTTAAGTGTGTAGACCCTACGGGTTCGGAGACATGCGAACATGACCGAGACGCCTCAGTCAATAACCAACAGCGGATCTCGATACCCATGTTGGCTCCCACATGCTCCTCGATGATGTCATCGGATGAACCACGATGTCGAGGATTCAAGCAACCCGTATACTATTCCCTTTGTCGACGGTATGTTACTTGCCCGAGACTCGATCGTCGGTATCCCAATACCTCGCTCAGTCTCGTTATCGCAATTCACTTTACTCGTGCCGTAATGCATGATCCCGTGACTGACACTTGGTCACTTTGAGCTCATTATGATGATGCACTACTGAGTGGGCCCAGTGATACCTCTCCGTCATACGGAGTGATAAATCCGCCTCGATCCGTGTCAACCCAACAGACACTTTCGGAGATACCGTAATGCACCTTTATAGTCACCCGATTACGCCAGTGACGCTTTGGTACACCTAAAGCATTCCTACGGTATCCGGAGTTACACGATCTCAAGGTCTAAGGAAGAGATACTTGACATTGGAAAAGCTCTAGCAAAACGAACTACACGATCTTGTGCTATGCTTAGGATTGGGTCTTGTCCATCACGTCATTCTCCTAATGACGTGATCCCGTTATCAACGACATCCAATGTCCATAGTCGAAACCATGACTATCTATCAACCAACGAGCTAGTCAACTAGAGGCTCACTAGGGACGATTGTGGTCTATGTATTCACACATGTATTACGATTTCCGGATAATACAATTATAGCATGAATAAAAGACAATTATCATGAACAAGGAAATATAATAATAATGCTTTTATTATTGCCTCTAGGGCATATTTCCAACAAGATTCCGTGGAGCCGGCAAAACAATGAATAACATATTGATAAACAAATAGGCAGTGAACAACACCGAGAGGTGGGAAAGGGAGAGGAACTTTAGTGCTTGGCACAAAAAATTTAGAGGCATTCATCACCTTTAATTGCCTCGTGGCAACGGACGGGCATATTAACTATTCGTTAATTGTGTCTCTGATTTTTTTTCTCAGTCACTGAAACCGCCCCTGAAGTTGAAGTAAATTACCCACCCGCCAATTCGTAAGTAAAATAAACTCTTCATTAATTATTTCTCTGAATTTCTCATCTGTCATCGAAAATGCCCCTAAAGTCAAACTAAAATAGCCACCTCAACACTCGTAAAAGTAAAAAAATGAGAGTTCCTTCCTTCTGATTATGTGCACGTCATAGAGCCCCCCAGTTTTTATACATCATGAGACCGTTCTTTTCTTTTCCTTCTCATGCACATCTGTACTTCAAAAATACACACGCATCAAGAATCAAGTTCAACATCGATCAATTGTGAGCATGTTAGAATGCACGTGTCTTATGTCCACATGCGCGCCGGTTGGTGCACAAATATTCAAATACATGTATATACATACCCCACAAAAAATACGTCTATATACACATAATGAATATTTGGAACTTGATTTGAAGACTATAATTTTATTGAACGAAAAAAAAGACTATAATTTTATTATTCCGTTGCAACGCACAGGCCTTTTTGCAAAACAATCCCTGTTGTTCAGGGTATTCAACCCGCAGTGAACGAAATAAGTCAACCCAAAACGCATACAATGTAGAAAAGAAGAAAACGAGCTGACCCAGCCGCACCACCCACGATCCAATCCCATCTTCCACCTCTAGCGTGCCTCACCCCAGCCC